>JAPMUY010000391.1:0-65000 GCA_026901105.3 Galaxias olidus | reverse complement strand
TTTAACTATGAATCGTTTTGGAGCCACAGCTCGAAATTGTATTATTCACTTTTACGCGAATGGCTTGACTGTGTTTGGGTGCATCTGTGTATGTATGTGATGGTCTCAAACGTGACTAAAGTTGTTACGTTTATTCTACACTTGCAATGTTTTAAATGTAAAGTTTAATAATTTTATTATAGGTCACTATATAATGGTGTCTATAAGTGTACAGTGTCAAGCAGTTCGGGAAGTGTGTGTGTTTGTGTGTATGGCAAGGCCGACAATCTTGCAATTCGGATCAAATGTGAATCACACCTGTCACAAGTTAAGGGAGTAATGTGTATTATATTCACAGTCATATTAAGAACATGAACATCTTGCAAAACAGCGCATTGAACTAAAGTAGAGATCGTACATGTGTGTGTGACTGATAACTTTTCAAGGGGAGGTGTGTGTGTGTGTGTGTGGGGGGGGGGGGGGGGGGGGGGCAGCAGCAGCAGCAGCAGTAGTGTTCCCCTCTCAGCCTGTCATGATTACACAGATTTATGAAATACTGTAGTTTGGATGTGATTTAATAAGACACTGAGAGGGTGAGACTAGGACAGAAACACACAGCAAGCTTCTCCCTGAAAACACAACTCTCTCAGTGAGAAGGTGAGACTGGGACAGAAAGACACAGCATGCTTCTCCCTCTCATAATTTCACATTTTTATCTATTTTTTTTCTCTTCTGTTTACCTACTTTAGTTCAATGCACTGTTTTGCAAGATGTTCATATTCATAATATGACTGTGAATACACATTACTCTCTTACTCCCTTTACCACTGTGACAGGTGTGATTCACATTTGATCCAAACTGCAAGATTGTCGGCCTTGTCATAAGATTGACAGTTCGGTTTTGCTCAGCTGTATATGCATCGAAATATACTGTATGTGGAGCCAGGAAGTATTTTATTGGTTTCACTTATTCCTTACAGATCATTATGTGTAGTTCAAAATATATGATGTGATATGAACTGTCATACAAACAGTAAAATAGAAATAGAGAAAAGAAGAGAGAGTTGTGGAGGAAGAGGAGGTAAACAGGGTTCTCCTTTAACTCAAGGTAACATGTAGGCTCTGTCACTCGTTCTCCCCCCGCCCCCCTCTCTCTCTGTCTCTCTCTCTCTCCGATTCTTTCTTTCGCAGCTCTATCGCTCGTCCCCCCCCTTCTCTCTCGCTCTTTCTCTCTCTGATTCTCTCTCTCAGCTCTATCACTCGTCCCCCCCCCTCTCTCTGATTCTCTCTCCGATTCTCTCTCTCTCTCAGCTCTATCACTCGTCCCCCTCTCTCTCTGATTCTATCTATCTCTCTCTCTCTCAGCTCTATCACTCGTCCCCCCCCCTCTTTCTGATTCTCTCTCCGATTCTGTCTCTCTCAGCTCTATCACTCGTCCCCCCCTCTCTCTGATTCTCTCTCATCTCTATCACTTCCCCCGCCCTCCCTCTCGCTCTCTGTCTCTCTCTCTGACTCTCTCTCTCATCTCTGACTCTATTTTTTCCTCTCTCGCTCCCTCTTTTGACTGAATCTCTCTCTTTTCTCTGACTCTCTCTTTTCTCTGTACATGAGGTTGAGGGCCGTTTGAAGGCATGTGCACGTTTCTTTGTCGTGGTGACATCAATCCGGCGTGTCTTCAGAGTGAATCGAATAGTTGGTCTTGTTTTCACGAGGGTTTTAAGAAACAGACTCATGTTTATTCTTCTGAAGGTTGTTCTGGAAGAAAACAGCCCGATAACGAATTGTCGTCGCAAACTTGGCATCGTTTTGACAATCTCTTAAACCACTGACTCATGCAACCATTGGGTGGTTCATGTAATAACTGTAATTTTCTTGTAAAAAGCATTTCCGGTCTGTCTGTCTGTCTGTCTGTCTGTCTGTCTGTCCCTCGCTCTCACTGTCTCTCTCGCTCTCTCCCTATGTCTCTATCTCTCTCTGTAGTCTGTTACATTACTCTCCCAGAGCAGGTAGCAGGTTGTGCTCTGCCGTCATCAGTCTCGCTCCACCTGTGCCTCCCAGATGATATTCATGATGGTAAACAGGCGGAGGCTAGGTGGGGATAAATAACCCATGCTGTCTCCTCTCCTCCTCTCCTCTCCTCTCCTCTCCTCTCCTCTTAGAACTCGTCAGGCTTTTTTACAATCGCTTCACTGCAAACAGACATGGACACTGCACGTTTTTCAAAACTTTAGATACAACACTCAAAAACGTCTTCAAAACCTTGAATAAAAAAAAAAATCGAACTCAAAACACACACACTCACATACAACTCACAGTATTTCTTCCTAATCCCCATGTCCCTCATTCACTCCATACCTCTCCCTCTTCATCCCTCTCCTTCCCTGTCCCCCTCTCCGTCCCTCTCTGTCTCGGCCTCAGCAAGGCTACAATGATGATTATTTGCAGAGCAGCCGTGAGGTTAGGCTCTTGTTTCCAGTAAACTCTCAAGCTATTTATAGAGAAAGAAAAGGAGAGTGGGGCTGCATGGGCGTGCGTGCGTGCGTGCGTGCGTGCGTGCGTGCGTGCGTGCGTGCGTGCGTGCGTGCGTGCGTGCGTGCGTGCGTGCGTGCGTGCGTGCTGGCAGCTTCTCACACGGGGTTGTCTGTGTCTCATTGACCGTGTGGTGAGGGAGACACTTTCAGGGGCAGGCAAACAAAAAGGATGAAGGTTGTTTTTGTTTGGAGACAATGGGTGACAGGGTCTCGACCCCCCCCCCCCCCCGCCCCTTACACAATCTCTGGAGTCTTTTTTTTTTGACTGTCCCAAATTGGAATTTGGTCTCCCAGCCAGGAGAACACAAAATTCCCCCAAAAAGATTCGTAACGGAACGCAATAGGACAAACCACACCGAACAACAACTGCATTAGAGTTAATTAGTTATAGTTTGACGGATTATTTCTAATGCAGCAACGTTCTGCTCTACCCAGCTGGCAGCCTCTGAAGACGTGAGGTATTTCACCAACGAGGAATTCAGGAGTTCACGTGTGAATTCTATCTGTGTGCGTGTCTCAGATGCCAATGTCAGACGGGCTTTACGGATACTTCGAGTGGGCCTTCCAACTAACCCCCACAGTGTAAACACATAGATCTGTAGATACACAGATCACACACACGTAGATCGAGGTGGAATAGATGTGCAAAGCCCTCCGTTGCGGTCAGTATGGAAAGAGACGTTTCTGCTTGTGCCGACTCTGCTGCTGTTGGGTGGTGAAGGAGAGGGACGCAACCTTGTCAGTTACTCACACACACACACACACACACACTCAGTAGGAGATGGATGGGAGGAACAACAGAAAGCACTTAAATGCCATCAGATGTCCCATGTTCCCCTGCTGTTGGCCTGAGCTGACTGGTACCACCGCACGCACGCACGCACACACACACAGAGCACGCACGCACGCACGCAGAGCATGAACCTCAGGTGCAACTGCACATATACACAAACATGGAGCACATTTGCAACTACACACATGCACACACATACAACAGGGAGTATAAAGCATAGAAATTCACACACATACAGATGGACCTCGTGTGCAACTATACATGCCCACACATGCATGCGTACTAGCACAAACACACATGCATTATACACAAATATGAATACACACACGGGCTCAGACGCACACTGGTCAATATATGTGCATGCACATATCTAACTTCGCTAACACACACACACACACACACACACACACACACACACACACACACACACACACACACACACACAGCAGCGGACAGTTTACAGGTGGCTGCCCAAGCCCACTCGTGTGGAATAACCAGCTTTTTCCCCCACAATGCAACGCAGTGTTTTCCAGTGATCTCTGAGGGGTCCGGGCAG
Organism: Galaxias olidus; assembly: GCA_026901105.3. Lineage (NCBI taxonomy): Eukaryota > Metazoa > Chordata > Actinopteri > Galaxiiformes > Galaxiidae > Galaxias > Galaxias olidus. Next base: position 61,141 of record JAPMUY010000391.1, on the reverse strand, counting down.
CCAATGGCCTCAAGACGCTGTGCGTCTGGTTCCCTGAATCCATGGCCGCTCACAGGCATGCTTTGCCATGCATGGTGGAACTCTCAGCGTCCACCAAGTGGTTTGGCATTGTGTGCATGCTCTGAACCATGCAAAGGGGGAAATATTGTAGAAAAGATTTGCATGCATTAATCATGGCGTCGTAAGTTGCGGCTGGTGCATTATGGATGAGTGGAAGTGCGTGACAGAAACAGAGGGATGGGCAAACAATATTTTTCAAAACAAGAAGTGATACTGTACACACGGGCGCATTGTGGAGTGTGACCGTTAGAAACAGTGGAGGAACATAGGAGAGCACTGTCAACTGAATGGCCTTGACTCTACTAGACTGATTTTTATATCGTTATATATATATATGTATATATATGTATGTATGTATGTATATATATATCACTTTTAACAAAGTTTATGTTTTGCGCGACAGTTGGAAGCAGTGGAGGAGAGGAGAGCACTGTCAATGCAGCCGAAGATCTTTGGATCTGTGGCTGATTTTATATTGTTCAATCACTTTAAAAAATAAAATCAGTTGGCGTATTAGTTGTGTAACTCTTAACGGAACCAATCTATTTTTCTTTTTTAAACACTGTTTGATTGGAACCATAGCACTTGTTCACACTGATAAATGATTGATTATCCAGCCCTGATGTGCTTCAGGAAAAACCTGTGGTCCACTTCATTCAACAGTCACAAAAATGTATCATGTTCAAAATCGTTATGCAATCGTAGCTGGCCTATCATAAAACATTGTAGTGTTGCCTCCAAACATGAGTGTGTATCCAGTTCCCAAACATAATGGGACTGTTATCTATTGCATTGCAAGCAGAAAAACTATAAATCCCATGTCTCTCTACACACTATACCAGCCAATCACTGGCTTTGCATGAGAAAACCTGCCCCTTGATTGGCTGAAGCGCAGGGTCTATTGTGGGACTCTACTCACGTGCCCGGGTCACAGGATATGCCGTCATTGTTTATGTTTAGGTAGGATCATTTTTAGAAGCCGAAGAAGACAAAACAATGTGCAAAAAACGTCATTGGGGAGATAGAGAGGGGTTGGGTTGGCCCCCAAAACCCCCCGCCCCACACACACACACACACACACACACACACACACACACACACACACACACACACACACACACACACACACAGACGTACACAGACACAGACACAGACACACACACATACATACACATAGACACACACACAGACACACACACAGACAGACATACAGAAACAGAACACACAAGGGTGTGTGATCCTAGTACTTAATTCCTCGCTGCCTTCATAGATTCCTAAATGTATTGTTCTCATTCGGACACTGTGGCCAGCTCTCGCAAACAACCTCACTGTAACCAGAGGTAACTGGTAAGAGGGCCGGCCCTCTCGGTCCCGTCCCTCCGTCTTATTGGTTCTCCTAATGTGTCCGTCAGTTAACATGTCGAGGCTTCTGGAAAAGTTTAAAGCCACCGGCTGACAACGTCAGAGTACGATGATTGGATTTACCTCAGAGTAGTTCTGGTGGAAGGATCAATATGAATGGATAAGGTACAGAGACACACACACACACACACACACTGTCCCGCTCTCTCTCTTTCTTTCCCTCTCTTCCTCTCTCTCTCTCTCTCTCACACACACCCACACACACACACACACACACACACACACAGTGACATGGACAGGAACAGGGACAGGAGCAAAACAACAGGCCACACACACACACACACACAGTGTCATGGACAGGGACAGAAGCAAAACAACAGGCCACACACACTGTCTCACTCTCTCACACAGACACACACACACACACACACACACACACACACACACTCACACACACGGGGACAGGGACAGAAGCAAAACAACAGCCCCCCCCCCCCCTCCTCCTCCTCCTCCTCTCTCCTTTTTAACCCCTCCTGCCTCTGAACGTATTGTGACACATTTCCTGCCCCGCGCGTTTCCACTTTACCTTGTGGGGTGTCTATTCTCGGCCTCGCGGGGCTTAGGGGAGCGCGCACCGACACAGGCCGGAAAACTAAGTCGGGAAAGAATAGGAGGAAGTCTACATGCCATTTACACAAACAATCACCCACAGAGGGGTTGGCTACCCCCGGCAGTCTGGCCCTTAGCTCACCGGCCCACGGCGCTGCGCTGGACTCTGGGAGAGAACGGAGGGCAACGTGTGGAGGCGTGGGGTCCACGGTGTTTTCTCCAGAACCGTTAGTTTCCAGTGATTTTTTTTTAAGCCCAGACGGCTGGAAAGAGCAGAACGGGTCCCGGCAACGTCACATGGATTAGGCCCGTCCTGCCTGAGAGGACTTATGGACGGAAGGTGAACGGACTGTTGGGAGACCTCGTCTTGACTTCTCGGGACTAGACTGGTCTGCTTTACAAGGTTAGGTGCTGAAACAGTCTTATAGTCTACAGTCTTATAGTCTTATAGTCATTAGTCTTATAGGTATAGCTTGATAGCTGCTTGAGATTTCACCTCATGTTGACTCCACTCTTTAATCCTTTATTTGGGAGCGGATTTTACTGTTCAGTGTTGGCTACAGAGTTTCAGGAGAATGCACTTTTCATATGCAGTATATCCGTATATACCGTACCATCAGTATACAGCGCATACACATTGTGAGTCTTCTGAAGTTGTGTAAGGTATTGCGTTTTCAATGAAATCCCTTGTGAGGCCTTTGCACTGCGGCGATATTCTGTTCAGAAGGCCGTCCTGTGTCGAGCTGAGCGTTGGACCTGTGCAATCACACTGCCCTCCATGGACATTATAATGATGTTTTTCACACACCAATGAATACCTGCATACATTACGCCTGCATTCCACTGAGTTACATTTGAGCAGAGCAGGAAAATGAGTCTGAGCTTCCTTTTTAAATAAGATGCGTGTCTCGGTCATTGCTTAAAGTAGCCCGTTGCAGAACATGTCTGTCGAGAGTAATGTCCAGAATGCAGAGCTCCGATACCGTGGGCAACCAAGACGAGATAAGAGGCAGGGGGGGGGCACTCCACTGAGATTTCATCCGTCTGCCTCCTCAGGCTTCTCTCTCTCTCTCTCACGCTCTCTTTCTCTCTCTCTCTCTCTCTCTCTCTCTCTCTCTCTCTCTCTCTCTCTCACACACTGCATACCTGTGAGAGAGCCCACTTCAACACAGGCCTCCTTGTTTATCTATAGAGATCGAGGCATCTTAGCACACACACGCACACACACTGTCTCTCAAACGCACACAGACACACACACACGCACATAGAGACACACTTACGGTCTGTCTCTAAAACACACACACACACACACTTACGGTCTGTCTCTCAAACGCACACAAACAGGAATACATACACACTCTCTTAGTGCACACACACACACACACACTCACGGTCTGTCTCTCAAACACACGCAGACAGGAATACACACACACTCTTAGTGCAAACACACACATTCATGGTCTGTCTCTCAAACGCACACAAACAGGAATACATACACACTCTCTTAGTGCACACACACACACACACACACACACACACTCACGGTCTGTCTCTCAAACACACGCAGACAGGAATAAACACACACTCTTAGTGCAAACTCACACACACACACACTCACGGTCTGTCTCTCAAACACACGCAGACAGGAATACCCACGAACTCTTAGTGCAAACACACACACACACACACACACACACACACACACACACACACACACACACTCCACTAACAAACAAGCTAAGTAATGAGATTAAGGTAGCATATCACTTTGTGTCTGCTCTCTCTGTTCGGTTGGACACATTTACATAATGCTTGGAGACCAGAACATCTATCAGAAACCACTTGAACTTTCCACTCATTTCAATATGAAAAGCTATTGTTTTAATGGTGTTCTGACCAGTGGTAGACTTGTTCTTGCTCTTATCCATAGAGGTTGCACTGTGGCAGATAATTAGTGCATTTGCTCGAACCATACATTGTAAATGGTTTCCGCTATGTCAATCCACAAAATATATTTGGAAATATCTTTTTTGAGAAAGGGAATGGAAAGAAATAAACTCATATTTGTATACAAATTAGACTATTTTAACTGCCTCATGAATTGTATATTGTGCAACAACAAACATGTGTTTTGTGTGTGTGTCTGCATACGCGCGGGTGGGTGTGTGTGTGTGTGCACGCACTTCTATTGCGTAGGCTATCAGTCGAGGTGAATTGCGTGTAATGATGTTCGAAGTGTCTTATGGCTGTGAGGATTCCTTATGTCAATGATTCTTAAAAAGCTAACAGGTTGCATGTTTTTCAAAAACGTGTATCAACAAAGGTCTTTGTCGCTGTCTAAAAATACAGTCACCTCTTTAAATTCATATCCATATTGCTCCTTCCGGGCCCTTGTCATTTGGGCCTATGCCAATGGTTGCAGGGGAAGCCCTTTTTTCAGCTCAATAGAGGAAACGTAATTGTCAATGAACGGGAACAGAAAAAGTTTGCTTCCTAGATTTGTTTTGTAGACCCCCCCCCCCATTTTTTAAGGTTCATTGTGTTTGAAAATAGTGTGATCGCATGGTTTATAATCATTTTCCTCTCTGAGGGTTGGATTGGGAGACCGCAGTTTTATATGTGTGTTTTTGGAGAATTTGTAGATCCATACAGACCCATTTACAAGCAATTAATCAAATATTCATAGGCTGTTTTGGACTCTGAAGAAAAACAAAAAGACAAAGTTATAGTATTTCGTCATGAATTATACACTTCAGTTTAACCTCAGACATTACAATTCTGCTTCCAGACTGGCAAATTTTTTTATTTTTTATATTCATTCTTGTGTTCACTGAAGCCTAAATACATTATGTTCACTGTACCCTAATGACATTGTGTTTACTGTACCCTATAAACATTGTGTTTACTGTACCCTAAAGACATTGTGTTTACTGTACCCTATAGACATTGTGTTTACTGTACCCTATAGACATTGTGTTTACTGTACCCTATAGACATTGTGTTTACTGTACCTTATAGACATTGTGTTTACTGTACCCTAAAGACATTGTGTTCACTGGACCCTAAAGACATTGTGTTCACTGGACCCTAGCAGTAGAATAGATACTATTACACTATGGAACACCTACTATTATGTTATCTAAGCAGTAGAATAGATACTATTACACCATGGAACACCTACTATTATGTTATCTAAGCAGTAGAATAGATACTATTACACCATGGAACATCTACTATTATGTTATCTAAGCAGTAGAATAGATACTATTACACCATGGAACATCTACTATTATGTTATCTAAGCAGTAAAATAGATACTATTACACCATGGAACACCTACTATCATGTTATCTAAGCAGTAGAATAGATACTATTACACCATGGAACATCTACTATTATGTTATCTAAGCAGTAAAATAGATACTATTACACCATGGAACACCTACTATCATGTTATCTAAGCAGTAGAATTGATTTTTGTTTTGTTACTAAATGTTTGACACCTCAGACTGCTCGTGCAACGTTGATGTTGTTGTTGTTCTGTAATATTGTTGTTGTTTTTATTTAGCCCCATAGTCCAATAGCCCCGGGCTGAGCCATACACTGACATACTTGTTTGACAATTTTGAAAGTATTTGTGAATTCTTGATGGGATTCGGATGTGTGGCACCCACGCTATCCCGCTACCTTGAAATTGTCAGCATCTAGTTTTCACGAAATGTGTCGTCGACCAACTAGTGTACCGTCAGAGGGTGATCTCGGCAGCCCCTTAGCAACAGTCGTCCCACGTCCACTGGAGGCGAAGCGAGCCGGTCTGGAGTCCGCTGTTAATGTCATTATCCACACCACTACCAGAGGGGGCACGCCAAGGGGAACGGGGCCATGCTGCTTAAAACACACGTCGCACAATCAAACACACACACACACACACACACACACACACACACACACACAGGGTTAGGGCCAGCTGCTGTGCTTACCGTTGCCAACTCTCTTAGCCCGGTGCAGTCTAAACATCTGCCCCACAAAGCTGTCCCCCCCTCCCCCGGCCACCCTCCACTCCTCCCTTCGGTCCGTGGTAGTCTGATGTGTTCAGGTCTGGAAGTCGTACCCTTTCTTTAAGGTTCCTCCTTGACCTTTCCTGGCGTGTGAGTTAAACGTGACCGCGTGCGTGCATGCGTACTGTATCCGTGTGTCGCATGTCCCCTCATTTCTCTGAAAGCCCGTCACAGCTTATCTCTCTCTCTGTGTGTGTGTGTGCGTGTGCGCGTGCGCGTTTGTCCGCCGGCAGAGCCTCCTGTTGTGATTTGACGTAGAGAGTTGGGTCACATGTCAGAGCTGCTCCACTGCTGCGGGTCTGCGGGCAGTGTTTACAAACAGGAGGGGAGGAGGAGGGGAGGAGGAGGGGAGGGGGAGGAGGAGGAGGAGGTACTGTAGTTAATGTGTAGTCTAGTAGGGAACTCAGCAGCAGAAGCAGCAGCAGCAGCCTGCAGTATCTGCCTCATAGATCTGCTCCCAGCACAGCTTCTCATCCAAAGGAGGAGGATCTCCTATACATACTGTAGGAGGACTGCATTTTCCTACCACTGCCGGTTTGTGGTGAGTTTGAGTTGTTTGATTTGTGTGTGCGTGTGTGTGTGCGTGTGCGTGCGGTTGCCGTTGCCAACTCTCTTAGCCCGTGCTTGTGCCATGGTATTAGGTCAGATTTGATTGACCGTTAGACACAGCACTCCTGTGTGAGTAAATGAGAGAGAAAGCTATGCCATGTCTTTTTTGTGTGTGGGGCGTTTCTCAGTTCAGCAGAGGTGGTCTGGGCACTGTCCGTGGTGTTGGTCCCATAGCTCTCTGGCTGTCTTCACGGAGCTGAAGTTATGTTGGGTTTGGGCTGGAAGTTCAGCAGGACAGAGACAGTTTGTGTTGGAGCTGTCTGTCTGTGTATCTCTCTGCCTGCCTGTTTGACTGCTCGTTTCTCTGCCTGCCTGTCTCTCTACCTGCCTGCCTGTCTTTCCACCTGCCTGTCAGTTTGTCTGCCTGTCAGTTTGACTGCTTGTTTTTCTGCCTGCCTGTCTCTCTACCTGCCTGCCTGTCGTTCCACCTGCCGGCCTCTCTGCCTGCCTGTCAGTTCGTCTGTCTGTCTCAGTTTACCTGTCAGATCAAAGATTTCAGAAAGCTTGTGATACCTTGTGTGTGTGTGTGTTTGGGCACACTCACGAGCACGTGTCACTGCACACAACTGAGTTGGCTTTTCTCCGTGCATGTGTGTGTTTCAGTTCTTACACATTTAGCATTGTGTGTGTGTGTGTGTATGTGTGTGTGTGTGTGTGTGTGTGTGTCTGTGTGCTGGCTCAGCAGGCTGTGTTTATACGTAAGTAAGGCAGAGGCAGAGACAGTGCTCCATTGTTGAAACGAAAAGCACAAGTCATGCTAAAGGGAAGAGATGACCCAAACACGCACGCCCGCATTGGTAAAACAATGTCAGCGCCTTCTCCCCTTCCTGTAACACAAGAACCTCAAAGAACCATGAAAGAACATTTGAATGTCAGCTCCGTGTGTTCGCCTCATTTTATCAACTTCTTTTTTTATGTTGGATAGTAGCCAGCGGTGGCCGCAAGTCCATGATGTAGAGAGACAGAACATGTCACCAGGTGAGCCTTGGGTATTGGGATGTGTGAATGCAGCATCTGAAAGAGCGTCCTGTCTGTGTGATTTACACACGAATATTCTGATTGAAAAACAGACCTCCATTGGATTTGATTAAAGGAGCAGAAGTAAGGAATTGGCGTGCTTTGAAAAGACCTTCTCTGCTACGATAGGCTTCTTAACTTCGTGCTCCTTAACCCCAGTTTTGAAGACGTAAAGGCAGAAAGGAAGCAGCCTACTCGATGAAAGAAATCGTATTACCTCCCCCCTGTTAAGTCGCTGTACGGCAACGTTCTCTTAGCGCGAGCATTGTGTCTGAAACCTGAAACCAGATGTGTTTGTTCACCGTGGAGGATGCTTTTCGTCCCACAGGATCTAGACTGCTAATTGAGCTGGCTCTCTCGGATTAACGCAGAGGGACCTAAGACAATAGATGGTGACGCTACTTCACAAAAGGTGACCAGCTATGCTTAATGATCGGGGAAAGATATACACGATGATGAGCTGTTTCAAATTAAGTCGTTTTTTTATAATTGAGTTGTTGTTGTTTTTGTGTTGTGGGTGTCTTCTTTGGGTGTACTGTGAAAACCATTCTGGTACGCCAGTATCCATGTCTTTGTTTTTTTCATTTTTTTTTTTACCTTCACCGATAAGATATGACACACTGTGAATACCTTGGGTGAACAGATGGTGACCCACGTTTCCCTCATGATAACACCCCACAATGAGATGGGAGAGCTCCAAAATAGGCCCAGGTGTTCCGTCTGTTCATGTGAATGTTCATGAGCACTGATTTTTGAAGGTGTGTTTTGTGTGTATGTATAGAGGTGTATTTTCTGTGTAGGGATAGAGGTGTATTTTGTGTGTAGGGATAGAGGTGTATTATGTGTGTATGTATAGAGGTGTATTTTGTGTGTAGGTATAGAAGTGTATTTTGTGTGTAGGTATAGAAGTGTATTTTGTGTGTAGGTATAGAAGTGTATTTTGTGTGTAGGAATTGGGGTTGTATTATGTGTGTATGTATAGAGGTGTATTTTGTGTGTAGGGATAGAGGTGTATTTTGTGTGTAGGGATAGAAGTGTATTTTGTGTGTGTGTCTAGAGGTGTATTTTGTGTGTAGGAATGGGGGTTGTATTTTGTGTGTATGTATAGAAGTGTATTTTGTGTGTAGGTATAGAAGTGTATTTTGTGTGTAGGAATTGGGGTTGTATTTTGTGTGTATGTATAGAGGTGTATTTTGTGTGTAGGTATAGAAGTGTATTTTGTGTGTATGTACATAGGTGTATTTTGTGTGTAGTAATAGAAGTGTATTTTGTGTGTAGGTATAGAATTTTATTTTGTGTGTAGGGGTAGAGGTGTATTTTGTTGGCTCCTTTTTTACATAGCAAACGACAGAAAGCAGCCAAATTCATTTTTGGGGGGGGTATATTTCACATGTAATAAACACTAACTTGTAGTTCGTATGGGATATTGTCTAATACCTCATTTATATTATTTATACATCAAAGAATATGCACCCATGAAGGTATACAACTCAACTCAAAACTTACTGTAATTGTCCAAGTATTATATTCAATCGTAACTGATAGTGGCACCCAGTTGTAGATGAGGAACAAGCCAGTGTGCAAGGTTTTGTACACAGGTTTGTGCCTTGAGTTGTATTAAGAAAAACAAATTAGTTGAAATGAGACTGGGTGGGGTGGGACTTGAGGGCAGTGATGTCCATTACGACAACAGGAAGCAGCTGTTACTCTTCACAGCAATGATTGGCTGGGGACTAACCTGACAGACACAGATTATCTCTACGGCACCAAACACTTCCTGGATGGGTTGTGTATTGTATTCCCTTATTTGTGCTGTATTCCCTTATCCATTTAGCATTTTAATAGCACATGTTAAACAAGTTTTATTCATCTATGCTTTTTCAATATGTAGCAGAGAATGTATTACTGAAGAGTGATGTTTTGGACCTCTGCATGCTACATTTTATTTACATTTAGAGCTAATCTAATCCCCCCAAAAATGCTGACAAAACTTGACAAATGCTGTTGTTGGAAGAAACTTAATTAAAATAGCTGCCATCAGTCAAGGTTATGAATGAAGTCCATTACTCTAGCAAAGAGTCATTAGATGTGCCAAACATATTAGATAGTAAATAAATTCTTGTCAGATTTATGTTATCCATTTACAGATAACCCGACGGCTTCACATCTAGGGAAAATGGCTTGATTGAATGGCAAAGAACACAAAAGTACACGCACGCGCGCACACACACACACACACACACACACACACACACACACACACACACGCAATGTCCAGTGTTTATATTGACACAAGTGTCACAAAATAAACTACAATGTTGGCCTGATGACGTCTTGAGTCTGGCTCACCAAGGTGACGGCGACTGATTACGCACGCAGCCACTAACACGTTCCCGAACGGCCCGCGACTCGCTCCCCTGCTCCCACAATGCACCACTAATCCTCGTTCAATGGCTTCATAGAATTGTTTGGCTTCAAAAAGAACTCTTACGTGTGATAATTGGCCTCATATACTGGTAACATGTAGGTACTGACATTACGCTGTGTTCATCCCAGACGTGAGAGTAAAACCCACACAATGCTGTGCTTTACGAGGGCCAATGGATGAGACAGAGACGGATAGCTCTTGTCCGACTCACTGGGCTAGAAGGTTATCATGCAATGTGTATGGAATTATGGTGCCGTTTGGCTGATATCACGCACTGTGCACATCAGAAAAGTCGTTAAAAATTGATGGCTGCCATGGGAATTCTCAGTAAACGTCCTGCAGACAAAATGCTCTAGAACACGTGCAGAAAGGTGTGTGTGTGCGAGAGAGATGGAAAAGGAGAAACTAAATGAAGGAGCAAAAAATAAATCACTAAGCTGGCCTTAAAACATGTTCAATCAGCATGTTTTACTTTCTCAGGTTGCATCTAGAACAGTAGCACAGAAAATGAAAATCTCCACAAAATGCTCTGCTGATATGGTCCAAAGTATGAATTGCAGTTTAATTCTGTATACAATATTGTACATTTTGGTGTAACAAAGATCCATATAATTTTAGTTCTCTCTGTCTTTGTCTATATCTCCTTCTCTATCTCTCATCTCTCTCACTATCTATCAGGAAGCTCCTGATTGGTCGAGAGCGTACAAGCAGCGGGCGACACCCTCTGACCTCCGCAGGTGTGGCGGTGTAGCCATGTGTTCTCCCACCCGGAGGGCGTGAAGACGTCTGTCTCCATTCCGAATGTGAGGAGCCGCCACCGCCCCCCCACCCCCCCCCCCCCCCCCCCCCCCCCCCCCCCCCCCCCCCCCCCCCGCCCCCGATACCTCGCTGCCATGGGAACCTTCCCGTTTGGAAAGGCAGCCTCCCTCAACACGTTGATGGAGGCCTGCATCCAGGCTTTCGGTGAGTGACTGGGTCATTCGCAAACTCATAAGGTCCACTCACATTTGAGGCATGTCTTATTGTGTAAATATCGTATGAATTTAATACATTTTACTTTTATTTTTAAAGTACTCATGAGTTTTGACTTTCTGACTATAACACAGTGAAATATGGACTACAGATCCTCCTTACGCCTTAGAAAGTAGAACCCCCCCCCCCTAAAAAAAATGTCTGCCGTGTGTTTATCTCTGATCCCGAGCGTTGCTTGTAGCCCATTGTCTGGGCATCGTGGACACCTACAACAATGTGTTATCTCTCCCCCGGCAGACGACAGCGGGGAGCTGCAGGCCAATCATCTTCCCCGCACGCTGCTACTGATGCACCGCTGGTATGTCACGTCCACAGAGCTGGCCGGGAAGCTGCTCCTGATATATCCTTCCACGCGGATTCCCGCCGACTCTGAGACCCACCGTGACCCACAGCGCTGCATGCGGCCCTTAGTGCCTGGTTTAGGAAAGGTTTGCATGGCCTGGGATCTGTATCATGTGGTTGTTTTTGTTGTTGGTTAACAACATGAGTGGGTGTTTGTTTTTTTCGGTTGCTAGAATATGGTTGTAAATATTGGGATCGAGCATATTCATAGATTTTTTTTTTTTTTTCGGCTGAAATTGTTTAGGTTAAAAGTTAGTTTGTATCAGTTAGTTGTGAGTCAGAAATTTGATCTGTTGCCCCTATTTTCCTAGTTTGCAGATATTACATTACCTTTCACTAAGCTAGATCAGGCTATGCATGTTTCCTGCAAATGTGGAAATCAAGAGCAATGTCATAGATAAAGGTATTAGTATGTCATAGATTTAGAATGACTAGATTGGACAGCAAGGCTAATTCATGGTGATTTCGGGCGGGGACTATGTTGTTTACACCACTGTTGTCAAAAGAGACAACAAAAACAATTTCCATTCATTTTGTTGTTTATTTGGGTATAAAGGACACAAATTGCCCCCGGTGGACACTAGCTTTGAACATGCATGTCCATTCTACTCATCTGAATTCTATGGGTACAGTACTTTCTTCCCTAGAGGAAAATACAAACCAGATTGGTAAACTTTGAAGCGCAAGTAATCATCTAATAGAAATGTTAGCCAAAAGCATTCTGCACCTTGTCTGTATGATTTATCTACTGGACCATGATGTCATGCCAGAAGATGAGCCTCTTGGATAGGTTTTCCCCGAGGGCAGTAAGAAGCCTGTGGTTGTTGTCTCGAGCATCGTGGTGTTGAATCAATCACTCAGCAGGGACGGGATCACTGCGAGGCCTCTTCAGTTAGTTACTGGAAACAGATCATTAATCAACAACCCTGGAAATATTACTCGCCACTGCGTCAGGCTTTCTCCCGTGTGCATGCGTGCGTGTGTGTGTTAGTTCTGGGATATTCTGCCCGTAGCATTCGAGTTTTGCTGAAAGTAGGAACGCCACGCCACAGATGAAAGGGTAATTGAGAGGCTGCCTGAGAGAATTCAAAAGAGGAAGGGGAACCTCTTTCATGTGACAAAGGACAAAAACGCCGTTATGCCTTACCATTTTCACATTTGTCAAGCTTAGATTATTACTTATTTCACTTCTAAATGGAAGAATTTGTTTTGAATCAAAAGAGTGTATTTCCTTTCCCTGTGGAATGTCTTATTGGCTAAGGAACTACTGTATTGTCATCACGGTCAGTGTATTAGTGTCAGTGACCAGAACCTTTAAAACTCCTTAACCGAACCCCACGTACCGCGACTGCCAAGGCGGTGACTGCCAAAGGACGCGACTGAAGATCTGCTATTTCATGAGGTAAGAAACCGCAACCTGTTCCCCCCCCTTTTCTCTTCTGCTCTGCGTTGTGAAGATGCCTTTGACTACAAGCCAGAGACAAGCGTCTCCTCCAGCTGGAAATGTCACTGCATGCGCTCGTGTGTCGCTGTGTTTCCTTTTTTCCCCAGGCAATGTGAGTGACTGGCTGACGCAGCCATGTGGTTAGGGAGTGATGTCATCAGAAGTGACAGCCAGTAGCTATCTGTCCTCGTGAGATGTAGGCCACTGCCATCCCCTCAAATGTGGTGTTATTGTTTAAAAAACGAGGGGATCCATTATTTGAACCAGAAAAGGCTTCAGGTTGGCTTAGAAGGAACGTTGTGGCACTTACTGACGGCTTACTTACTTTTACACACGCACGTACACACACACACACGCACACTCTTTTCTTCGTCATTGACTACCTCTGTGTGTTTTATGTTAGGGGCACGTTTCTCACAGTCTCGTAGTGATGATGTAAGCCAAAAACCTCCCTCCCTGCTGAAGTCAAATGATCATTCATTTTGTTAACCAATCAGAATTAGCATCAGCAATGTTGGTGTCTAGCTAGTTTTGTGTGTGGACGGATTCTGTAAGCTTACATAACCCTGGTATACTGCTGCATCTGTCATGTCCGTTCCACCAATTTCCAGTTCTATAACACACAATATATTTCCGTTTGACGAATCCTATTGTTCAGACGTCCTTAGAGTAGAAAAAATACGTACATTTTAGAAGACTTTGTTCCAGTTCCCCAAACGCAGGCGCTATGAGCTCCATGCTCTACTAACTGACCATTCAGGACCTCATCTTTCCTCGTGTCGTTTTAAGTGGCTGCGTTGGGGTCCCACTGCAGCCGTCGGCCTCATCACATTACGTTATCAGTGGGCGAAGAGCCATACTGCCTTGTTCAATATGGCTGCCCTCAACCTTGCAACCATGCCCCCGGCCTACATGTGGGTGATAGCATTGTGAATCATGCGATTACGCTTTAAGCTACGCACTACATTAGCATCCCATTAGCCTCCCTGTCTAAACATTCGGAGATGCAGATGGTAGATGTATAGTAACATATTGCTGCCAGATCGCCGTGAGATCGTCATTAATGACATGGGTTAAGGGTGTTAACATTAACTGTGGATGAATTCAAAGAGAGACATCACACAAATGTGTATGGCCTTGTGACTTATGCCACACAATCATATCCAACGCGCTGTCATGATAATAATTACATAACGTACATTTAGTGTAAAGTGTAAATATTTATGTGGCTTGTGTGTGCGTGTGTCTTTTGTTTGTGTGTCGTGTGTGTTGTGTGTCCAGATACTGGATAGTGACGTTCCCTGCGGAGTTTAACCTGGACCTGGGTTTGATCCGGATAACCGAAGAGTTCCGCGACGTGGCGGCACAGCTGGGACGAGAGGAGCACTTCAAACTCATCGATATCTCCACAATGTAAGGGACAGGGACTACCACACACACACACACACACACACTCACACAGTCACACGGAACCACAGGTAGAACATTAGCATGGTAAATAAAACCTCGGCAGTGACGGCTGAATTGCATTATTATATTAGGTAATACGACTCTTAGGTGAAAAACATTAATACATACATATTACTTTCTGTGCGTGCGTGCGTGTCTCCAGTATGACCATCTCTCTACCCTGTCTCTGTGTTTGTTTGTGTGTGTGTCTGTCTCCGTGTCTCCAGTATGACCATCTCTCTCTACCCTGTGTGTGTGCGTGCGTGCGTGCGTCTCCAGTATGACCATCTCTCTACCCTGTCTCTCTCTCTGTGTGTGTGTGTGTGTGTGTGTGTGTGTGTCTCCAGTATGACCATCTCGCTCTACCCTGTCTCTCTCCAGCCCCTCCTACGATTGGATGAGGAAGCTGACCCAGAGGAAGAAGCAGACCAAGAAGGGAAAGGCGTCTCTGCTCTTCGACCACCTGGAGCCCATGGAGCTGGCGGAGCACCTCACTTTTCTAGAGTACAAGTCCATCCGGAGAATCTCTGTGAGTGTGTGTGTGTGTGTGTGTGTGTGTTTGGTGGTGGCGGCGGGGGGGGGGGGGGGGGGGTAAATAACTCACAAACAAGGAGAGCCCTGAGAGGCCGACCAGCTGGTTCAAAGCCCTTTGGTCAGCCCCTATCTAGCTTTCTAGGTTTAAGCTAGATAACTGTCCTGTTCATGGCCTCTGCTATCTAGGTTTAAGCTAGATAGCTGTTCTGTACATGCCCTCTGCTATCTAGCTGCCTAGCCGGTTAACTGTCCTGTACATGGCCTCTGCTATCTAGCTGCCTAGCCAGCTAACTGTCCTGTACATGGCCTTTGCTATCTAGCTGCCTAGCCAGCTAACTGTCCTGTACATGGCCTTTGCTATCTAGCTGCCTAGCCAGCTAACTGTCCTGTACATGGCCTTTGCTATCTAGCTGTCTAGCCAGCTAACTGTCCTGTACATGGCCTCTGCTATCTAGCTGTCTAGCCAGCTAACTGTCCTGTACATGCCCTCCGCTATCTAGCCTTCCAGCCAGCTAACTGTCAGCTAACTATGACCTCTACTTGGTTTCCATTACTACATTGTTTTGGCTAGTACATTTGAGTGCATGTAAAGTTTTTGTTTTTTCTGCAACCACTAACATAGGACTTGAAAAGAGAGCGTGTGTTTTGTGAATGTGGGTCAAACATGTATAATTGTGCAGCAGTTAGCCATTTTTTTTAGACTAACCAAAACTGAGCTAAATTTGAAGAAGTCTGGTTGGCCTGGTCCTTCATTGGCAGACTCTTAACATATCTTAAGTGGACCAAACTTATGAAGGCCAGCCTAGTTTGGAAAATGAGTCTGTGAAAAGATCACAGACACACTTTGTATGTCCCCTACATGATGTGATGAATGCTGACGTTGACCTGATTTACAAAAAAATCTAATAATCCATTGTCTGAATAAAAAGTACCAGTTTTTTGGTTGCTTTTGAATTCTCCAGTTCACGGACTACCAGAGTTACGTGATCCACGGCTGCCTGGTGGACAACCCCACGTTGGAGCGCTCCATCGCCCTGTTCAACGGCGTGTCTCAGTGGGTTCAACTCATGGTGCTCAGCAAGCTCACCCCTCAACACCGCGCCAACGTCATCACCAAATACATCCACGTGGCGCAGGTAGAAAAACAAAAACATTAACAAAAACATTTACAAAAACATTAACAAAAACATTAACAAAAATATTAAAACGCCCTTGTTTTTTCACGCATTTCCGGGTCTCAGAAACGTTAAGGAACTAGTCATTAAAGTTATGTAAGAATCAACCCCAGTGAATCTATCATGAAAGGTTTTATCGTATATATGAATAAATTATTATCATTACAATTATTAATAGTATTACCTTTATTACTACTGTTGGTTTATTTGAAACCAAAGCAAGACTTGGGGGAGGCGACGACGACGACTTTGTTTCGTCCAAGTTCATCCCTGTGCTTTGAATGACAAGCTTGGACATGCTCAGCCTATCCTTCAATCAATAACACTGTCTCCATCCAATTCCCCTCTTCTATCCGCTGTGTGCAAAAAGAGGTAGAAACAAAATCAATGAATCAACAATAATCTCTAGGTGGTCTTCACTGGGCGCCATATAGCAATCTCGCCTGAGAGCTGAACGATCTATTTTCCTGCGCTTTTATGCTCTCACGTTACACTTTCAACTCTGTCTGCTCGGCAAGCGATGCGTTCGAAGTGAAATGGTCTTTCCTGTTTTTTAAATATAAATGAATAAGATTTAAGGAGCCATTGACTGGGAAGAGGAGAGAAAATACTTTAATGGATGTTGGGATGTTAATGCACTAAAAATGGTGCCTGGTTTTACTGGCATAGTTTGTATGGTTAATATGTTGACGTAATAAACTTGTATAGATTATAGACACGGAACACATAGGATAAATAAAAAAAGTATTCGCAAAAACAATTACTAAAAACAAAGACATCAAGCTAAATCAGTGAGTTACCACTGTCATTTTTCTATGAAATTGCATTTAGCTACAGTTGTTTTGTAGCAGGTTCCAGCTCCAAATGGTATTGTAGCTTAATACTACATTGCCAGAAATAGTAAGTGGAAATTGTAATTGGTGATTTGTGTTAGTATTAATATGTACACTGACTTTGACTCTCCCCCTACCACCTTCCTGAAGTTCTCTCTCTCCTTCGCTTTCTACTCTTTCAATGTCTTATCCCTGACCTTTAACCTTCCACCTTATATTCTATTCGCCAGAAGTTGCTCCAGCTGCAGAACTTTAACACCCTGATGGCAGTGGTCGGCGGGCTGAGTCACAGCTCCATCTCCCGTCTGAAGGAGACCCACTCTCACCTGGCCCCCGACGTCACCAAGGTCAGATAGCTTACACACACACACACACACATACATACATACTAACACACACACACACACACACGCATACACACATGCATACATACATACAGACACACAAAACATACATACAACAATACCCCCCCCCCACACACACACACACACACAGACATACATACATACATACAGATACAGACAGCGTAAAGCGATGCTTACGAAGCACATTCAGGTAAAGCTCAATAGCATCCTCTTAATGCATCCTGTCATAAGTACTGGATTAGACAAACGATATCAATCGATGGTGCAGCATAGACTTCCTCTCTTTCTAATGTCTCTTCCATTTCTCTCTTCCTGACCACTCCCACATCCTCCTTTCCTTTTACTCCCATCCCTCTCTCTCTCTTTCTCCCTCTCCCTCTCTCTCTGTTGGCCTATCTCTCTTTCCTCTTTGTATCGCTCTCTCTCTTTCTCCCTCTCCCTCTCACTCTGTTGGCCTATCTCTCTTTCCTCTCTGTATCTCTCTCTCTCTGTCGCCCTCTCTCTCATTCTCTCTCTCTCTCTCTCTCTCTCTCTCTCTCTCTAGATCTGGAATGAGATGACAGAGCTGGTGTCCTCCAACAGCAACTACTGTGGTTACCGCAAGGCCTTCACCGAGTGCGAGGGCTTCAAGATCCCCATCCTGGGCGTGCACCTCAAGGACCTGATCGCTGTGCACGTGGTCTTCCCCGATTGGCTGGAGGACAACAAGGTTAACATCGTCAAGATGCAGCAGCTCTACCTGACCTTCAACGAGCTAGTGTCCCTGCAGGGCGCCGTGGCCCATGTGGAGCCCAACATGGACCTCATCTACCTGCTCACGGTGACTACTTCCGGGTCACTTCCTGCTTCCCACAGGAAGTCATTTAGCAATACAAACTCAAGCTTAGCTATGTTTTGTAAAGGGAACACAGCAAATACATTTTTTTTATTTGTTTGTGTAATTCTGGCTGACTGCACATAAAACTGGCTGGGTCTTTCTGAATATTCATAAATGTAAATGGCAGTCTCTATTGAATGCTTTGTATGTTCACTCCTTACAAAGATTGTTAACGGGACTTGCAAATCACAAACAGCTTTTTGTGTTTGTGCTTAGGTTTGAGCATAGTTGTAGAATCATTGTGAGTGGACGTGTCTGTACAGTTTCAAAGTGCCCTCTGAAATGTTGTGATGTCCTTTTGGCCTGATTCACAAACTAACAGGAACAGGAACCAAACACTGTTTGTGTTGTTACCCATGACAACATGCTAGTTAACAAGAGGTCGGCCTTAATGTCATTGGTTCTGGTCTCTTAGTTCACTCTGACAGGTTTTAGTACCACAACACATTTTATACAAATAATATTCTAAGTGCTGCTCTTTCGTTGTTTGAATTGACAAGGCTATTTCTGTTCAAATGTTTTTTTCGTCTTTCATTGTGATTATTCAACAGCTTTCGTTAGACCTTTACTACACAGAAGACGAGATTTATGAGCTATCGTTGCTAAGGGAGCCACGGAACCCCAAGTCCTTGGTAAGTCTGTGTGTCACTCGTCAGTCTCAGTTTTTATTGTCGTTATCGCTCAAGGAGAAAATCTATTTGCAAGCGGTCACTTACGTTCATTCCATCCACAGCATACAACAACAATACAAAAACACATTTCTACAAAACAAAACAAAGATAAAAAAGATTTACAAAAAAAAAGAGCTTAACATTGTCCATTGTTTTAAGAGAGACTGTGATGTGTTGTCACCAGAAACAGTAAAATAATCCACTTACTGACGTCATTTTATTGTTACTGTAGTTCCGTTAGAATTACAGAAATTTAAACCAGAAATAGTAAAATATAATTTCTTTCATCGTATTGTCATCCTTCATATAATTTTACTGTAGTTCAGTTAGAATTTCTGAGATTTAAATTACATATGTTTTCTTCCTTCAACAGCCTACCTCGCCTACAACTCCCAACAAGCCGATGGCCCCGTTGGACTGGGCGTCTGGTGTCACCTCTAAACCAGACCCCTCACTGGTTAACAAGCACATCAGGAAAGTGGTGGACGTGAGTGGTGTTCCTTTTATTTCTTTTAATACAGCAAACTAATAGTCTATGACAACGAATTAATTCATAATGAACCTCTTGGCTTGTTCAAAGGCTGATTGTGGTAAGCCTGTAATATGAATTGGCATTCCTGAAAATGATGATACTGATGAAAAAACAATGAGTTGTAAAAGGGAACAAAGGCTATTCTCGTAAAAAAAAAAAGGTTTTGTAACGTTCCTTTTTCCAATTTCTGCACCATATGTATCATGTCCAAACAATTGCCCCATGCCAGTTATTTCGCAAACAATTGCTGGTTGGTGACCTCAGGGTGCAGTAATGCTTACAAATTTATTTTTGAAGTCTTTTGTTCTTTTTCTGGTTGTGGGAAGTCGGTTTTCAGGAACTACGACCTTGACCACGACGGCTACATCTCTCAGGAGGACTTTGAGACCATCGCTGCCAACTTTCCTTTCCTGGACTCTTTTTGTGTTCTGGACAAGGACCAGTGAGTGTGCCAGCGCTACGACGAGAGTGACATATTCTGCCATCTCATTTCCTCTCTCTTTAAATGCTCCCTCTGCTTTTCTATCTTTTTCAATAGATTTGCAATAAATTTTTTGGTTAAATAAACATCCAGATTGCAAAGTAGAACAACAAAAGAAAATACAGTAAAGAAAAAACAATTTCCCGTGCGTAGTCAGTCACATTTTTCCTTTGTTCCTCTGGCTGTTTTCAGGTTGTGGCCTTCATATGCAAAAATTGGTATTTCTATCTCAGTCTCTTTTACCTCTTTCTCTCTCTCTCTCTTTCTCTCTCTCTCTCTCTCGCTCTCTCTCTCTCTCTCTCGGTGGTAGAAAAGTTACGTTGTCATTGTGTAGTCTAAGCTCTTTCCTCACCCGTCCTCTATCAGCCCTCTCTCTGACTCCGTGTCTTTCCCAGGGATGGACTGATCAGTAAGGATGAAATGATGGCCTACTTCTTGAGAGCCAACCCCCTGCTGCAATGTAAGATGGGGCCTGGCTTCATTCACAACTTCCAGGAGATGACCTACCTGAAGCCTACCTTCTGCGAACATTGTGCTGGATTTGTACGTAATTCATATTGTGTATGGTTTCACGTTTCGTACACCGCTAAGTGCTAACACAAACTAGCGCTACATGAGGTACACTCTCGTCATAGTCGCCTATCTTACATAATGTGGATTCCATCGGCTATTAAGGATTTCTGACACCCACCCACTGCTTTTTGTAACTTATTACAATAGGTGGACACTGCTGTTGCGACATACAAGCTTAAAATTCCACATCTTTCCATTAGTCCTTGAGCTCTGTCCAAAATGCATGTATTTTCATCAAAGTGCTGCCAGCCTGTTTGCTGAGAGACGTTATTTACACATGATGCATTATATATACACACATGAACGCTAAAAGAGTAGAGCTGTTAGCTTTCTATATTTATTTCCTTTTGTCGCCGATGGCTTTTCATGACCTTCTCCAACTGAAGTTAGTTGCCCTGCAGAGCAGGAATGAACACACAGACGCACTATGTTGATATAGTTAATGGCAAAGTAGGTCTGCATTATAATTAGACAGAGCGCTGGCGAGTTGAATCAAGTTGACGTTACTACGCCAACAAACCGCACATGCACAGTGTTGTTTCAGGAGGTTGTCTCTCTTATATTTTTGTGTCTTAAGTGTGACTTGGTCAATGGCGACTGGACAATGTCGGAATATATAATTAGGGATTTTGCAGGAAACAAAACACACAGACACACACACACACACACACACATTCACAGGAAGGGTGTTGTGAGGCAGCGTATCCTGTTTATGGGACAATGGCCTGCCCACATTAGTAGTGTGACCGTACTTCCACCATTTTGAATTTACTAACATTCCTTGTCTTCTTCCACCCCCACCCCACTCCTCCTCTTCCTCCTGTCCTCTTCCTCTTCTCCTGATCTCTGGACTCGGTCGTGTTTTTGCAGCTGTGGGGAATCATCAAACAGGGCTTCAAGTGCAAAGGTACGGTGTCATCTTTAGGTATTAAAATGGCGTACTAATAATGCATATGGTCTTTTGTTATCTTCCTTGTATGTTTTTCTGCTTGCCTTGTGTAAAGCACATTGAATTGCCTCTGTGTATGAAATGTGCTTTACAAATAAAATGTATTTGATTTGATTTGATAGCTAAAACCATAGGACATCCTTAATTACACCCAAATCACATTGTTTCATGTTCCTAGGTCTCTATGCATTACCATAATAACTCCAATGTAATAGACCAAGTCTGTTATTATGTTATTCTTGTATTCCTTTCTTTGTTTGTGTGCCTGCTTGCCTTATGCAAAACCTTTTGAATTGTCTATTTGAAATGTGAATTGCAAATACATTTGACTGTTTCAGACTGCGGGGTGAACTGTCACAAGCAGTGCCGCGAGCTGCTGGTCTTGGCCTGCAGGAAGCTGCTGCGCTCCACGTCTCTGGGCAGCGTCTCCCCCAATCGACTCACCCACAGCTCTTTACCCAGCAGCCCCGCCCTGCCCACCTGCAAAGGTACCGTCCAGAAGACTACGCTCAGAAAAATTAACCCTGTATACACCGCAAAACGCTCGGTGTTCAGTTACAGAATGTTTGCGTGTTAACGCACCTTTGCAAGTTCAATGTCATCCTGTTTTTTTCAGGTTGTACCTGTTTGAGTTCTTTAAACCCCAGTTGTGTTTGGTTTCTAAAACAATAGAGAAACAAAAGGGACAATGAAACAAAACCTGTTAGATTTTTGTTTGTTTTTTATTCCACAGAATCAAACAACACGTGTGCAGCTAAATTAACCATGTTTGTTCAACTCACCGTCTGTGCTGTCTGGTGTTTCCAGACGAAGACGAGGTGTTTGAGTTCCCCGCGGTGGTCGCCCCCAGTAACCCAGACCTGGAGAAGAAGTCCATCACCCTGATGACGGGCACTGCCCATCGGATCTCCGTGCGGCTGCAGAGGGCCACCACCAGCCAGGCCACGCAGACGGAGCCCCTCTGGCCCGAGCATGGCTGGGGGGCCGGGGACGGCGGCTCCCACACCTTCCCCAAAATGAGGTACCGGCCACACAGGAAACCGTCCAAGAGCAAAGGCTTCGCCTGCTGGGAGAATGAGGCCAAGGGCCCCGGGCGGGGCCGGAGGGACTCCCAAGAGCAGACGGATGTGACGCGCGAGGCGACGGTGGTGCACAACGGGATAACTGCTCATAGAGAGAAGGTAGAGAAGGTGTGTTTGTTGTCGAGTTATGTGTGTATAGTTTTTAGCGAATATCCATGCATATATTATTTTTTTATATGGATGTGTGTCTATAAGCATTGTGTGAAGGTAGAGAGGGTGTGTTTGTTGTGGGGTTGAGGGAACATTCATGCACAAATTTCTCATATAGGTGTGTGTGTGTGTGTGTGTGTGTGTGTGTGTGTGTGTGTGTGTGTGTGTGTGTGTGTGTGTGTGTGTGTGTGTGTGTGTGTGTGTGTGTGTGTGTGTGTGTGTGTGTGTGTGTGTGTGTGTGTGTGTGGGTGGTGCAACACATATGCACTTGGACGGAGATACAGAGTTTGTGTGTGCGCGCAGGTCCGCAGGGTAAAGTTACATTCAGGCCATGGTCACAGCGTGATTCAAATGCACAGAGACACGGCAATATGCCTCATAGTGCCATCATTCACCACCATCATTCTCCGTCATGCACTTGAACACTCCGTCTTTCTGGTCTAATTACAATCTGCCCCAGAGTCTTAAACTTTATTTTAAGTTTGTTCCTAATGGAGCAAAATGTTCTTATCGGAGTCCTTCTATGGATAACCCAGGCTCCATCAAAACCCTGTCACGCAGCACCATACTCTCTCAACAGCCTTTCATTAGTTCCCCAAGGTCTTTCTGTGCTCTCCAACCCGCTTATAAATCCAAAGCAACTGATTTTATTTTGGTTCGTAAAGCTTATACTGACATCACCGTGGAAACGATGTCAGGCGGTAACGATTCTACCGAGGAGCGAGGTTTAGGTTCTGTTTGATTTGGCAGGGAGAGATTATCTAGATCAAGAGGGTTCTGAAGGCAGAGAAGCACTCAGATTGATGGTGGCCTTGTGTCAAACTGTTTAGTTCCATTTTGACGGCAGGGCAGAGAGCGTCAAAGATTTCATGGTGTAGACAAAGCCCGGTCTGAACATCTCAACAGTCCTAATGATATGGGTTCATGAGGACATATGGACTTAAATAAAAGGACGATGGTTTATTGAAAAACAGTCTTTCTGCGATTGGCTAAGAAATCTAATCTAACTAGATTAAATGTTTCCAAAACTCAATATAGATCACTGCTAGCAATAATCCATAAGTATACAAAGCTAATGAAGTTCTGCTGTTAAATGAGAGTGGTATTTTAAAATGTTATTTATTGTACAATATGCAGGTATATTCTCATTGTAACAATAACAATTTTATTTCTTTAAAGTAAAGAAGACATAAGAATATTAGAATAAAAAGGAAAATAATTTTATTCTGTCAGCCTGTTAAATTGTTTTAGTGTGGCAAGAGATTAATTAATTCCTCTTTTTGCTACCACACAGGACAGCTGACTTGCCCACACAGAGGGCCGGAAACGTTCCTCCAGGCAACCCTCGGGAACCCGCCTTAGGAAGCTCTACTCGCTGGGCGAAGTGCTCGGCTGCCTACGGCCCCCGTTTGGTGATAGGAGTAGCACAGTAGCCCGACCCTCTGGACCCATAGGCATGGACGGAGCCCCGCCCAGCTACATGTGGACCCTGTGGCCTCATTGAGTTATGGAACATGGACGTGGGGGAAGGCGAAGACGGGCTCTGTGCGACACGGACAGCCAGGCTCTCCTAGAGAGCCCACAACCCACCTCCCACCCACAGCGGTTCCATCTCTGAATTCACGCCTCTCGAGATTGTCATCGGCCGAGCGTCCGGAACTATATCAAGGGATGACTTGGGCTGGTTTTGGAGCTCCGACGTGAATCGCCATTTTGACCAACTGAACAGAGATGAGTGTTTGTGTCTGGAATGGGCCTGCTGTGTGAGTGTGTTAGAGCACGTGATTCAGTGAATATGAATGAATACTGGACAATGCTATTCACAGCAGATTTCTTTTGTGAGATCTTTTTTATAAAGGGCAAATACCTTTTGGTTTAGTTGCAGCAAAATGTTTGGCTCGCATTTGTAAGTCAGGAGATGGGTGATATAATTAGAAAGTCGAAAGAAAGAAAGAGAAATTAATTAATAATTTTTTTAGGTTTTTAGTAGGTTAATGGACAAAATGAATGTGGATGAAAGGGCAAACAAGGCAGGTGTATTCGGGGATGCTGGAGATAAAGGACCAAGAATAACTGATTATGGACTGGCTATGTGCCATATCCCACACTCACTGGAAACCATGAATAGGTACTTATTATGCCACTAATAATAGCACAACTAAAGTGACTTGTTTTTAAATCCAAGCTTTCATAGTGAATCAATGGCTGGTTGGAACTTCTGGCATTACTGTAAAGAGACTACTAAATGGGGAGAAAGCAAGCAGCGTTAAGTCTTTTCCAACATGGATGAATATATTAATTGAAAAGTCGACAGATCAACTGGTTTAGTTTTCATTTTCAACATCAGTATTCTCAATTTCAAATGTGTGTGTGTGTGTGTGTGTGTCAAATGCTGCTGTCGTTCTTTCACAGAAACAAGACAAATTTGTGACCTTTTAAATCAGGTAATCAAATGATATTAATGTTAACGCCACAATCAGTAGGACAGACAGTGAGTGACTCAGTTACCTGGCCGGCCGGCCACTCACTCACTCACTCACTCACTCAGCCAGCCAGCCAGCCAGCCACTCACTCACTCACTCACTCACTCACTCACTCACTCACTCACTCACTCACTCACTCACTCACTCACTCACTCACTCACTCACTCACTCACTCACTCACTCACTCACTCAGCCAGCCAGCCACTCACTCACTCACTCACTCACTCACTCACTCACTCTTAGCCAGTCAGTCAGCTAGTCAGCCAGCCCACAAAACTTGATTGCCAAGATACGTAAAGTGGCACCAGGTGTTAGGACAGGTGACTTGTTCCATGGCGGTTGCCAGGCATCTGTGGAGCAAACAGGTCAGTCCCTCCTTTTGTCGCCAAGGATACGAATAATTACGCAACACAGAAGGATGTATTTAATCTGCACCAAAAATACGCATATACACACAGCCTTGAGGTTACAGAGCAGGTATGGGCAGGTGAGTTTGATGTGATGAGAACTGAACTTCTTGTCTGCTGTCTCAGGCAACAGGGGAAGAGCTAAGCTGTGAGAAGGGTGGAGACAAAAAGACCACATACACAGGGAAAAGTAAAGTCATTATACAGGAAGTGGATGAATTAAAAGTGGACAAGATGACATTAAACAGCGAGATCCTTGTCCTTTCCAATTTCTTGGTTAACACACAACATAGTCTTTTTTTTATATTTAACAAAGCAGCGAGACCATTAAGTTGCCATGACAGTCCAATATGCCTGGAACGCGTATATCACAAGTGGTCACCTTTGTCTAGATCTAATGAGTGCCTACTGTAGTCCGCACCTTTAGTTTAGTTACACCGAGGTCAACACTTTACCTCGCATGGGAAGGGGATTCTGTTCATGACAGTTAGACTAAGTTGAGGTCTGCAACAAGCCTGCTATTTGTGTTCACATTCCATGAAAATATGTTGTAAATCTAGTATACATTTTTGTTGTTGTGGACATTATTCTAAACTGGGCATCTTAAGGAACAAAAGCGTTGCTATTCCACTTGTGTATTTAATTGCATTTGTATTGTTTGAAGGAAAGCCTTTTGTAGCATTGGTTATGGTTTGTAAATCTGGATTATAACGATGTTTGAATTTGCGGATGTATTTAACAGTTTTAACAATTCTTATTACACATTGTTGTGGAACACTACAATTATCTATGGCGTTATTGTAGAGTTGTTGAGGATGCCTAACTGCTTCCATAAGAACACAGGTATATCATCTACTTATATATATATAAATTTGCCATTAAACATTAACAATATTGGGCATATTTACCCATAAATTCATTTTATAAGGGAAAGAAACCTCTTTGTATAAGGTATACAAAAAAACATATACTGCAGACCTTTATCTGACTGTATTTATCTTTATTTATGGAAGCTACATATGCCATATGATATGCCTAACAAAGGCACTTGGAGTTGACGGGTTACTTGAGAGTTAATGTATTTAAAAACAACGGTGTATTTTTCTGAGGAAAACAAAACAGAAAGAAATAATTGTATTTTTTAAATCCTCATAAAAGTAATTTATGAAGATGTTCAGTAACAACTGCTGAGTTAGGCTATTCAATTAACCGACTGGGTGCCGACCTTCCTGTTATTTAACGTTGTTATCTGTTGTGTTACTTCATCTTGTTATTGTGTTGTCTAATCAAGGTCTCACATCGGATATCTGAAAAATAAACACCTGAAGTGCTACGAATAATGTCTTGCATGTAGCTTAACATAGAAACACTGTAATGACAAATAAAAGTAATTCATCGCTGAAATCGTCTATCTTATATAATTGGTTAACATTTCTACAAGGACGAAAGCAACTAAATATTTCATAGGCTACCAATCGTATTTAATAAACTATCAACTGAATAAGGTATATTGCTATCAACTTCATATGACAGCTACCTACTAGCAGGTCTACTGCCCATCAGTTGAGGTTGTTTAGGCCTATCGATTTAAATTAGACTAAACACTATCCTCTAGCGGTTAACTTTCCTCAACACAGAAGGAATAATTTGATAGAATAGTTAGGTAACATATCTTGTATTTAACTTAACCTTCATAAATAATTACCTTTATTGACACGAAACAATTAAATATTGAAAAAATAAAGCACACGTATTGCGCACGAGTTATTGTCGATTATAACCCCGTCCCCAGCGTTGCCCCAACCGGCGTAAGTGCAGCGTCAGCAGCAGCTGCAAGTCCACCCGGCACCGGGTTCATTCACCACAGGAACTTTCTCAACTGATAAACTAGTTACCACGGGAATGGAGAATGATATAATTGACTCTCTGGAAGATCTTGGGTGAGTTAAAATTAAGTAGCTGTTTTACTTGGGTACTGTAGCTGTTTGCTACGACGTACGTTACAGTCCAGGCAGTAGCAGCTAATTGATGGTTGGCTAATGTGGTAGCTAGCACTAGCACTGTAGCAGAACAGCTTGCTTTGCCTAGTCATTTTCTCTGCCGTCTCTGCAGTGCTACAGCTCAACTGTTTGAATGAGAATCACATTGAATAGCTTGCTATATAATGTTATTTTTGTGGTTTATTTTTAATAGACGACGGACGTTATTTGATAATCTATCTTTACGACGTAGGTTAATTTAGCTCGCTAAATATAGCGTTACAAAGAGTAGCTAAGCTAGACATGATTGCTATGTGACTCCGGGGCAACCTTCACGACATACTGTCCAGGTTGGCAGGAACCCTGAGAAATTTAGAATATGGCTTTAAACAGATACATCCGTAGCAAAAACAAAAACGTTTTAATGAATATAAAACGTTTGAACGTATATTAATGACCACTACTTAAAATGTAAAGGTAAAAATTGTGGCAGTACAAAAGGCTTTAAAATTTAAGTTCTAATCAAATTGGTACGGTCCGCCTTATCAACTTTTACCCACCCAGGGCTAAAATGCAGAGTAATATAATTATTCGGATTTCGTTCTACTCTCCTTTACATTCCTGTGCAGGGCTAATGTGCCAGCCAATGCTATCTTTAAATGATGAGTCAGAAGCCTATTTTTTACTTGTCTACCTGTCCACGTTGGCATCCAAACTCATAAGCCACCGCCTTGTACACATTGCTTCAGTTATTACCATTACATAATCAAAATTCCACAATGTTTGTCGAAGGATAGGCCATCTGCGTTATTTCTAAAGAAAAATCACTGATTATTATTCAACTTGGCTGTGAGGGGCATCGCTTGTGCTTAACTGAATCTAGAGATTAAGAGTCCATAACCATGGTTTTATATCTTAGGCTAAATAGTACATGTTCTGTTAAACAGAATTGCAAAAAAAAGTTCCTCCCTATCAAGTTAAAGTATGTCTCTACTGTAGGTACCAAGGACCTGTTTTGGAAGATGGTGCACTGGAGGCTGCTGTCTGTGGCGGAGCAGCTTCACCTGAGTTCACTAAGCTGTGTGCCTGGATAGTTTCTGAACTTAAACTCTACTGTAAACTGGAGGAGAATGTCCATGCCACCAACTGTAAGTGACTCATCAAATCCGTTGAGTAACAACAGCAAAGATGACAAGACTGTGTTGCTTTCTTCTAAATCGGGTAATAAAGCGGGGATTAAAGTAGCTTGTCCAGTTGCACACAATGTGGTCCAAGGCCTATACATCTATTGTTGTTCATAAGCTGACGAGCTCTTTGTTGTCCTTTGCCACTTGCAGCTCCGAGTGAGGCTGAGGGCTTCCAACTAGAGATGAGCGGCCTGTTGTCCGAGCTGGCCTGTCCCTACACGGTGCTCACCACAGGAGACGTGACCAAGCGGCTCCTCGTCAGGATCAACTGCCTACTGCTCATCAGTACGTCACCCGAAACTCACTTCAAGGTAGACTCTGGGATATATGGCCATGTTAATAAGGACGTTAACTTTAAAACGTAAAAAAAAAAAAAGTAGGTTAAATGAACGCATGATTAAGGGGAGGGAAAGTGTTTGGCTTCGGTACCTTATAGGCTATATCTGTTCTACAGTTGAAAGCTTGGATTTTGAAGAATTTTCAAGAGAATTGTATATTTCTATGTATCCCAGAGTCCACTTTTGTATTTTGTTGTTGTTGTGAGTTCCCCACATTCCTTTTCTGTAAATGAAACCTTCAGCTTGTACAGTTTGCCATTTAACAAAGCACCAGGAGTTGTCTGTTGATGTTTCAATTGTAGTGTATTTCCAAGCAAATTTTGCCATTTAAGTCATCACAGTATTGTTGTTGATTGTCCCTAATCGCTAAACTGTAAGGTTTTTATGCCAAAACAATCAAAACAAATGCTGCTAATGAAAAAGCCCAGCACAGTATTGTTATATTTTGTTTGTTGTGTCCGATCTCAACTGGCCTTTGATCCTCCCCAGCCTTTCTGGTCTCCGAGTTAGAGGCGTCTCGAATGATCCTGGTCAACAAGCCCCAGAAGGCGGGCTCAGAGGCCGTGGGCACCCCTGTCTTCATGGAGCTCAAGGGCGTCTGCGTTTCCTTAGGCATGTCCAAGCCCCCCGCTAACATCACCATGTTTCAGTTCTTCAGTGGAATTGAGAAGAAGGTAAGAACATTTTTTTATAATAGTTACTAGTCTATGATCAAAGAAACTAAAACCATTTAACATTTTTTTTGACTTGCAGTTCAAATCTTTGCCACACTATATGTAAATAACTACTCATTGGCAAGTTGTTTTTGGCTTTGGCTTTATTACAAGTTCCCTATAAGCCCGTTTTCAAACGATGCCATGCTCACTGTCTGCAGTGCAGAATAGGGGGCTTAGAAACAATGGATTCCACAGAGAGTCACATGCTAGCAAGAGCAAGCCTGATTGGTTAAGAGCATTTGGCAGTGGTGGGATTTTAAAAGACTGGTTTCAGGCAGAAGCCTATGAAAGAAAACGTGGTCCTGGTTTGTGAAGGAAACTAGGGGAAGATGGAAGGGAAATATGGCTTCACTCTGCACATTGATTGTGGAGCCAGGATGTGAGCTGTGCTTGCTAACCTTTTACCACTGCTGGTGCTACAATAAGATTTATCCTGTTGCTTTGTTCTCAGCTTAAAGAAGCCTTGTGCAAAGTCCCACCAAGCCATGTTGGCGGCCCTCTTATGAAGAAAGCACTTGGACCTGTCCACTGGGTAAAAAAGTGGATCAAATTTATTCAACAACCAAATTGAGTGTCATTTATTACAAGTTATAGTAAACAGAAATGATGGAATATATGTCAGGGCTGTATTAATATCTAATGCCGTATT
Organism: Galaxias olidus; assembly: GCA_026901105.3. Classification (NCBI taxonomy): domain Eukaryota; kingdom Metazoa; phylum Chordata; class Actinopteri; order Galaxiiformes; family Galaxiidae; genus Galaxias; species Galaxias olidus. Next base: position 30,750 of record JAPMUY010000391.1, on the reverse strand, counting down.
ATACATCTATAATATATTGCTGTGTCTTCATTTTTTTCTTCCACAAACTGTTGCCTGATAATACTACACTACAGTACTATGGGTACTTAACATTGTTACAAACAGACATCTTCTTTCCGCAGGAGAGAATCGAGGCTATCAACCAAACACTTGTGAATGAGTATGAAGTTAGAAGAAAGATGTTGTTGAAACGTCTGGATGTGACAGTCCAGTCCTTTGGCTGGTCTGACAAAGCCAAGGTACAACACTCTTCATTGAAGAGTGAAGTGATTTATTATCACCTTGTTTTCTGAAAACTATATAAAAGCTTTTATTTTAGGTAGGGCGTCATTTTAGTGCAACAAGTTTATTGCCGGCAAGAGTACTAATCCCATAAGTTTATAGTGCAATAACAAGGTTCTGTTGTTTCACGCAGAAACATCATGAAAAGCTGGCCAAGGTTTACCAACCGATGCGCTCGGCCCTCGCGGCAAAGAGCAAGGTTTCCGTCGCCCATCTCTTTGCGGCACGAGAAGACCTGTCCAAGATCCTACGCACAAGTAGTGGGAGGATAAGGGAGAAGACTGCCTGTGCCATTAACAAGGTGGGTATGAGCACCGCGACATGGTGGTCAGTTACATAAAGGGGTGAATTCTCAATCACAGATGACATCTGTATTGACAATAGTAATACTCCACACGGTCTCTTTCAAGTTCTTTTAACGATGTGATGGCGTGACCGTCCGCGTACTTTGTTCAGGTGCTGATGGGGCGGGTGCCCGACCGAGGCGGGAGGCCGTGCGAGATCGAAGCCCCTCCTCCAGAGATGCCCTCCTGGCAAAAGCGTCAAGATGGCCCCCAGGGGGGAGGAGGGTACGGTGGAGGTGGACAAGGAGGAGGCAGGGGGGGCTACGATAAGTACTCCCAGGGAAGTCGCGGAGGTTATGAGAGAGGAGGAGGCAGTGGAGGGTATGAGAGAGGAGGAGGAGGAGGGTATGGCGATAGAGGCGGGAGGAGTGGAGGTGGGAGGGGGGGTAAAGTGCAGGGTGGCTGGTCGGATGGAGGAGGAGGTGGTGGAGGAGGAGGAGGAGGTAGAGGCTATAACCAGGGTCACTACCAGGAGGGAGGTGGACATCAAGGAGCAGGGGGCCGAGGAGGATACGGGGGAGGGAACTACCAAGGAGGCTCCCAAGGGCATAATTACACAGGAGGTGGAAAACGAGGAGGAGGAGGAGGAGGAGGAGGAGTAGATGCTGGTGGCAATCAACAAGACAACCACTCTCAGGATAATCCTCGGTACCAGGAGAGAGGTGGCCGTGGGGGACGAGGAGGACGAGGAGGAAGAGGAGCCAGGGGAGGACAAGGAGGAGGCTGGGGCGGAAGAGGAGGCCAGAATCTCAACCAAGGAGGACAGTTTGAACAGTTCTTCACACATGGCGGCCAGCAGTACAGTCAAGCAGGCTTCAGCCAAGGTAGAAACTTCTCCAGTTGAAGACTAAGTGCAGGTTCAAGTGAGAGTATTGTAAACAGCACAAGAGTACTGTGAAAACGCCTTATGTACATCTGAACATTAATAAAGCATGTTTATAATTCCCCCCACTCTAAGAAATACAGATAAAAAGTATGAACGTTGAGTTAGAAGACTTGAGCACTCTCAGCCTTTAAGAAGTCACGCCTATGTTAAGAAATGAGTGCTCCAATGTAGTTTAGTATATACTTGTGTTATTGTGTGGTGCCTTGTGCTCTTTTAATCTTGACAAATGAACATCAAGGCCAATGGTTGTCTGTCACACATTTTTTGTTGTTATAGCCTTTGTGGTTGGGACACTGCTGTTTAGACCTAACTTATAATAAAGAACTGTGTTAGCCTAATCTTGGAAGTGACGTGGAAGAAGAAATCTCCATAGTTCAGTGTTTGTGGACCAAGATGTTTGGCTGATGATAGATCCTGTTATTGTGAAGTTTTAGCTTTTAATTTCAGAGTTTCGTTTGGTTACATGAATACTTGAACAGAAATAATCTTTATCCAACTGTTTTGGTCCCTTTTGTTTTAAGTTTGCACATGCCCTATAAAGAATAGAAAGGGGACAGTATTATGTTTTAGGATCAAATGCCTGAATTCTTCTATTTTGCTGTTTCGAGAACTTTTGACCAGAATCTTCTTTTTGTTTATTTGTCAAAGATTACATCTTTGTGCTGCTCATGGAAAATGTGTACATGTATATCTGGGCACTAGAAAGATTGTGTGGATGAGTGTGATCTAAAGATGATAAATAAAATTGAATCCATTTGAAAATTTTGACACTGCAAATTCGTTAGTTTAATGTGTTGACTCAATAAACTTCAAACCATTTTACTTACTGTATGTGCCCACTTTGACTTAGGCAAGTTTAGAGAAGTCAATACTCATGCTTAAGAACCGTTTTTCCATCTCATTCCAGTTACTCCCTCTGCTGTAAATGTAGGAGTATGCAGGATGTAAGTAGATCGTCATGAAGAGGGATTACCTAAAAACTCTTGGCATATTTATTTTAGCACAAAATCACTAAGATGACCATGTAATCTAGACATGATTAGGACACAAGTACATACCCATCCACGAAATTCAACACAATCTTTTTTTCATAATTAGTAAAAAAATAAAACACTCGAGTTTACATGTCAACGCAATAGGTCCATTCACTGGAATGTACTTGAAAAAAACAAAGGGGACCTTTTATTTTGGAGTTTAAAAATGTAATACAGAATGTAATGCTTCCGGTTTAAATTTCACGAGCGCATCGTCTCTTCGAACTGAGAAGTGTTGTTTTCTGCCGGACGCAATGGAAGTTTTTATCACACTGTTATACAACTATTATTAATGTAGAACCAAGATTATTTAGTTATTTTTTTTGCTGATAACCGTGTCTGAGTTAGCGTACTAATTTGACAGCGAAAATGTATCGCGGTTTTTCTAATCAAGGAGAATTTCCACGGGGCCCTGCTTCATTTGGCCACCCACCCCATGCACCTCCAACAGCCCCTCGCTTTGGTGGGCCCTTCGGTCCTCCACCCAGTGTTCCGATTCCTGGACATTTGCCTCATGGATCTTGTCGTCCATTTCTACCACCTGGATCGGACAGCAATTGCTTCCTCAATATACCACAGAGGGACCAGTACATCAGTGTATGTAATAGTTTGTAAGCTGCTAACACAACAACACACGCATTTGGCTAACGTCAGCTAGCTAAAGTTGGCAATTGAAATAGCTAGTTAACTAGCAAGCCTTACAATGATAATTAGCTAGTTAGCGTTACTTATATATTAGAACGTTCTAATGTCGATCTGTTTGTGAATGAGGATACCAAGTGATAGCTTCTTAAGTTATCTTGCATCAATACGTAATGCGTTACAACGGAAGTCCATTCAATGCAAGAGTCCGTCAGTTACACGACAGCGCAAAGCCTGTGCGGTACATTTGAGGATACGGTCTGTTCTAGGTGTCGCACGCGTTAGGTTTTTCCTACTCATGTTAGGGATGTTGTGAAGTGGCACTAACTAACATTAGCTAACAAATTTGCTAGATATCTAACGTTATGGTTCGGTAGCTTTTTCACAACATGGTATTGCCAAATAGTTTAAATAACTGACTAGGGCTGCCATTAAGGACTATTTCTTTTATGATTTTGATCGATTAATCGATTCATCTAAACGATTTGTTTTTTCTCAAAAAAAGAGCAAGAGAGAAACATTGTCTTTTGAATTTATGGCATAGTACTTAAGTACAAAATAATGTCCCAGCCCATCGTGCACAAACACATACTGAAATCTTCAATCAGTGTATAGAATAAGCCCAGATTCTAGCCTAAACATTTGCTCAAACAATTATTTGGTAGCGGCAGACAACTTTATGGCTTACATAATGTGTGTATTTAGCAGTTACACGATATAAAAAAAATCTGTCCCTACTAACGGTAATTTAATAAACACATGACATGAATAGACAACACTTTTGTGGCGATCCACCATCCAGAATAGCGCCTGTGTCTGTGTGTTTTCTCTTCAGGTGCTTGTTCGTGCATAGCGCTAGTGCTGCTGTGGTATGCCATCGAAACTTTGCACCTTATTGTTTTGAGATACTTTGAAGTACTTTAATAATTTCGAAGCCTTGGGTCTTTGGAAACCTTTACACCGAACTTAACCGCTGTCACAGATAGTATTGACTGAGTCGGACTCACCGTTACAGCCGCCATAACTTGTAAAACTCTAAACTGTGAGATTGACTGGAGCTGACCAATGACTGCAGCCAAAAACCACTGACCTCATGCACGCACATTTGTTATAATGAATTGAAGTGTTTTAGAAATCAAAGGTGCATTCTGAAAATACAATAATTATGCTTTGGTTTAAAATATTGATGTCAATGCATTTTCAGCGCAGACGTCATCGATTATGTCGAATTATCGTGGCAGCCCTCTTACTGACCAAGTTGGCGGCAATGCACCTTTTGACCTGCATCTTAACAGACAATAGACTGCATAAATCAATGCATGCGACTTGGAAAATAAGTCTAGGCGTTCACAATTCATCCGTTGCGCTGGCGCACAACGCAGTCATGTCCGTTATGGCATGCGTGTGGTCCGCACTCAACGCAAGCGTAGACCAAAGAAAGGAACAATGGAGTCTCTAATATTTAAGGTTCTGTGCTACCGCAGACGAGCTTGTTACAGTGGAAAGTAACATTTTAAGTAATTTTAACGGTCTTTTTTAACATGTTATTAATATTATTATAAGGTTAGAATATTCAAATGTTAAATGATTACATTATATTGATGTACTATCATTAAATATAATAGTAAACATTTAGCGATAGTAGTGCAATTCCACTTCCTGTTCATTTCAATGGTCCGCTCTGACGGTAAAGTTGGGAAAATCCAACGTGTCCGTCAAGATTTCGCAACGGAAACCGTTGTCCACTAGGGGGCCGGTCCGTCACAAAGTCCCCATTGAAATTTATGGACTTCCGGCGCAACGGGCGGGCGTAACCCCTGAAGTGCACCCAATTCGGCTCTCAGTGACAGGCGTACCTGTAACATTTGAGGATAACTAGTAAGCATTTCTAAACTAAGCCCTGTTTAAGATGAGGTGCACAGTGGCAGTATATTGCCTTGAAATCTAAGTTATATTGGGGAAACAGTAGGCTTTTGGCTAGAATTAAGTATCTGAATGTTTGGTTCCCGCAAGAACGGGAGAGTGGACTTAACCTCCATTTCTAATAAGAATAGCAGTACTTATTTTCCCTAAAGTAGGTTTTTTACACTGTTTTGTCCATAATTGACTTATTGCTCCCTATAACCATACATCATTTTTTTTGTTTTGTTTCTCAGATGTTTCTTTTCTATTACATTGTTTATACCTGTATGACCTGGTGCATGCATAAGGGAAGAGCGGAGTGACCCAATTTAGCTAAACGTTGGGCAGAACTGCACCACACATCCTACATCCAGCATCTTGTACATCCTGCCCTAGCAATAATTTCGCCATTGGACCAAGGGTACCATAGGAATCATGGGAGAATACTCTATATAATAATCTATCAAAAATATCGTTTTTACTGTTTGTTTTTTTAGGAAATAATAATATAAGTTTTCTTCCATCTTGCATTGGGGTTTTAAAATGTAATATAACATGATTGTATGGCAGACTCAGCCGCACGGTGGCGGCTTTTCGATAGATCGCAGCTCAGGGATGACACTGGGCAATCAACAGATCCCGCCTCCAGATGCCCAGCAACTTCAGATGTCAAAATGGAAGGCTGCTCCTCTGGGTTCCCACCATAAAGACATCAGGTAAGGCAAAAAAAAAAAGTCAGCTGATTGAATGGTGACACTAACAATGCAGAGACACTGCGACAGTAAGACATCTGCGTTTGTATACCATTGTTGACGACCAACAGAACTGTGACAATCATAGCCACACGCTAAATTCGACAATAAATAAATCCAATATTTGTTTTACAGTGAAAAGGCTGGTGAAGAATTTCTCCGATGTTTAGCGACTAACACGCCCCTCCCCGATTACCTCAAAGGGGACATGGTCTACAACCTGGCAGACGCCTTAAAGTCGTCCGCAGCTTTAAAGGCGCTGGCCCCCGTAGAAGACCGCGGTTACGAGAGGCAGAGGCTGAGGAGCAAAAGCCGCAGCGTCAGCCGGAGTCGCGGGAAGAGCAGGGCGAGGAGCAAAAGCCGAGCGCGCAGCACGAGCCGTAGCCGAGCTAAGAGCAGGGCGAGGAGTAAGAGCCGTGCTCCGAGTCGAAGTCGGGGGAAAAGCAGAGCTCGTAGCAGGAGTCGAAGCAGGGGCAAAAGCCGAGCCAAGAGTCGGGCTCGTAGCAGGAGCCGTAGTCATGGAAGGAGTAAGGGAAAGGACAGCCACGGGGAGAAAAAGAGCACCAGAAGCCCTGGTCCTGGCTGCAGTGGCAGCAGTGGCTCCGGTCACTCGTCGGCCGGCAATGCCGATCTATTGCAAGGCCTGAGACGGGTTATGAACAGCAAGGACCTCGAAAATCGAATGCCAGGCTTACAGAATGCAATCTTTACTGTCCAGGTAACTATTTTTATTATTAATATTAGCATTAGTATTATTATTAATAATAAAACTTATGATGTGTTGATTAGGGCCATTTTGTACCTACTTCGGCTTTTAGAAGGATCGTATGATCAATGAATGCCCCTTCAGACATTTATTTTGGGGGTTTCTTTCCCTTTTAATACGTGTATGAAATATTTACATGTTTTGGTTATGTGTTAAATTACCGTGCTGTGTTATGCTGTGTGGGTGTCACTACGTACCTGTAGGAGTCCTTTGCAAATTGCCACCCAACCGTTTCAATTCACTGTTGCCGTCATAACACCCGAGTGACTACTGTCATACAACCCCTTTAGTGGTGAAAGAGGGTGTCACAACCTTAAAAATATAGATTGTGAAAAGTGAACACAAGTGTTGAAGTTGGCTCCCATAATACAACACGAATGTGCATTTATCATAACTGACCTATGGTGGTACCCTTTTTTTCCCAAAAATATTTCTTAAGTATCTGTCCGTCATGCCTTCTGTTTGTGATACTTTGTTTACTTAAATTCTTGTGTCCTTTATTGCAGATTATTTCCTGTGGGTAAGTTAGTAAAGGAGATACCAGAGCCATTGAAAGTATCATAAACATTGTCCCACGGTCAGTTTCTTTCTGTGTCCATAGACCTCCAACATGAGCAGAGAGGTTCAACAGGACAGCCTCCTGGTTGCGCCAGAGTCCTCTTGCAAAATGGAAGCGCAAGCGGCGCAGGCAGAAACGGACAGCATGCTACTCCCCCACGAGAGAGTGGGCATTGACTTCTCCTGGCTTCATTCTAGCAGCCTGGAAGACTCCACCGCCGGGCAGAAAACAGAGGACGAAGAGGACGAAGAGTCATTTTTATATGGGAATGGAAGTGCAGAAACACACCCCGCTCCCACGATGCCTTTCACAATGCAGGCTCAAGCTCAACCACAACCTACTCCCCGGGTAAATCAGGCAGACGTGTCGATGGCTGCTTCCAAGCTGTACTACCAGAACAAGCCCATGTTCAGTTGTCTAGGCGACCTCCTGGACCAGCAAAAGCCTCTTCCGCTGGCCTCTTCGATTGCAGCTGCCAACACACCGGAAGAGTCAACTCATCATCACCATTCCCCGTCTGCCGCGTTTGCTGTGGACCCAAAAGAGTGCGAGAGGATGAAGATAATGCTGACAAGCATGGGCCTGAACCTGGGTACGTCCGAGATTAGCAAGATGATGGGGAAATTGCAAGAGCACAAGCAAGAGGACAGCCAGTCTGCTCCCGTATTGTTTCCTGCGGTGGCGCAAAGTGAAATGCCCACCATAGCGACAGCAGCTTTGGGCTCATCAAATGTTCGCCAGGCACTAGAGTCTTTACAATCTTTAATTAAAGGTAAGTAGTCGGGGGGGAACCAGTTTGAGTGACATTTATTTTAGAAAACAAAGAAATTAAGAGAATTCTTAATATTATGAAATTGACGGGTTTTTCCTAACAGGGATTATTTACTGTTATTGAAGAGTACGTCTTAATATTGTAAAATTTCTATCCCATCTGTTAAGTCAATTTATTTAAGTTTTCATTGATTTGCTTCGAACTAAAGCAACCAAGAAGAAACGGGCCATGGGCATGGGTGAGCTACACGATCCGAATCACTCCCAAAAGACATTAGAGACGCAAAAGGTAGGTAACTATTGCAGAACAGTTGTAACATTGCAAAAAAAATTATTACATACCTATATATGTCTACAGTTCGTGTCAAAATAGCGTTTTCTTTAACGTGTCAAACAATTTCTCAGGTTCGCAACAACGAAGAAACTAAAAAGAAAGAAAAAGAGGAGAAAATGAAAATGAAAAATGCCCTTGTGAAAGAACTGGAGAATTTGCTGAAAGACGAGGGTACGTTGTCTTTTCCACCACGCTGTCTTTTATTTTTCTGCTGCGAATACGGAAAGACATTATTGTGAATGAAACGGACAATATTGAGGGAACGAATAGAGGACAGAGTCCAGACAGGCTCTGTTAGGGGTCTCTCCAAATACCATTCTTGTATGTGAGGTGGTCACTTCACCTCTTCCTGTGTACTTTGCAGGCTCCGGCTTTTTGATTCCAGTGATTGGGTTCTACTGCCAAAAGTGTGAGGAGTTCATTGGAGACCTTAACACAGCTGAGTTGCATGCAGCAACCCACCAACGAAATGACTTGAGTACTGTAAGTGATGGCATTTGCCATATTTTTCCACTTAAGTCAATGCAATGTTTGTTGGGGGAGCTGGATATATTTCACGTTCAATATTTTCCACGGTTCTTCACATATCCTTTGCAGAAACGTTCACACACAAGGGTTGTAGAAGATAAAGAACACACCCACCACCATCACAACAGCAGCAAATATCCCCACCCATCAGATTGGAGAGATCCCAGTTCTCTTAGGCATCCAAAGGATCATCGGGAGCACCAGGATTCCAGAGATCACAAAGACGAGAGGGGTCATAGAGATCATAGAGATCATAGAGATCAAAGAGATTACAGACACACTGACGGTAAGCGCAAGCTGGACGGCGACTCCTGTGGCTATCGGAATGATGGGGAAAAGATCCACGTGAAGGAGGAGAGAGGCAGCACTCAGAGGATGATGGGGACTGTAGTTCAGGAGCCTATTGTGCCTCAGCTGAAAGACAGGGTCAAGGTGGAGGAAAGCAAGCTGGTTAAGGGTGCTGGCACCTCAGGCCCTGCGTCAACAAAACATGGCAGGACCAAACAGGAGGAGGTGGAAAGCAAAGGAATGAAGTCCAGGGAAGAAAAGGACAAGAATACAGATTGCGAGGATTCCGATGACAGTAGTGATGAGGAGAAGGACAGAACGCCTAAAGGGCCCAAAAAGAAGAAGAAGAAAGGCAAAAAGAAGAAGAAAGATAAGAAGAAGAAAGATAAGGCCAAGTTGTTGTCTATGGTATGACGTGGTCCGTATTTGTCACGCTTTACCTGGACAATGGTCTATGTTTAGCAGTTTGCACAGCTGCTGACGTTCCTTTTGAAAGTTTGGGCTGGGGCTGAGAAGTGGCAGGGCTCTATTTGCAAGATGTCTTGTTTTTGTCTTTGTTGTAAATTTTGTTTTCTCCTGGAACCGGTTTTCTGCTGCGTTCATTGCGGCATTCATTTCCCCTCCTAGACGGTTCTTTACCGATCCCGTTGTTTAAGTGTTTTAGCCTAACTGTGTCATCCTCTCTCCTGGTATTACACCTTCTCATAATTTTTTGTTCATACGACAGTAAATTAGTGTTTCTCATAATGCTATGTTTTTTCCCCCCTATTAAATTGCTCAAATAATGCAATTTAAGATTAGACATCTTTTTGTGCTCCTTTAACTAATTGACAGGGTTTTGTATGTAAAGAAATGTTGCATTTTAAAACTGCATGGTGGCATAGCACATATATAAAGCATTGCCGTTCTAAGCAAATATAATGTAACCCTCATTTTATAAATACACAGGATATGGTGTTATATACATTTTTGCCATAGGAACACTTATATTACTAATATTTATATTTGATTTAGGTTGAGAGCAGATATGTCTTTGGGGTTTTCAAGTGGGCACGTTCCATCCCAGACATTTCATTAAATTGAGCCCCACCACAACACCTCCTGAAGGCTTGACGGTGAGCAATGACGTCTCGGAGCCTTCATGTGTTCATGAGCTAAGATGAAACCACTTTCTTTGGTTTTCGACATGTTCTTTCCTTTGGCACCCATATTGGATCCTTCCTTAGCCACGGCCACTGGCTACTTGTTTCCGTTATATCTGACACCGCTTTTATGGTCTAGGACAATTATTTGCCGCAAACCCATGGCATCCACAGGATATACCTTCTTAGCCTCGCTGTTCTGCCTCAGCTGCCAATTTGGAGCAGAGTTATTTTCTTTTCTTTCGTATACTTCGTCAATGGCTTCTTCCTAAGTACATAGCTTGCTGTGTTTTGTACCAGAGTAATAGGTCTGTTCTTAAGTTGGTTGTTGCAATCACTTATGGGACTCAATTGCTGGCCGACATCTGTTAGCATTTTCCAATCACAAGCTTTTCTCAGCTGCCCTGAGCTTTGTGTTGGCCTATACAGTATATATTCACTCCCTGACAAAGCTGATGTGATGCATGTCGCCCTCTGCTCCAATGGGCATTAGCTATTGACCGCCTATGCTATATTGTTGCCACCAAATGCTTTACTACCTGATTGTTGCGCCAGGTATATCTTAAGTTCCTAATAACTAGGTGTTATTGGTTAATGGAAGAACCTTCCTATTAAATTAGCAAATTCATAATCAGTGTCACATCCTGGGAAATAGATCAGAAGTTTAAAACTTTTTTTTACCATTTGTGATCTCAGCCCGCATATTGAAGTCAAGGTTTCTGATAGGTGTGTCACTGAATTCCACAATGTCACAATAACACCTCATAGTCTTTGCCTTTAAACTGATGAACTGTATTTGAGTCTGTGCCATTGCTCCTCCACTGAGTACCAATTAATCTGGTCAAAGAAAATGTGGGTGAGATATTTGGCACGATATATTAACCCTCACTGCCTTTCTAAAGAAGGAATCAGGGCTTTGGTGGGAAACCTATTATGATTAAATAAAGAGTCCAGAGTGTGCCAAAGATCACTTTACAAGGATGAACCCTGTATAAGTTCAAACGGAATTTCTTACCAACTTAAAAACACATTTTAAATCAAACATCTGAATACAAAAGCAACTTTTGGTGGACTGTTCCTTCAAGAAAAGTTCAAGGTACGCTATTTTGTAATGTTAACCTCAAATGCACAACTATTTTTGTCCAATAAAAAAACAATATTAATCTGTCAAAATCCTATTGCATCCTATCTGAAGTTAAACTAGGTATTTATATAGTATGTATCTATATAGCTAGTATAGCTAGTATGTTTATTTGCCAGAAGCCTATTCTCAAGCTTTATCTTAGTTTCCAAAAATATTTCCATTATTTTGATTCACATTGATGATTGAATGGAAGTTCATAATGAATTATTCCTTGCCATTGCATACGTTTAGATTTGTTTCTTTTTATTTTACAGGTTGACGGGAAATTAACTAATACACTGGAGTATTGACAGCAGAAGAAAGCAATTTTGTGGGTTCTTTATTTAATTACTTTGTGTTTTAATTATTTAGTGTTTGAATTGCTATCCTATTACCTACTGTATACTGATTACTTAAATTTCCCATTTCTGACCCAGTTTCTTCATCTGTATTGCAGTTTTCCCCAATTGCTTTGACACAAATCCTGGATTAATTCACCTTTTTCTCAAATCATCACATCCAAATTTTAGAACGCACCCCCAACGGTACAAACCTCTAACTTCTGGGTCAAATTCCAACTTTTTACCTCAGACAACACACACAAGCTGTCAAAAACACCAGATGACATGACTGTTACACACAGTAAATTGTTAATTCAAAACACTGTTTCCAAAATGTTTATATTAGGTTTTCAGAGAAATAATTAGGATTTTTGTAAATTCACAGCACTAACTATCCAGATATTGCTTTCAGGAACACCCTGATGAAACAGATTCAAAACAGTTCTGTAATACAGTAAAGACCTCTTACTGTAAGGGAATACCACAGTATATTCTGTTTTGGTCAAAAACCTGACCTTTGAAATGGCACACTTACAAAACATGTAAGGAAGAGTCCATGCATGGTAAAGTAACCAATTTCCAAAAGCTTTGGTGTATTTCCAAAGGCACAGGTCACTCGGCGTCGTCATTCTCATCACCTCAGCACATGGACTCTAGGCCCCATTTACTGTATAGATCCTACAATTATGATTGATGCAACTGTAATAACAATTTTTAGGAAAGGTGTGGTCCGAGTTCAGGTTGTGATGCTTTCAATGTCATTAGCCCAAGTCATGTTTGCTGAATGTACATTTTCAGGTTAATTTTTACACTGTTAATGGTATTGCAGAAAGTTTTGAATAATTAAACGTGTGTGTGTGTGTGTGTGTGTGTGTGTGTGTGTGTGTGTGTGTGTGTGTGTGTGTGTGTGTGTGTGTGTGTGTGTGTGTGTGTGTGTGTGTGTGTGTGTGTGTGTGTGTGTGTGTGTGTGTGTGTGTGTGTGTGTGTGTGTGTGTGTGTGAGAGAGAGAGAGATGTAAGGGTATAGGTTTTTGTGCTACAGGAACCATTTTTTGTGTCTGAAGCTGTAATGTAGACTACTTTGATATAGTTTATATTTTAATAAAGGAAATATACATATTGTTTCTTCTGCTAAGTGTGTATGCAGTTATAAGCGCTACGTTGAATCTTCTGATGAAACAAGTTTCAAGTTCAGTTCAGTTGCTCTCAAGTTTGGCCACATGACATCGTCGGCAGTACTTCACCAACTTTGCTTTGTCAAGGCTGTGGAAACCAAACCAACCTTACCATGGCTTTCAAGCAGATCTTGTCAAATTTTGTAGAAGTGTAAGGTTAGAGTTGTCAGCACAATGCCAAACATGTTGCTATGTCGCTCACGTATTGTAAGTTCATTTCCACATATTCAAGGGGGCCTACATGTAAAGTTCATACAGGCATCATTAAAAAGAAAAAAAAATAACCACACAAATCTACAAGCAAAGTTTACAAAATAGCCCATAGAAAAAGTTTGTTTTAATTGGATTGATTTTGTGTTGAAGGTAGTTAGGATAATCATCTTTCACATCATAAATCTGATGCTTTCCAATCGTCATAGGAGGCGATCAAATACTGTTAAGCAGCTGTTTTTCCCTTTCATACATTTTTCTCTGGATAATTCAACATCTTCATTTATCGAGCTACAGTTTTGGGGGATACCTTATTCCAGGAACATGTAATGCTTGCACATGCCACACTTTGTGTAACCTAAGCAGACAGTCTTCCAGCTTGAACAGGAGGGCACCAATATGTGAGCAGTTAACACCAATAAATGAATGCTGGTTTATAGGTAAAAGAACACCATTTCATAATCAAAACAAGGATTATCATCTTAAAAAAAACAAAAGCTCATTCATTTAAATACCCCTATAGCTGTCAACAGCATTATGGTGTAAATATCAAACCTATACTACCCACATTTTTTTTTATAAAATATATGAAAATGTTGATTGACCTTTATTCTTCACACAGCCACATGTAAATAACTGGTTTAGTTCCAGTAATCTGTGTAGAAAATATGGAGCTGGACTTTTCTATGAACAAACAGTGTATTAATACATGAAAAAAGTTCAACTTCCAGGCTGGTCTGTTGCAATATACTGAAAACTAGCTATCCACTCAAACATGCATAGGCCGGCTATATTATGTATAGCATATTTCATCGTATCATTTATGCAAATTAGCCAAGCAAGTCCATCGAAGTCAGATTAACTGGAGACTTTCAAATTGGACACAAACCCGGCCACTGTCGAATCATTGCAGACAATACATACATACAGAGATACAGGAGTATACCAAAAAGGGGACAAGATTGGCTGTTGCAGTAATCATGTATGTAACACAAACGTTCGAGGAGAGGCAAATTATAAAACAATTGTTAGACATGTGTTTCTATGTTTTATTATTGACAATGCAGGCAGGAATAGTTAAGTATTTAAAACTATCAGCAATGCATGACAGCATTTCGAGTTTGTTCCCCCGTAAAAATAACCGACTTAAAATACATTGAGCACCCGTATGTAACGTTATTGAACCAACTTTTGTTTTGAAAAAACTCACCAGGAAGTACTTCCACTAGGAGGAATGCATTATGGGTACAGAGGCACGCGGAGTACAAAACACAAATCGGCAATTGATGCAACCTGTGTGTTTGCTACTTTGTAGCTCTAAAATAAAGGTAATAGTGGCCAAGTTGGCTAATATGCACTAGACATAAATAAGGAGGTGGACTTACATTTACTTTTAATTGATTGATAACCAAGGTATAAGTTAACTGAGTTTATGACAGCGGACTAACTCAACGCTAATACGTTAGTTGGTAAATTCAAATTCCACAAATTTGAAAAGAATATTAAAAGAACAGCAGATATTATCGAATTTTGTACTGGATGCTTAATTCAAGTGTCAACGACCACTTCACGTCTGAGACATGAAGAACAGATGTGGGGCCACGGGCGGACTGGACAACCGACTCAAGCAACGAGTGAAGCAGGTTAGTGCATGTCCTTTTTAACAGTTTACAAAAAGTAACATTTTAATTATTTTAGCCAGTGTCATCTGCATATTGACAGAGAACATCATCCTTTGCATCATCGACAGTATTATGTGACATGAGGTCCTCATTTGCAGTATTTAGGTGCCCAGACCAGCGAGTATGTGGACGTTGTTACCATGGCAGTAGATCTGCAGAAATTGTACAGGTAAGTTACTCAACTAAGTTAGTTACATCATGTGTTCTCACGATGTAGGCCTACTTGAATTTCATATTGATCAGAGATATTTTGTGGCAGTCTCCAGTAGGCCCAGTGTGTAGCCTTGCCCACCATGCTCCAGACACCACTAACAGAAAATCCCCATGCTTTGAAAATAAAATGTATTTGCCGTGCTTCCTTGCATAAAACATAATCCTTTTTGGCATCTTACATTTTTTTTGAAGGATGGATTACGGAAGGCGAAACAAAATTGCGTTTAGGATCTCGGTAGAGAAAGGTGAGACCACTAAGTGTAACAAACTAAAGTATTTGATACCATCTTATGATTCCATGTACATTTTTTCATTTGTACATTAGTATAATCACTAGATAATGAATCGCTGTTGTCTACTTTTACTATTCCTTTTTCCCCACAGTCTATGACGCACTCTCGAATGAGTCTGAACTGAATTATATGGAGAGCAAGCACTTAGCCAAGCGAGCCAAGCACAGCCGTGATGATGCTGAGTAAGTGAGATTCACAATAGTTCCTTCTTCTTTCTCTTGTTGTTGACTGATCAATGACCCAGACATACTGTAGTGGAGTTACAATGTATATCCTTTTCTTTAACAGGGACAGCAGCAGTATCTTAGAGGACGACACTGATAGTGATGAAGACATTCCAGAAAACCCGGTATGTTCCAAACGTATGTCATTGAATGAGTTGTTAAACGGTTACCTAGTAGTTCATGTGGATACTTTGGGTTTAAAAGTGTGCACTTTTTGAAATCATGTAGCGGTTAGTAGGTTATGTGTTTCGATTGTTTGACACTGTACTTTCTGTGTACCCCATCGTAATCAGTTGTCTCATTTTATAATTCCCCTTCTTTCTCCATGACCTTTCACAGCCCACCAACCACATGAACCACTCTCTTATGTCCCTGTATCGGAAAGGCAACCCCGACAGTGCAGCCTCCTCCCCAAAGAGGGAGCCGTCTGGAGCCAGCAGCCCCGCTACTGTGGCACCTTTTCCCCACAGCGCGGCCACTCAGGTGTCTTCAGGAGGCTGGTTCATAGACAAGGGCAGAGGCCCCGAGCCAGAGAACATCCTCATTGACCTGTGTGAAGACGAAGCAGCTAGTCCAGCATCTAATGTAGGTGATCTGACGTCATGCATCACCTAAACAACTAAAATGCCGCTTTCCACTGCCTTGCCTTATAAGCAATCTATGTGATGTGACTTTACATAAACGAGAAGCTAAATATAGCAAAGATATTTAACATATAACTGAATAGTTTGACCGCCAACGTCTTATGCAATGCTTTTTATTTATATTTTTTTCAGAAACGAAGAGAGACTGATGTGTCTATGCTTGAACCCGAGAAAAGTCAAAAGAAAGGGAAAACTAGAAAAGTTAAGAGGCGGAAAGAAGTGGACCACAAGAGCATGGACGGAGACATCGAGACCGCCATTACAAACAAGAAAGATAAAAGTGGCTGCACTCTGACCTCTTATATCTTATAGGGACACTTTAGTCTCGTCAAGAGCAACAGACATAAGTTGTTTTACGGGGATCTTAAATTTGACTAAAATGGACCTGTTGGTTTTGTGTTCCAGCCAAAACAAAATCACCGGAATTGCAATTTTCTACTGTCAAGTTCGAAGATGTCGGCGGCAACGAGAGCACGTTAACGGTAAAGTTAACTTTTCAGGAAGATTTAGTACGCAATTGTGTTCTGCATTGCGTTCACTAGATACATTAGTTTAATGCATAAGAAAGCTGTCCCTTTTTTTTGTGTGTGTGCAATAAAGTAATAAATGTTCAGTACAACAAAAAGACCAAAAAAACTATGTATCTTATAATAGTATATACCCTGTAATTCTATATAATGGCCATAGGAGGTGTGTAAGCTGCTGATCCACATGCGTCACCCTGAGGTGTACCAGCAGCTCGGTGTGGTCCCACCACGGGGCTTCCTCCTGCACGGGCCACCGGGCTGTGGAAAGACCCTGCTGGCACAGGCCGTGGCTGGGGTGAGTGGGAACGTCAGAGCCCTCGCAGCCCAAACCTACGCGAGCGGATTTCAGACTGTTTACTAGCATAGCTAGTATTAGTGTCCTGTTACTAGGGCAGTTACTTAACATTGTTTGTTTGTTTGTTTATTTATTTTTTTGTTTTGTCCTCAGGAGATGGACTTCCCCCTGCTGAAAGTGTCTGCTCCTGAGCTGGTGTCCGGAGTGTCAGGAGAGTCGGAGCAGAAGCTCAGAGAGCTGTTTGAGCAAGCCGTGGTGAGTGACACCAGACTGCCCTTTTAGTTGGCTGCCGGCGTACAGTATTTTTGTATACGTCCAGTGGTTATCATTGATTCACACTTACCTACACGTCCCCCTCCCCTGCCCTGCCATGCAGACCAATGCCCCATGCATCCTGTTCATTGATGAGATTGACGCCATCACTCCCAAGAGAGAGGTGGCTTCTAAGGACATGGAGAGGAGGATTGTGGCCCAGCTGCTCACCTGCATGGACGGTATGAGACGCACATATGCAGTCATGCAAATAGAAAAACTATATTCTTAAATACGCTTACCATAACTTTTTTTTTTTATTCAAATGTATTCTGAGGTATTTGGTCAAGTACGAATAATCACTTGGTTATTATTCATAACAAATAATTATGCTTAATTTAATAGAACTGATTAAAGTTGTTGTTTTGTAGTTAGTTTTATTTACCAGCTATGGGGCGTGAGTTCATCCTTTTCCAGACTTCAATCTGAACTGTTTTGGGTTACGTTGTGGTTCGTTCCACTGTGTTTTTATTTGAATCATTTCCCCTCCCTCCAGACCTGAACTCTTTGGCAGTCACAGCCCAGGTTCTGGTCATCGGCGCCACCAACAGGCCAGACTCCCTGGACCCTGCGCTGAGGAGGGCGGGACGGTTCGACCGGGAGATCTGCCTTGGCATCCCCGACGAAGGAGCCCGACTCAGGTGTGTGACAGAGAGCTCCAGGGGTAGAGCAAGCTGGGTGGAGGAATTGGAGATGGTGGGGCACATGAGACTTGCATAAATAATGTATTACATTTCTCAAACATATTGGCTGCTATGCTCCCTCCTTAACTTGATTCTTTTGTAAAATGCTTTTTCATAAAAAAATATTTTTATGAATGTTGAGACTCTACATGTTGAGACTCAACCGCTCACAACTACAACTAACTAGTTTACTATGAACGCCTTCCGGTGTGATTTCAATGCCCTCTAGGATTCTGAAGACGCTGTGTCGTAAACTGAAGCTCCCGGAGGAGTTTGACTTCCAGAAGTTGGCCCGTCTCACCCCGGGCTACGTGGGCGCGGACCTCATGGCGCTGTGCCGTGAGGCTGCCATGAGCGCCGTCAACCGAGCCCTCCTGGACATGCAGGACCAGTCGCCCCAACGGACCACAGACCGGCCCGGCGGGGGGCCTATCCCACGAGGTCAAGGCCTAGCGGAGAGCACTGCTGCTGGGGCGGATTCCAGCAGGGTGGGGTCTGCTCCGGACAACCTTTCCGTGGCGGACGCGGAGAGGAGCCATGAGATGACAGACTTGAGCCAAGAAGCTCAGGGACACGTGGAGGGAGAACAGCGGACCGTGGAGGAGCCGTTGGAGGAGGTATTGGAGGAGCCGTTGGAGGAGGTATTGGCCACTTGTCGTTGAAGTTGCTGTTGTTTTTGCCCGTGTAATGTTGGTAATGGATTGGACTAATAATTATGTGAATATAGATGCCATAGATAAAATTTGTAAAACATTTATTTTAAAAAATCCAGCTTTATTCGATCAACATCCTGACTGTTGATGTATATTTAAATCCTCTTTGTGTACAGCAGGGGGAGCTGGTGCGCCTCCTGCAGCTCCTGAGGAGCACCGACTCTCTGTCCGAGGAGCAGCTGAGCGGCCTATGCATCCTCATGTCGGACTTCCAGTCCTCCCTGGCCAGCGTCCAGCCCTCGGCCAAGCGGGAAGGCTTTGCCACCGTGCCCGACGTCTCCTGGGACGACGTGGGGGCCCTTCAGGACATCCGAGAGGAGCTCACCATGGCCATCCTGGTAGGCCTAGCCCCCCGCCATCTACCATCGGAACCCCATAGCTGCCACGCTCTATGCCTAAGCTTCCTCACCTACCACGGGGGGAACAGTTGGAAGCTTTTAGCCCTTTGGTTGGTTGTCATGGAGGGTTTAGGGAGAAGAGTGAGGGCCGGTCAAGCAACGTGTGTCACAATGGCACCCCGAGCTCAGGTCAGTTTTATTGTGTTTTCTCAGTAGGTGACTCACGGACCCAGTCAATTCCATTGCTGTGAATCACAATACACAGGGTTGTTGAAACGACCAAGTCTGATTGGATTGTTATCCGTGGTCTGGCATTCCTCCATGGCACCACATATTGGTTAAGTTGGATTAGACTGAATACATAATCTTCACGTGAGATTGTAGGGGAACGTAACTTCTCAGATATACACGAAAGTATAGATTGAAAAAGAATTGGTCTGTAAACAACCAGCACAGCGTGTGGAAAGTAGTCTCAACCGCTTTAGGTACTCCCTGCTGAAGTTGCCACATAATGAATGGTCTAAACTAGCCGATTGTTACGACCCCCCCTTTGTGATGGTAACGCTAAGAGTATGGTGGAGAGTGCAACAGCCCGTGTTCGCACTAGTGTGATGTTAAGTGAAGGAGGGAATGTCCAAACCGGGAAGTATAGTGAAAAAAAAACCCAGGTGGGGGTGCATTTATTATACAAGTGACAAAAACGTGAACAGTACCAAATAACCTTGAGAAGAGCGGCACGAGCAGATTGTCAAATCAAAGAAACAAAACCTACAGGCCCTAACTTAGCTATTTATAAACTGCCTACAACACGCTACAACTGCAAATACACTGAATACTACAACAAACGGGGTGACAACTGCTCGCTCCTAACCTAGTGTATATAGACAGCAAGTTACCTACGTGATGTAATGTATACCCACGGGTATCTTACCTAGCTCCTCTCCGTGACAAAACAAAAGGTGTAAAAACAAAACACAGTACCGAGTACTGACTAAAACGGGGGGAAAGTAACAAACAGAAGGACCTTATATAACCAGAGTGAATACGAACCAACCAACAGGCAATACAGAAAAACCAATGACAGGATATATCGCTCTCTGGAGACTACCGGCGGGAAGGTTTTTGAATAAGACGGACCGTTCCTTGATTGGTCCGTCAACGGGTAACAGCTGATGGGTGATTTATGATGAGGGGACCCAACGGAAAGCGGGCGGCAGATCTGAATGCAGGGAATAGCGAAGGGAAAAACAGAAGGGAAGACAAGACAGCACACATACACACTACAAACAATGCAGACACCAAATATTGGTGGACGTAACACCGACCAATGTTTGTATTGCGTGTTTTATTGTTTAATGTCTGCTCTAATGTTTTGTGCTGATGTTTTCTTTTTGGCCATGGATCCATTGTAAAAGAGATATCTACCTCACCTGGATAAATAAAGGATAAACAAACTAAAGAATGGGATAGCATATATGCCATTACTGATGTATGTGTGATAGGCCCGTATGGGTAAATCGGTCGGGCTGTGGTCTGTAGAGGATGAAATGGTCCTGGGATCAGCTGCTTCACACTTGGGTCAGGTTGTTGCAGGTCGCACACTGCTTACGGCGCAATGAATACTTCATTGTGCGGCTGAGTTAAGTGTGTGTGTGTGTGTGTGTTCCTTCTCAGGCCCCAGTGCGGTCTCCGGAGCAGTTCAAAGCCCTGGGTCTCAGTGCTCCCGCGGGGGTCATGCTTGCCGGCCCACCAGGGTGTGGGAAAACTCTGCTGGCCAAGGTAACTTTAGCTTAAGACCTCATTTTAACTATCATCAGTTACATTTAAGACAATCTGATTACATTGGGTCTCGTACCAGGGCCAAACCAGATGTGACTTACCTTGTTAAATGGTAAATTAAGCGGATTAAAAAAAACAACAGGAACATACCAGATGTGCTATCAGTCTGTTTTCACCATGGCCTGTTTGGAGCAGACAGTAATAAAGGTACACTGTGTGTGCGTGTGCGTGTGCGCGTGCGTGTGTGCGTGCGTGCGTGCGTGCGTGCGTGCGTGCGTGCGTGCGTGCGATGATTGCAGGCGGTGGCCAATGAGTCAGGACTGAACTTCATCTCTGTGAAAGGGCCGGAGCTATTAAACATGGTGAGTCACAGAGGCCGACGGAGTTCCCGTATCGTCTTTTCCCACCCCCAACACACACACACACACACACCCTACACACTTGTGTTATTCCCGTGCCTTGCAGCTATGAGATCTGGTCATATGAAGGTTGAACTGAACCTCTTGGCAAACAGCATGCATGTTCAAAGTTAATTGCTCTGGGCGGACTGGTGGAATCCACAAGTCCATGAGTCGACATTAAAAACAAGGTAGCTGAACTTTTCACTGTGTCAGCAGTGACGTGGCTGTTACACTGTGTTCATAAAAGAGCAGTATAGCTGCTTTGACAGCCTATCTTTAGTAGAAGCACTTAAACCATACAGTCACGTTGGATTTCCCTGGAACATTATTCGTGTTTGCCTTGCATATGATATATGCCTGTGGTGCTGCAGGGATCTAAGACTATACTAAAGATAATAGCCATCCGTTGACCTCATGGTCATATTCCATGGATTATGGAATGAGAGAAAGGGAGAGGGAAACTGAAGCCTGGCATTCAAAGGTGTGTTGTCTCCCCAGAGCCCTGGAGCAGGTGTTCTCTCAACCAGCTGTCTCGTCTGTTATTATTATTATTATCAATTCATTCAACGTGACTCGGCCACCTCGGATAACCCCTATCTCTAAGGCGAATCTCATATCTCTCTGTGTGTGTGTGTGTGTGTGTGTGTGTGTGTGTGTCCCTCTCACACACACACACACACACACACACTGTTGTGTGAGAAGTCGTGTGAATTTCAGAGTACAAAAGGGGTAAAATGATAGAAGAAGAATTGAAAAGCTGTACAGCGCAGACAGGGATGGATGACCACTGAACACACTCATTCGCACGCACACACAAACAAACAAATCTCTAGTCAAAATTAAAACCATCCACTGTCCTCACTTCAACTCTCTTTCTCAGCAGCAGAGAGCGAGATAAGCTTAGTGCAAATGTTATCTTTGCATGTCTTTAGTCATCATCTCCTGACTACATAGACACAATAGCGCTGACCTTGAAGTGGTTTGGGCCTGACCTGTCTCTGTCTTTTCTCCAGTACGTGGGAGAAAGCGAGAGGGCCGTGAGACAGGTGTTCCAGCGCGGAAGGAACTCCGCCCCTTGCGTCATCTTTTTCGACGAGATCGACGCCCTGTGTCCACGGCGCTCGGGCCACGAGGTAACGCCATGACCCTCGGGTTTGATGCCTTTACCACATGCAGTTCACTAATTGTCGATAATGGATTTTCTCTAGCCTGCGTTGATGCATGTGTTGCCCTGGCAGCGTTTGTCATAGTGACTGCGATACTGGCTTCCTCTCAAAGCCTGCGTTGGTATTTAATATCAGCATTTGTCATATGGAGTGTTAAAGTACGGTTTGTCCTCAGTCAGGGGCCAGTGTGCGCGTGGTCAACCAGCTGCTTACTGAGATGGACGGTCTGGAGGCCCGCCGCCAGGTTTTCATTATGGCCGCCACAAACAGACCAGGTGAGCCACACAACCTCCCGACTCCTCACATGCTCAGAGGGAAGCAGCGCTGTGTAGAATGACGCTGCACATAATGAACGCTCGCTCGCCGTTGGTTTAATGTATAACTGACCGTGTGTGGTTTCTGTCCTCTAGACATCATTGACCCTGCAGTGCTGCGACCAGGTCGCCTGGACAAGACACTGTATGTTGGCCTGCCACCGCCACCAGACCGCCACGCCATATTAGTCACGATCACCAAGGTAACGCTTCCAAGATGGCCAATCATTTATCCCCTACCAAGTCCCCGGGTAGTAATTCTCGCTGTGAGATTTTCCATGCATTCTTCCAGGACCCGGTGTTTTATGATAAAGGTGACCTTGTTCCGTGATGAGTTGTTTTAGTTTGTGTCTTTATTTAAATTCTTTAGGGAGGCACCAAGCCACGTCTGGAACAGGAAGTGAGCCTGGAGGAAATTGCTCATGACGAGCGCTGTGACTGCTTCACGTCAGTGTATTTCTACTTCCTACTGCCATCCTTATATTAGAGCCTTGTTAGTTCACAAATTACACCAAATGTATTTTATTAAGAAGGCAAATTACTAAAATACAATCCCAAACCATGTCCGTTGGCTACAGTTCATAAACTACTTGTAGGTCTTTCTTGCTGATTCCCTGTGTGAAAATAGGTGGCCTTGGGCCAATGTTTGGCATATCTTGACTGATGATATTTCAAGTTTCTGGTGTTTGTGTTTGCTTCAGTGGTGCTGACCTGTCTGCTTTGGTAAGGGAAGCCTCTGTCAACGCTCTAAGAGCTTATCTCGCATCTCAACCCCCTTGCACAGGTAACTACTCTTTCAGTTGTACTATTCAATATAGACAGTATCAGTCCTTTGGACACACCTTCCCCATTCACTTCAATGAGGAAGTGTGTCCAAACTTTTGACTGGGACTGTGTGTATACATATATATGGTGTCCAATATACCCCATATTAATTGTCTTATTTCAATGAATATATAAAGTATGAAATGCCCATTATCATTGAGAGTAATCCGTACCTACAGGAAGCATTTGGTGCTGGTTAATGCTGCTAGTTATAATGCAACAGGTCATTGAGTCAAAAGGTGGTGATTATTTTATCACTGACATTGGCGTTGGGTGTTCCATAGCTTTATTTAAAGAAGACATTGTTTCCTTATGGTGTTATTTGGTGTTAACCTTTTCAGCATCAAGATTTTGTTTGCAATAGATTGTGAGTAAAAAGTAAAAAAATGTCACATAGCGACCTAACCAAATCAATGTGTGAAAATTTACTTTTTACACACTTTTTATATTGTCACGCCAAAAACATGAGTTGGGTCCATGACTGAGCTTATCTGTCATTCTCAGTCTTACCAAGTTATGTTTGTTTTTCCTTTGTGTAGCACAAGCCCCGCTCAAGGTTATCAGTACTGTGTTCTGTACGCTGGTTGAGTGTGTACTTTACCTCTCCCCACAGGCCACACTTTCTCCAGTGGACCAGTTGTAGACATCAGGGTTAGCAAACAGAACTTTGAGGACGCCTTCAAAAAAGTGCGTCCGTCTGTGTCCAAAAAGGTGAGTTGCAGACCAAAAAAAAAAACAAACATGGTCTGGACCTGTATCACATTTCTCTGTTGTTTTTGGTATTTGTTTTGTGACGGGCCTCAGCATGGTATTTGGTTACACAAATGGCAGGACATCCTCTTGCACTGCAGTATTGACCTTTTAGTAAAGCATTTCAGAAATGCATGTAACCCTAACCATTTAGTTAGTCTCACACATATTATTGTCCAGGTTGATTTGATGGAGGCTGTTTATCTCTGGGAGAAGGGGGGGGGGGAGGGTTACTTTAAACAGACTCCTCACTTGTAATTGACAGCATTGATGTAAACTCGGGATATCGGACATTAGCGGAATGGTTCTGATATGCTAAGGGTCATCCACCTTCCATCAGTGTGATCACAGCTGGCAAAGTTGAGTTCCAACAGCAGCTGTGCCTGTTCCTGTTATTTACACATGCTGAGGCTTTGACCTCGTGGAATGTAGATAATAATTGGTCAGTCATTATCTCGATTCGATATTATCTGTTGACCAATGTTAGGAGCATGGACATACAAACCCGTCCTTGGACATGACCTCTTTTTATGTTAAAAAGATGAGCTAACGCTATGCACACTGGTGTTGTCTCTTAATCTTTTTACATATCAAGTTGCCTAGTGAACCAGTCTTTCCTGTTCCCATCAGTCAATAATCTGTTGTTTAAAATGTAGGTTAGTGGCTATCTCCACTGATGCAATTCCCACAAACATGGATGCTGAGGGCTATATGGGGTGGGGGGGGTGACGTTGAAAGACTACTTTTTTAAATCTTACATGAGGTAGATTAAGAAAAAGGTTTGTTGTGTGCTGTGTTGAGATTGCATTGTTTAAATATTGTTTTTGTCTTTTTTAGGACCAGAAAATGTATGAGCAGCTTAAAGAGTCTCTTACTAGGTAAGAGTGAAAACGGGCAGTGTTTGGCCAATATCCTAAGGATACCTGTGCCAACCATCAACGCACGACAAAAAGCCATATTATGTACATGGTTTGGTTACACATTTTCCCCCCATTTATTATTGTATGTAGATATGGTTTATTTGTAACGTTTATACTGTTTGGGGAAAAAAAACAAATCTACAGGTTGCATATACTTAATAGTGGACTTCTGTATGTTGTACTTATCCCTTAGGATGGCTTGATCAAAATAAATCTTACCTTGTGAGGTACACGACTTGTTCGTTAGTCTAGGCTATCACCAACAGCCTAGTGCAAATGATCAAACAACTTTATCAAGAGAAGTACTACTAAACAATATTTTCTATAGTTGAATGAACCATACCAACAGCAAAGAAGTGATTGTATAAGTTTAATAAATTCATTTTTGGTGCAAGATTCAGGTGGTATCAGGTAATGGTATCATGTCACCATTCTCATGCCTTTCCAAATCGTAAGATATTGTTTTACCAAGGAACAAACATGACGGATTACTGTCCTGATGGATGAGACCAGCATATAGGTTTAATACTGATGTAAACATTGTGCACTGTATGTTGAGGGTATTGTGTCAGCCACTGCAAGCATGACAGCACTGACAAACTATTTTGGGTGATTACAAATGCAAATGTGTATACTAATGTAAAGACTTATGGGACTTTGAAAAAGTGCTTGTCACACCCAAATAAAATTACTTTAATTTGGTTGGCCTGAAGTGATAAAATAGAACATCCAAATCATCGGAGTCACCAACGTGCATGCACTTAGCATTTGGAGACAGATCATCTGTGTGATCTGTGACAGCATCAAATGCATTCACAATTTATCTTTTTAGAAACTACTGTTCAATGTGTGCATTCGTTCGTGGTTCATTGTTTTTGACTAAATAGCAATTGCAAGGTAACCATAATGTTGGTAAGCCATTCAACCAATGTCTCTTACAATGTTAGCATATTGCCAGCATTAGACATTCAAGGCCACATTTGGTACTAACCAAAAAAATCTCAAAATAAAGACAGTGATTTGCCTTCCTATTCAACATCCTATACACTCCCGTTGTGTCAAAAACAAACAACTTCCTCAGAGCAAGACCATGGTCACTGCTGAACAGTGAGCGTGACTACGGTAAGTGTCAAAGTTAAAACAAATGGCGCAGAGATATTTCACCCCTTCAAACAAGATTAACTCTACAGAACACACTCAGCGACATGGAATTCAGGAACTCTCCAGAGTGACACAACCAAGTTATGCTGAAAAGAAAAAGGAAGCATGTGTGGGCAAGCTATATCTTTTCAATGAAACTCCAACAACTGCAGAACAGAAAACAGAAATGCCCTAGGTACTAGCGCAATACATGTAACAGAGGTTTAAGTTAACATGCCACCAAGTATAATAAAACCTTCCTAAGGTTAGCAAATATAAGAATTTTTTGCAAAAGGTAAATCACATCCATTCAAAAATCAAATACGTGTCAGCTCACAGCCATTCCAAAAAGTCTCGATAGCTTGATAATCATGCATTTTCAGTATGGCCAACCCCGCAGCACTTAAATGGAACCAAGAGATACATTGGTATGAGATGTCACACCTGGACAAAACAAAAAATCTTACAGCATAGCACAGCAGGTTTTAAGAAAGGCAATTCTGAAGTGATTTTTGCTGAAGCATTTTATGATGATCAAAATGTTCGGAAGAACAAGGACAGTCCAACGAAAGGAAATGGATAGGCCAATTAAAAAGTGGGACACGGTCGAGAATCGGTCCGGTGTTTGAAGTGCAATATTGCAACATATAACGACTTCACACACACCTTTCACTTGTGTGTATAATATGTCAAAAGCTTTTAGAAGTCTACTGAAGAGGTTGTTTTTTTGGTCAATGCAGTTCCATTCAACAGTAGCTCAACAAAGTGATAGAGGGGGTGGTTGATGGATTCACTCCTGCTTGATATCACCCTTTAATCTCCTCTTCACGCGAGAATACGGACTGAGCTTGTCGTCCATAATGAAGTCATACAGGACTTTAACCCATGAA
The DNA here is from genome assembly GCA_026901105.3 of Galaxias olidus. Taxonomy (NCBI): domain Eukaryota; kingdom Metazoa; phylum Chordata; class Actinopteri; order Galaxiiformes; family Galaxiidae; genus Galaxias; species Galaxias olidus. Next base: position 3,563 of record JAPMUY010000391.1, on the reverse strand, counting down.
GAGTAATGGGGCAGGTCATCGTAGTACTCGGCTGCGATTTTCTTTACCTACAAAAATGTAATTTGATTAAGGAAGGAGAAATGCACATCAAGCTTAACTATGTTAAGATGAGCATAACGCCTAATTCATTTTAGATTTACAGATGTCAGTCAACTTAAACATTACATTTGAAAGAGCTAGTATTACGACCTTGGTGCAGGTAATTCTAAATAATTTCCTTAAAGCCACAATAATTACACAAAGACAAGTAAAAATATATTAAAAAGGTAGCAAAAACGTAAGTGAGATTGACATAATTCCATCAGCCATGTAGAGACCTTGGCTGTATCAAATGCAAAAAGATATAGGTTATGGGGAGCAAAAATTATGATTTAGAAACATTTAAACCAAAAACGCAACACAAGACGGTCAAAGTCTTTTTAGTGCTGCTGACGAGGTCTGATGCTTTCGTTTGAAACCATTATCACTGATTAACAAAGCAACCTCGGCTTGTACTAAAAGGTTGACTTTGACTCGAGTCCATAGTGTAGAAATTAGGTATGCAAGCTGGAATAGCTTATAGAATATGGAGTAGTTTATTGGAACTTTTCCAGAGCATTTATAAAAAATAAAAACATCTCTTGCCAAACTTGAGGGATGATCAGTAACCTCTTTTTTTATGTGATGCAACGTTTTCTGCAATGAAGGTAATAGAGCTGTCCAAGCCAAGTGTTTGCTGAACACTGCAGTAAAAAGATGTAGAGACATGTCCGACATAAAAGAAAAGTTCAATGAAAAAGCAAACGTCTGCACATTGGCTTTGAATGCTCCTGTTAACCACGGTGCATGATCACTTTATGGGTGTTTTATGGGGGTTGTTATCGTGACTATCTTTTTTAATCTTGCTTTCTATGATGACCCAAACCAGCTGTGCAAATCATCAGCAGAAAAAAAAAAAAAGCTTGTATGCGATTGTCGAACCATATGATACTTAAAACAAGTTGTAGAAATTTAAAATGGCTAATATGTTTGCCACGAAGGTATTGTTAATGGCTACACAACGTTAAAATTGCAGCAAAAATGTAAAAGATTGGGCTTTTTAACACCCCCCCGTGTCTTACCATAGGTAGCCTTCGTCCAGGAATGCTAGGGAAGTCGTGATGCTCGTTGTGGTATCCCACGTTGAAGGTCACCAGGTTGAGTGGGCCGTAGTAAGAATAGGTCTCATGTCCTTTCAGGAACATATAGTGCTCTGCGATGAAGTGACCCGAGATGGGGTGCAGGCCCATCCCTAGCAGGGAGCCTGCTAGCATGTACACCACAGGCTTGGCCCCCCACAGACAGTAGAGAGCCACGTTGAACGACACCTGGATGCCCGTGTTTAGCAGCTCCAAGTGGGTGATGGGCTTAGGATTGATGCAGAGAGGACGGATGGCATAGAACAAAGGCTGCAGAATGATCCAGATGAACTTGCGGAAACGTGTGCAAAAGAACCAGCCTTCGAAATCCGTTGGGATGTCCACGTCTATGCCGTCACCTCCCAGGTAGCGGTGGTGGTCCAGGTGGTAGCGCTTGAACGAGGCCGAGTAAGGCAGCCCGATAGGCAGATTGGCAAACATGGCAAAGTATCGGTTCCACATGGCACGGTTGTTGCCAAAGGCTGTGTTGTGAGAAATCTCGTGGATAGCCAGGGTCATTGAATGGTTGATACTGCTACTGAAGGCATAGGTCCAGAAAAGAACCCATTTCCAGTCCAAATCCTTGACCAAGTAGAACGCTAAGAACTGGGTGGTCACCATCATAAGGACAACCCATTTCAGCCGTGGGTCAGGCCCCATGAGAGACTTGATCTCTGGGTACTTAGCTGCAGAAAGAAAAACATACATTACAGTCTTATTGCCCAATAAACTATAAAATAATTTCTCATAAATCTCATATTGTTTTAGATAAAGCCAGTCTCTAGCTTTTTCTAATTCCCAATTATATTCTCCATTACAAATTATTTACACTGGCTCAGACTGACTCACTAAGTCACTATATCCTACCCGGAATGAAAAGTACATGCCTTTAGTGCTGCACACTATACTCAAAACTATACTATGGCTCAAACGCCTTCCAAAATAAGCAAACACCAGTTAGCAAATTAGATTAAAGTTAAAGGATAAGATTTATAACTTATTGTAATATGTGTCACGTGGCCTAGACTGGAAATACACATTCTTTATTTTAGAGAACAGGAAACTGACTGTACGCTTACAAAACAATGACTATCACACCCTCATGGTAGCTATAGTATCTCTCTGAATTAGACTACTGACAAAACTGAAGCAGGAGCAAGTTTAATCTTACCAAAAGTTTATTTTCTTTTGTTCAACTAGTTATTGCTCACCTTTAAAACATGAACTTTTATTGCTTAGAGCTGACATCTAATGTTGGAAATGCTTAACATACAAATGCTTAGTTTTGAATAGTTCTATACATACATAACCGATTCCCATTAGCCAGGCAACGTGAACCGCTGCTAGAACTGTAAATATCTACAGTACAAGAGTGCAATTTTTTCTTGTGGGTCAACAGGGGTACATTTACATTACAACAAAAGAAAACTTCCGTTGGATTGCATTGTTCCACTGCACGCTTTTCAAGGGGGTCTATGTAGGTGGGCGAGGCCTAAATAAGCATGTGATCACATTCTTCTGCAGAACTAGCCTACACTTATCTCACATGCTCATGTTCAGACCTGCACATGCCAAGAATCAGCCTAAATACTACAGGCCTTAACAGTCCACACTCACACAAAAAAATCACCTAGACAGGCTGTGTGTCTTTGTGTCTCCTATTACCGTTTTGGTAGATAACATGGTGTTGCAGGCATGAATTATTCAGCCAGGAAAGGTCTCTGCTGTCAATGAGTTCTTTATATCATGAATGCGCTGACCTTCTGCCTCGACACAATAGGACGACTTTCTGTCGACCAATTAACTTAAGGGTCTGTTATGTTAACATTGGCAAAATGCATTGGGGTATCAAGGAAGCAACAGAAAACGCAATTATGCGTGACAAAGACATTCATACATAAAACCCTCTGCTGCTATGAGAAGGGTAATTTTACCTCAAAGCACGTACCATTAGAGACAATTAGAATTATTCTTCTAACTATTGAAGTGCTTTATGAACGAAGACTAAACGGTGTATGCGGAATCTTACAATTTTCATTCACTGAGAAGCGTTAGCCTAAACTATAAAACATTTACTATGTTGCTGCATTGTTTGTGCAATACTTTACCTAATGTACAATTAAAGGAAAAGATGGCCTAACCCACCCTCACTGCCGGTCTCCCGTTATGTCACATAAATTGTCATGTGACTGAAAAGGGTACTTTCTCTCAGTGCCTTTTCAAATTAAGATAATAATACATCTTAAAATTTATATTTTGTTCATATAAGTTACATGTCTTCACTTCGACAAATTAGCAACACTTCGTGGGCTTGTAAGAATACTACAAGAAAGCATTTCCACTACGCTAAATAATTCATTATTTCTAGTATCTACATCAAGCCCTTTGGATGGATCAAGCCCTTCA
>JAPMUY010000390.1:142500-149567 GCA_026901105.3 Galaxias olidus | reverse complement strand
GTAGTACAGAGGAACTAGTACCTGAATCAGAGGGTGATGTAGTACAGAGGGACCAGTACCTGAATCAGAAGTACTGATGTAGTACAGAGGGACTAGTACCTGAATCTGAAGTACTGATGTAGTACAGAGGAACTAGTACCTGAATCTGAAGTACTGTAGAACAGAGGAACTAGTACCTGAATCAGAAGTACTGATGTAGTACAGAGGGACTAGTACCTGAATCAGAAGTACTGATGTAGTACAGAGGGACTAGTACCTGAATCAGAGGGTGATCTAGTACAGAGGGACTAACTCATCCGTGTCCTTGTGTTTTTGTAAAAAAGAGAGAGTAACAGTTTGCAATCCACAATGAGCGGGACAGATTATAGCTAAGGTAATATCTTATGAATATTGTTGTTAGTTGTGTTACAGTGAGTACTGACCTCCTACATGGAAATGCTAGAGTACTGCAGACTGATTCCCCTACTGTTTATGACTGGGTGAGATATATGTCTGAATGCAGAGCCTCACTGCACGCTAGGGGTGAGATGAGTGACAGACTCTCTGTGTGGTTCCATTCCTGGGTCAGGACATGGAAGCAGTAAAGGCTCTGATTGTGGATCCAGGAGGCGAAGGAGCTATCCAAGCAGCTGTGCCTCATCTGCCTCAGCAGAAGAATAGAGAAAGACGGAGTCTGTCCCATGGATAGACACTTATCGGTTATCATAACATAACTTTTTGATCAACTGTATTTGTGTTGTAAACTATGAATAGTCTGAATTCCATCACCAATCGTCCTGGGGACACCTTCAAGCAAAACCAACACAGTGCTATTATCTTTAAAGGTGAGAAAAACTACGTGCAACTTTTTATAATACATTATATATTCACATAAAGTGATCCACTTTGTCATACTCTCAATTTGTCTTATTAAACAATATTGCATCATAAACCATGAGCTTTCTGAATCCCAATATCATCACCACTGTTTTTAGTGTGGAGAGAGGAGAGACTGCAGTGAGACAGACAGTCTGTTCTAGAGAGAGGAGAGACTGCAGTGAGACAGACAGTCTGTTCTAGAGAGAGGAGAGACTGCAGTGAGACAGACAGTCTGTTCTGTTCTAGAGAGAGACTGCAGTGAGACAGACAGTCTGTTCTGTTCTAGAGAGAGAAGAGACTGCAGTGAGACAGGCAGTCTGTTCTGTTCTAGAGAGAGGAGAGACTGCAGTGAGACAGGCAGTCTGTTCTGTTCTAGAGAGAGAAGAGACTGCAGTGAGACAGGCAGTCTGTTCTGTTCTAGAGAGAGGAGAGACTGCAGTGAGACAGACAGTCTGTTCTGTTCTAGAGAGAGGAGAGACTGCAGTGAGACAGACAGTCTGTTCTAGAGAGAGGAGAGACTGGAGTGAGAGAGACAGTCTCTTCTAGAGAGAGGAGAGACTGCAGTGAGACAGACAGTCTGTTCTAGAGAGAGGAGAGACTGCAGTGAGAGAGACAGTCTCTTCTAGAGAGAGGAGAGACTGCAGTGAGACAGACAGTCTGTTCTAGAGAGAGGAGAGACTGCAGTGAGACAGACAGTCTGTTCTAGAGAGAGGAGAGACTGCAGTGAGAGAGACAGTCTCTTCTAGAGAGAGGAGAGACTGCAGTGAGACAGACAGTCTGTTCTAGAGAGAGGAGAGACTGCAGGGAGACAGGCAGTCTGTTCTGTTCTAGAGAGAGAAGAGACTGCAGTGAGACAGGCAGTCTGTTCTCTTCTAGAGAGAGGAGAGACTGCAGTGAGACAGGCAGTCTGTTCTGTTCTAGAGAGAGAAGAGACTGCAGTGAGACAGGCAGTCTGTTCTCTTCTAGAGAGAGGAGAGACTGCAGTGAGAGAGACAGTCTCTTCTAGAGAGAGGAGAGACTGCAGTGAGACAGACAGTCTGTTCTAGAGAGAGGAGAGACTGCAGTGAGTGAGACAGTCTCTTCTAGAGAGAGGAGAGACTGCAGTGAGACAGTCTGCGTGTCGGTTCCAACTTGAACCAGGAGCTGTGCTTCTTTTTTATTCAAGACAGAAAACATGAGATCAGTAACTACAAGTCTGAGAATGGTTATCTACTTTAATGGAGATTAAAGAGTTTAGTCACGTAGTCATCTTTAACTTATCAAACCTCTTTGTAAAAGGAGAACTTTCACAATAAACCTGTTTTTATAAAGATGTATTTCAGGAACTGACCCTGTAGCGTTAAACCATATGGCTTTTAAATGATTTTACACCCTTTAAAACAGGTTGTGATGGTTGTGAAACAGGCTGTAAAACAGGTTGTGATGGTTGTGAAACAGGCTGTGAAACAGGTTGTGATGGTTGTGAAACAGGCTGTAAAACAGGTTGTGATGGTTGTGAAACAGGCTGTAAAACAGGTTGTGATGGTTGTGAAACAGGTTGTAAAACAGGTTGTGATGGTTGTGAAACAGGCTGTGAAACAGGTTGTGATGGTTGTGAAACAGGCTGTAAAACAGGTTGTGATGGTTGTGAAACAGGCTGTAAAACAGGTTGTGATGGTTGTGAAACAGGCTGTAAAACAGGTTGTGATGGCTGTGAAACAGGCTGTGAAACAGGTTGTGATGGTTGTGAAACAGGCTGTGAAACAGGTTGTGATGGTTGTGAAACAGGCTGTAAAACAGGTTGTGATGGTTGTGAAACAGGCTGTGAAACAGGTTGTGATGGTTGTGAAACAGGCTGTAAAACAGGTTGTGATGGTTGTGAAACAGGCTGTAAAACAGGTTGTGATGGTTGTGAAACAGATTGTAAAACAGGTTGTGATGGTTGTGAAACAGGCTGTAAAACAGGTTGTGATGGTTGTGAAACAGGCTGTGAAACAGGTTGTGATGGTTGTGAAACAGGCTGTGAAACAGGTTGTGATGGTTGTGAAACAGGCTGTAAAACAGGTTGTGATGGTTGTGAAACAGGCTGTAAAACAGGTTGTGATGGTTGTGAAACAGGTTGTAAAACAGGTTGTGATGGTTGTGAAACAGGTTGTAAAACAGGTTGTGATGGTTGTGAAACAGGCTGTGAAACAGGTTGTGATGGTTGTGAAACAGGCTGTAAAACAGGTTGTGATGGTTGTGAAACAGGCTGTGAAACAGGTTGTGATGGTTGTGAAACAGGCTGTAAAACAGGTTGTGATGGCCTTTGATGGCCAGCAGGTGGGAGTAGAAGACAGATGAACATTACTCTGTCCTCTCATTCTCACTGAAGCTGAAAAGGCTGCAAAGTTCAAAGGCTAAGGACTCAGAAAATCAAAATGCTTGCTTTCATTCGTACAGCTGGTTGTGACACTGTCCAATAGTCACAGTTGTTCACGATGAGGGGACAACAACCTATACACACTGTTTAACCTGGCTAACATTCTGAACCTAGACACACTGTTTAACCCGGCTAACATTCTGAACCTAGACACACTGTTTAACCCGGCTAACATTCTGAACCTATACACACTGTTTAACCCGGCTAACATTCTGAACCTAGACACACTGTTTAACCCGGCTAACATTCTGAACCTAGACACACTGTTTAACCCGGCTAACATTCTGAACCTAGACACACTGTTTAACCCGGCTAACATTCTGAACCTAGACACACTGTTTAACCCGGCTAACATTCTGAACCTATACACACTGTTTAACCTGGCTAACATTCTGAACCTAGACACACTGTATATCCTGGCTAACATTCTGAACCTAGACACACTGTTTAACCTGGCTAACATTCTGAACCTAGACACACTGTTTAACCCGGCTAACATTCTGAACCTAGACACACTGTTTAACCTGGCTAACATTCTGAACCTATACACACTGTTTAACCCGGCTAACATTCTGAACCTAGACACACTGTTTAACCTGGCTAACTCACATTCTGAACCTTGACACACTGTTTAACCTGGCTAACTCACATTCTGAACCTAGACACACTGTTTAACCTGGCTAACATTCTGAACCTAGACACGCTGTATATCCTGGCTAACTCACATTCTGAAGTGACCCACAAACTAAGGCTCTGAACTTTCTGTCAGACTAGTTCTGCATGTTTATTCCACCATAAAATGATGTATGAAAATGGAACGAGAGATGGGCCGGAGAATTGGAGCAGCGGGTGCGGTATTGCAGTCGCTTTATCGCACCGTTGTGACGAAGAGAGAGCTGAGCCAGAAGGCAAAGCTCTCAATCTACCGGTCTATCTTCGTTCCTACTCTCACCTAAGGTCATGAAGGGTGGGTCATGACCGAAAGAACGAGATCGCGGATACAAGCGGCGGAAATGAGTTTCCTCCGGAGGGTGGCTGGCATCTCCCTTAGGGATAGGGTGAGAAGTTCAGCCATTCGTGAGGGACTCGGAGTAGAGCCGCTGCTTCTTTGCGTAGAAAGGAGCCAGTTGAGGTGGTTCGGGCATCTAGTAAGAATGCCACCTGGCCGCCTCCCTAGGGAGGTGTTCCAGGCACGTCCAGCTGGGCGGAGGCCGCGGGGCAGACCTAGGACCAGGTGGAGGGATTATATCTCCACACTGGCCTGGGAATGCCTTGGAATCCCCCAGTTAGAGCTGGTAAATGTGGCCCGGGAAAGGGAAGTTTGGGATGCCCTGCTGGAACTGCTACCTCCGCGACCCGACCCCGGACAAAGCGGATGAAGATGATGATGATGATGAAAATTATGTATCATCATCACCCACACTATTCAAAGGGTAGCGCGCGTGCGCGTGTGTGTGTGTACAATATCAACACATATCCGGCGTTAATCTGATGTTTGATGTGTAAACCTGATGCATTCCACCAAGGAACTTAACCCTAAATTGCTCAAGGGGGAGAACAAGCAAAGACCTCAAACTGAGCCCAGAATCATGAGCTCCATGACCGCCTCTCCATTCTGCCTCCCCCTCTAGTCTCACAACACACACACACACACACACACACACACACACTACGCACTACAAACACACACACACACACACACACACACAAAAAACACAACACACACACACACACACACACACACACACACTACGCACTATGACACACAGACACACACACACTACGCACTATCACACACACACACACACACACACACACACACACACACTATGCACTACGCACTATCACACACACACACACACACACACACACACACACACACACTACGCACAATCACACTCACACACACACTACGCACACGATGTTGTTCTAGTTGTAAACATAAGGTGCATTCAGAATCCATAGAAAAAAACAGTCAACAAGTATAACTGTACTGTACAAAACAGTCAACAAGTATAACTGTACTGTATGTAACAGTCAACAAGTATAACTGTACTGTATAAAACAGTCAACAAGTATAACTGTACTGTATGTAACAGTCAACAAGTATAACTATACTGTATATAACAGTCAACAAGTATAACTGTACTGTATAAAACAGTCAACAAGTATAACTGTACTGTATGTAACAGTCAACAAGTATAACTATACTGTATGTAACAGTCAACAAGTATAACTGTACTGTATGTAACAGTCAACAAGTATAACTGTACTGTATAAAACAGTCAACAAGTAGAACTGTACTGTATGTAACAGTCAACAAGTATAACTGTACTGTATAAAACAGTCAACAAGTATAACTGTACTGTATAAAACAGTCAACTAGTATAACTGTACTGTATGTAACAGTCAACAAGTATAACTGTACTGTATAAAACAGTCAACAAGTATAACTGTACTGTATAAAACAGTCAACAAGTAGAACTGTACTGTATGTAACAGTCAACAAGTATAACTGTACTGTATAAAACAGTCAACAAGTATAACTGTACTGTATAAAACAGTCAACTAGTATAACTATACTGTATGTAACAGTCAACAAGTATAACTGTACTGTATGTAACAGTCAACAAGTATAACTATACTGTATGTAACGGTTAACAAGTATAACTGTACTGTATAAAACAGTCAACAAGTATAACTGTACTGTATGTAACAGTCAACAAGTATAACTATACTGTATGTAACAGTCAACAAGTATAACTGTACTGTATAAAACAGTCAACAAGTATAACTGTACTGTATGTAACAGTCAACAAGTATAACTATACTGTATGTAACGGTTAACAAGTATAACTGTACTGTATAAAACAGTCAACAAGTAGAACTGTACTGTATGTAACAGTCAACAAGTATAACTGTACTATATGTAACAGTCAACAAGTATAACTGTACTGTATAAAACAGTCAACAAGTATAACTGTACTGTATGTAACAGTCAACAAGTATAACTATACTGTATGTAACGGTTAACAAGTATAACTGTACTGTATAAAACAGTCAACAAGTATAACTGTACTATATGTAACAGTCAACAAGTATAACTGTACTGTATGTAACAGTCAACAAGTAGAACTGTACTGTATAAAACAAACACCCCCCCATCCATCTTTCTAATCATAATCACAGCAGTCAGGAGCGGCCCCTGGGGTCTCCTGGACAGTGGGGGAGACAGGGGGAGAGGGGCGGGGGGAGAGGGGCGAGGGGAGGAAAGGGTAAGTTTCCTGCTGAGCCCTCCTCCATAACAAACTGCTCAGGAAATGATGTGGTCAGTGAGGAGAAGCCTGTCCCGCCGTTCAGCTGCTCCCTGATCAACGCTCCCACACCCAGGACCAGAGTATACTACGCTCCCACACCCAGGACCAGAGTATACTACGCTCCCACACCCAGGACCAGAGTAAACCACGCTCCCACACCCAGGACCAGAGTATACTACGCTCCCACACCCAGGACCAGAGTATACTACGCTCCCATACCCAGGACCAGAGTAAACTACGCTCCCATACCCAGGACCAGAGTACGGAGTGGAGGGGAACAGACAGGACTCTGTAGACTCTGAAATAGAATAGAGCAAAGCAGTAGAACAGAGCAGAACTGACACAGCAGACAGTGGAGTTCTGACACAGACAAGTTGTACTGACCCATACCACTGGACCTATTACTTCCGGGACACACACACTCACACACACAGGGGGGAGATGTCCCAGCACTGAGGACATACCAGGGGCTGTGGTTTTCTGACCTCCTG
>JAPMUY010000390.1:127500-135000 GCA_026901105.3 Galaxias olidus | reverse complement strand
AACACTGTAGGAAGGCTTAAGCTATGGGCCTGTATCTACGTGACCTGCCAGCTACTAACCTCCTCAGAGAGGAAGATCGAACGCACCCACCCCCCTACATTTGATTGCACTAATCTTTACACTGTGTAATGTTTTTGTAGTTTACACTTTCCCCCATTTATTGATTGTTTATAAAGAAGCTCTTTTTCTTTCTATTTCCAGTATATCGGAGCACTTCTATAATGCCGGGTAACCTATAAGTGCTCGTCCACGGGTGGCACAAAGGTGACAGCCAGGTGACAGTAATCGATGCTGGGAATGTCAGGGGATCTCCGTCGCTCGGGTTTAAACGCGGAAGTGCTTGGCCTGTTAGCTGCAGGGAGAAAGAGGGAACGAAAGGAGAGCGCATTGTGGCATTAATATCATACTACAAAATAACAACTCATTTCTAAACGTATCTGATTTGCAATTGATCAATTCGCAAAAAAAAATTCAGTTCCCATTTCTGACACTTGGCGATGCCTTTTGAGCATCGCATAAGCGCAGCTGCCGCGTCTGACAGTGAAAGTTGATACAGACCAGCCCACATGCACTAATGCCCGTCTTGATCTACAGAGCTGGAGCGGAAAATCCTTCAGTGGAAGTGAGCGCTCTGTACCTTCGCTATCTTTTCGCACCTGACGGACAGGCCGGGCGGTGCTAGATTGTAACTGAGGGACCCAGACGCGCACTCCCCTGGACTTTTCTTTCTTTGTATGTGTGTTTTACCAACTGCCAAAATGAGTAATCAAAGTAAGTGAAAATATTGTGTATTCATTTATTTTTTTGTTCGGTGCCATTGCTAATCACTGTAAGGTACTCTCACAGTTTAGCTTAACAGCGAATTGCCTAGAAAATGTATCCATCACGCAGCTTTTAAAGTAAGTTATTATAAATGATTCAAGTCATAGAACGATAGACTGGCTTTATGTACCCTATTTAAAGTTGTTTGCATTCCGTTTTATTGATTGGCTTAAGATGACATGCCCAAAACAAAAAATATCTCTGCTTCGGTCACTCTTCGACAATAGCATGACCGTATAAACAATGGAAATCTATTGGAGTTCATTTGATTTAATTTAAGGTGTGTCGTGAGTTTCAATAATATATGCCCTCATGGCCTATTGTCTGGTTGAACGAATTTTTCGGTTGGGTAACCCTGGTAACCCGCGAGCCTATAGGCAGAGACCATATGAGCAGTTAACTCTCAACCTGCTGACAGAGAAATATTTCTGCTTCCTGTAGAGAGGAAATCACTTCTTAGTTCACTTCAGTATCTGGGGGCTCTGAGTGGGCCTGTCTGCATGGTCACCCACCTTCACAAACACACACACACACACACACACACACACACACACACACACATACCCTGTCCTGCTGAACTGTGGAAGGTTAGTTACTGTTTTCTAAGAGAGCAGTTAAAGATTGGCCAATCCTCAGGAACTATAAACGCATGTCATGGAAAAGAACCCAACCAGAGAGAGAGAGAGAGAGAGAGAGATAGAGGGAGGAAGAGAGAGAGACAGAGAGGGGGGGGGGGGGGGAGAGAGAGAGGGAGGAAGATTGAGGAAGAGGTGTAGAGGTTTGTCATGGCACACTAAGAATCCCAGTTTCATGGCTTAGAGTTCCATTCCAGATGACCATGTGACACGCTCCATCTGTGAGTGTGGGCTTGATGAATAAACAAACCAAGCATGTCTGACGCTAGGCTGTAAGCAGGAACGTCTAAGGCTGTAAGCAGGAACGTCTAAGGCTGTAAGCAGGAACGTCTAAGGCTGTAAGCAGGAACGTCTAAGGCTGTAAACAGGAACGTCTAAGGCTGTAAACAGGAACGTCTAAGGCTGTGAGCAGGAACGTCTAAGGCTGTAAACAGGAACGTCTAAGGCTGTAAACAGGAACGTCTAAGGCTGTAAACAGGAACGTCTAAGGCTGTAAACAGGAACGTCTAAGGCTGTAAACAGGAACGTCTAAGGCTGTAAACAGGAACGTCTAAGGCTGTAAACAGGAACGTCTAAGGCTGTAAACAGGAACGTCTAAGGCTGTGAGCAGGAACGTCTAAGGCTGTAAACAGGAACGTCTAAGGCTGTGAGCAGGAACGTCTAAGGCTGTAAACAGGAACGTCTAAGGCTGTAAACAGGAATGTCTAAGGCTGTGAGCAGGAACGTCTAAGGCTGTAAACAGGAACGTCTAAGGCTGTGAGCAGGAACGTCTAACGCTGTAAGCAGGAACGTCTAATGCTGTGAGCAGGAACGTCTAAGGCTGTAAACAGGAACGTCTAAGGCTGTGAGCAGGAACGTCTAAGGCTGTGAGCAGGAACGTCTAAGGCTGTAAACAGGAACGTCTAAGGCTGTGAGCAGGAACGTCTAAGGCTGTGAGCAGGAACGTCTAAGGCTGTAAACAGGAACGTCTAAGGCTGTAAACAGGAACGTCTAATGCTGTGAGCAGGAACGTCTAAGGCTAGGCTGTGAGCTGGGAATTAAACAAACCAGCCTTACAGATATGAGAGAGATAGAGAGAGACGTAGAGAAAGAGAGAGAGAGGCAGAGAAAGAGACATGGAGATAGAGAGAGAGACGTAGAGAAAGAGAGAGAGAGGCAGAGAAAGAGAGACATAGAGAAAGAGAGAGAGAGGCGTAGAGAGAGACATAGAGATAGAGAGAGAGAGACATAGAGAGACATAGATAGAGAGAGACATAGAGATAGAGAGAGCGAGAGATACATAGAGAGACAGAGAGAGAGAAAGAGAGAGAGATACATAGAGAGACAGAGAGAGAGAGATACATAGAGAGAGATACATAGAGATAAATAGAGAGACAGAGAGATAGAGACACAGAGAGAGAGATACATAGAGAGAGAGAGAGAGAGAGAGAGAGAAAGAGAGAGAGACAGATAGAGACGTAGAGAGAGAGAGATACATAGAGAGATACAGAGAGAGAGCAGAGTGGTGAGCTATGAACCAGGTGGGGAGCAGAATGAGAATGAGCAGAATATATTGAAGCTTCCAGATGTGTCCTACTTTTGCTTTCCTCTGAATGTTCCTTATTCTCTGGTCCTCTGCTGCTTTAGAGGGGGAGGACATTTGGACTGTAAATAATCCTACTTTCTCTACTTTCTCTACTGTCTCTGCTTTCTCTACTTTCTCTACTGTCTCTGCTTTCTCTACTAGCTGGGGTTGGACAGACACTCTTTGTAAACCAGATTAGAAAATAAAATGGAGCGGGGAGCCAATTAAGCGTTTGATTAATTAAAGACAGTGTCCACTCCCTGTCTGGCCTGTAGTGTAGTGTAGTGTAGTGTAGTGTAGTCTAGTGTAGTGTGTAGTGTAGTGTAGTGTAGTGTAGTGTAGTGTAGTGTGTAGTGTAGTGTAGTGTAGTGTGTAGTGTAGTGTAGTGTAGTGTAGTGTGTAGTGTAGTGTACTGTAGTGTAGTGTGTAGTGTAGTGTAGTTTAGTGTGTAGTGTAGTGTAGTGTAGTGTAGTGTAGTGTAGTGTAGTGTAGTTTAGTGTGTAGTGTAGTTTAGTGTAGTGTAGTTTAGTGTGTAGTGTAGTGTAGTGTAGTTTAGTGTGTAGTGTAGTTTAGTGTAGTGTAGTTTAGTGTGTAGTGTAGTGTAGTGTAGTGTAGTTTAGTGTGTAGTGTAGTTTAGTGTAGTGTGTAGTGTAGTGTAGTGTAGTTTAGTGTGTAGTGTAGTTTAGTGTAGTGTAGCAGATGTGGTCTGAAGCCATGTGCTCAATCTCATCTCTGATATATGAAGACAGGCATATAGCTGACGCCATGCTGTGGCTAGGCCTAGACGCCTGGGCGTGGCCCCCCAGCTAATGTGGAGCTGACGATAGACCTGTGAGGAGAGAAGCTCTGTGGAGGTCATTACTATGAGGACGCATAGCAAGGTCTCTCTCTCCCTCTCTCTCTCTCTCTCTCTCATGCTGCCCTCTGTGTCTCTCTCATGCTGCCAAGGTTCTCTGCCCTGGTAACCTTTGACCTTTCAAACAAGCCCAGAATACTGCAGTGCACTACATCTCCATTAAAATCAGCTTCTTACTGAAAGACAGCGGTCGGTTAAAACACTGGTTTAAATGGAGACAGTGTTCTAACCCTAACCCTAACCAGAGAGGTCATAGGGTGTGACTTTAGGACCCTAACCCTAACCCTACCCAGAGAGGTCATAGGGCGTGACTTTAGGACTCTAACCCTAACCCTAACCCTAACCAGAGAGGTCATGGGGTGTGTAACGTTCTCTTTGAACTTGTTTCTAGTTAGAAAGACAAAGATTAACTTAGGAAAGGACCTTGTTGCTATGCCGACCTGTTTACGATGAAGATTTCATTTAGAGACTCCGTGTTTTCCACTTGACACACCCGTAGTTTCCCCCCCGTGCTTGTAGCTTATCTAGTTAAGCAGTTTGTATTGTTGTGTCAGTAGACACTTCTTTTCTGTGCTAGAGTGCAAAACGCTGTCAGAGAAAGTGTGTGTGTGTGTGTGTGTGTGTGTGTGTGTGTGTGTGTGTGTGTGTGTGTGTGTGTGTGTGTGTGTGTTTTTGTGCCAGGGTGTGAGACAGTGTCTGTTTATGAGGGTGTGTGAGTGTGTGTGTGTGTGTGCGTGTGTGTGTGTGTGTGTGTGTGTGTGTGAGTGTGTGTGTGTGTGTGTGTGTGTGTGTGTGTGTGTGTTTTAGAGCGTCTACGTTGGTGTGCGTGTGCGTGTGCGTGTATGTGTATGTGTATGTGTATGTGTATGTGTGTGTGTGTGTGTGTGTGTGTGTGTGTGTGTGTGTGTGTGTGTCCCTTTGTCCTCTGTAGGTCTGTGTTTGTTATGGGATGTATATAGACAGGGCGCTGGGTTTGTAGTCTGGGAAACACTCATTTAATCTCTCCCTGGGATCTGACCTCTGCTTTGGTACCAAACTCATCAGGATGTCATTAAACAGGATTAGATGGGGAGAAGGAGAAGGAGGAGGAGGAGGAGGAAGGGGGGGGGGGGTGCACATGTAAATGTGGTTGTGTGTGTATGTGTCTGTTATGACATAAAAGTGGCTGATGGGGGATGAGGGTACTGTTATTATTATAAAAGACGTACTGATGATACAGACACCAACAGCAAATACTTTAATAACGATGTAAAGCTGCAGGTTTGTGTTTGACAGAGCGTTGTTGTACTGTAGTAATGATGTAAAGCTGCAGGTTTGTGTTTGACAGAGCGTTGTTGTTGTGTTACTGTAGTAATGATGTAAAGCTGCAGGTTTGTGTTTGACAGAGCGTTGTTGTTGTTGTTGTACTGTAGTAATGATGTAAAGCTGCAGGTTTGTATTGACAGAGCGTTGTTGTTGTGGTACTGTAGTAATGATGTAAAGCTGCAGGTTTGTATTGACAGAGCGTTGTTGTTGTTGTACTGTAGTAATGATGTAAAGCTGCAGGTTTGTGTTTGACAGAGCGCTGTTGTTGTTGTGTTACTGTAGTAATGATGTAAAGCTGCAGGTTTGTGTTTGACAGAGCGTTGTTGTACTGTAGTAATGATGTAAAGCTGCAGGTTTGTGTTTGACAGAGCGTTGTTGTTGTTGTGTTACTGTAGTAATGATGTAAAGCTGCAGGTTTGTGTTTGACAGAGCGCTGTTGTTGTTGTACTTTGTGTTCAAAACGTTTCCCTCCACATTCCCCTGTTTATCTATGACAGCATTCATCAAAACCCTCAGCCTCCGTCAGGGCTAGATAAAACCTATTGTCCACTTTGCCCTGAGATCCTCTGGCCACCCATTGGCCAAGGTTAGGGCTCGTACCCACGGCCCATTGGATATCGGTTTTGTTTCCTGGTTGGCGGTACTTCCTGTTTTGTCGGTTGTGTTTTCCTGCCAAGCCCTGACCATTAACCTTTATCTGCACGCACAAAGTCCTGGAACATTACTTTACAGTAAGATTCTGAAAATAACTTTAATAAATTATGACTTCATATTTTGACACTGCAGACTAAAGTATGCCAATGGTGCCAAAGCTATACAAAGCCATAGTTAGATCTACTCTATGAAACCGAAGCTATACCAAATCATAGGCCTAGTGTATGAAACACTAGCTATGTCAAAACAGAGCTAGACCTATGATACAGGATCTATACTGAAACAACGGTAGACCTACGATACAGGATCTATGCTGAAACAACGGTAGATCTATGATACAGGATCTATGCTGGTAGACCTATGATACAGGATCTATGCTGAAACATAGGTAGATCTATGATACAGGATCTATGCTGAAACATAGGTAGATCTATGATACAGGATCTGTGCTGGAACATAGGTAGACCTATGATACAGGATCTATGCTGAAACATTGGTAGATCTATGATACAGGATCTATGCTGAAACATAGGTAGATCTATGATACAGGATCTATGCTGAAACATTGGTAGATCTATGATACAGGATCTATGGTGAAACATAGGTAGACCTACAATATAGGATCTATGCTGGTATATCTATGATACAGGATCTATGATGGTAGATCTATGATACAGGATCTATGCTGAAACATAGGTAGACCTATGATACAGAATCTTTGCTGAAACATAGGTAGACCTACGGTACAGGATCTATGCTGGTAGATCTATGATACAGGATCTATGCTGAAACATAGATAGATATATGATACAGGATCTATGCTGGTAGATCTATGATACAGGATCTGTGCTGAAACATAGGTAGACCTACGATATAGGATCTATGCTGGTAGATCTATGATACAGGATCTATACTGGAACATAGGTAGATCTATAATACAGGATCTATGCTGGAACATAGGTAGATCTATGATACAGGATCTGTGCTGGTAGATCTATGATACAGGATCTATGCTGGAACATAGGTAGATCTATGATACAGAATCTATACTGAAAGATCCATGATACAGGATCTATACTGGAACATAGGTAGATCTATGATACAGGATCTATGCTGGAACATAGGTAGATCTATGATACAGGATCTATGCTGGTAGATCTATGATACAGGATCTATGCTGGAACCTAGGTAGACCTATCAAAGCTGCACCTGAAAACAGACAGGTTAACTCGGAGGACTCCTGTCCATCTGCATGCTCTGGCTAAGCGTCCTCATGATGGCTGAGTTCATAAAGCCACTCTACCAAATGATCCCCACAGGATACCAACACTATCGCGTACAGACTCAAGTCTAATAATCTAAAAGAGTAAAAGACATGAAATACTATCAAAGTGTTTACAAGTAAAGCAAGGATTAAATACAATGAGAAAGTTTACAAGTAAATCAAAGATGAGTTACTATGATAATGCAAACAAGTAAACGAAAGAATAATCACTGAGAAAATGCTCCAAGTAAACGAATATTTGGAAGATAATGAGAATTAATCTTCGGTCGTTCTGTAGCTAGCGACCATGTCTGATGGCTCTGAGGGGAAAACTGTGGTGTGCCAGATGGAAAACACATCCAGACTCTTTGTAAAGCACAAACACTTAGGAAGCAGCAAA
>JAPMUY010000390.1:120000-122500 GCA_026901105.3 Galaxias olidus | reverse complement strand
GGGATGAGAGAGGAGGAGGAGAGGAGTCTGCTGAGGTATGGAGGGATGAGGGAGGAGGAGGAGAGGAGTCTGCTGAGGTATGGAGGGATGAGAGAGGAGAGGAGTCTGCTGAGGTACGGAGGGATGAGAGAGGAGAGGAGTCTGCTGAGGTATGGAGGGATGAGAGAGGAGAGGAGTGTGCTGAGGTATGGAGGGATGAGAGAGGAGGAGGAGAGGAGTCTGCTGAGGTATGGAGGGATGAGAGAGGAGAGGAGTCTGCTGAGGTATGGAGGGATGAGAGAGGAGAGGAGTGTGCTGAGGTATGGAGGGATGAGAGAGGAGGAGGAGAGGAGTCTGCTGAGGTATGGAGGGATGAGGGAGGAGGAGGAGAGGAGTCTGCTGAGGTATGGAGGGATGAGGGAGGAGGAGGAGAGAAGTCTGCTGAGGTATGGAGGGATGACGGAGGGAGGGAGGAGGAGAGGAGTCTGCTGAGGGATGGAGGGATGATGTATTGAGATAGACTGAAGAAAGAGTGAGAGAAGCAGGGTAGGAGAGAAGGAGGGAGGAAGGGAGAAGACAGACTACTTAACTGAGAGGACAGAATACACAATACCTTCCTATTATCATCATGATTATCATTCTTATTATTATCATTCTTATTATTATCCTTCTTATTATTATCATTATTATTATTATTATCATCACTATTAGTATTATCATTATTATTATTATTATTATTATTATTATTATTATTATTATTATTATTATTATTATTATCACTATTATTATAATTCTTATTATTATCATTACTATTATTATTATGATGATTATTATTATTATTATTATTATTAGCATTATTATTATTATTATTGTTATTATTATTATCACTATTATTATTATCATTATTATTATCATTATGATTATTATGATTATTATTATTATGATTATGATTATAATAATAATAATTATTATTATTATCATTATGATTATTATGATTATCATTATGATTATAATTATTATTACTATTATTATTATCATTATGATTATCATTATGATTATGATGATGATGTAATGAAAGGGGATGATGTTTGATGATGTAATGAAAGCCGCTGCGGTGCTGCAGGTTTGCGGGGAAGTGTCGTGAGTCTCTGCGTAAGGACAGCGTCTCTAATGGAGGAGAGCTGTACCCAGACAGCGAGGCAGACTCCTCCAGCAGACGCCTCTCCTTCATGAAGCTGGTGGGCCTGGGGGGGAAACACAAGAGGGAGTCCCAGGCAGACCAGGCCTCCTCACAGGACCCAGAGGACCATGTGGTGGAGGAGGAGGTCGTGGAGGAGGTCAAACCCAGGGAGCCACTCTCAGGTGAGGGTTAAAGGTCACGGGGGTCAGGGTTTGGGACTTGTGTGTGTTTAACACCGAACACGTTCAGCGCTGCCTGTTGTTATTGTGGACTCCTACAGTATACTACAGGCCTCAGCATGGACTCAGCCTTCAGCCAGGGTCAGCTGGTGGTCAGACAGGGGTCAGCTGGGGGTCAGCCGTGGGTCAGCCAGGGGTCAGCCAGGGGTCAGCCGGGGGTCAGCCGGTCGTGTTTAGACAGAGTAAAACATTTAGCATGCCTACATGCCGGTTCAGTGTTTTGGCATGCAATTGTTTCTCAGTCACGCGATTCCCCACAGACACACACACTCTCTCTTACCCAAACACACACACACACACACATAGACACACACACACTCTCTCTTACTCAAACACACACACACACACACACACACAGACACACACACACTCTCTCTTACCCAAACACACACACACACACACACACACACACACAGACACACACACACTCTCTCTTACCCAAACACACACACACAGACACACACACACTCTCTTACCCAAACACACACACACACACACACACAGACACACACACACACACACACACACACACACAGACACACACACACTCTCTCTTACCCAAACACACACACTCTCTCTTTTTTTTCCTTCTCTCTCTGGCCTGACAGATTGACTGCTGGAGGATTGCATAACAAATCTCCTCTTTGTCTGAAAGTCTGTTTTTTATTTTTTTAATGATCTTTCTATCATTCGATCTCCACTACCTCGGTCCTGCATTGTGGATGTGTGCTCAGGCATTCAGTGTGGACTAGTAGGAGCTGGTCTGCCCTGGGCTACTCTGTCTGTCTGTTTGTCTGTCTGCTCTGCTCTGTCTGTCTGTCTGTCTCTGTTTTTGACCCCCCCAAAAAATACAATCACTTCACCAGGATTGTCTGTCTGTCTGTCTGTGCTGCTCTACCTGTCTGTCTGTCTGTCTGTCTGTCTGTCTCTGCTCTACCTGTCTGTCTCTGCTCTACCTACCTGTCTGTCTCTGCCCTACTTGTCTGTCTGTTTGTCTGTCTGTCTGTCTCTGCTCTACCTGTCTGTCTGTTTGTCTGTCTGTCTGTCTGTCTGTCTGTCTCTGCTCTACTTGTCTGTCTGTCTGTCTGACTGTCTGTCTCTG
>JAPMUY010000390.1:75000-110000 GCA_026901105.3 Galaxias olidus | reverse complement strand
TCTGACAGAACGTCTCTCTCTCTCTCTCTCTGATACGTAGCTGTAATGAAGCATCCTATCTGACAGAATGTCTCTCTCTCTCTCTCTCTCTCTCTCTCTCTCTCTCTCTCTCTCTGATACGTAGCTGTAATGAAGCATCCTATCTGACAGAACGTCTCTCTCTCTCTCTCTCTCTCTCTCTCTCTCTCTCTCTCTCTCCCGATACATAGCTGTAATGAAGCATCCTATCTGACAGAACGTCTCTCTCTCTCTCTCTCTCTCTCTCTCTCTCTCTCTCTCTCTCTCTCTCTCTCTCTCTCTCTCTCTCTCTCTCTCTCTCTCTCTCTCTCTCTCTGATACGTAGCTGTAATGAAGCATCCTATCTGACAGAACGTCTCTCTCTCTCTCTCTCTCTGATACGTAGCTGTAATGAAGCATCCTATCTGACAGAACGTCTCTGTCTGTCTCTCTCTCTCTCTCTCTCTCTCTCTCTCTCTGTCTGATACGTAGCTGTAATGAAGCGTCCTATCTGACAGAAGGCCTCTGGTACAAAGTGGAATCCCAGTATCTGTGAGGTGATGTCTGTTAATGTGGCAACTCCTCTTCCTCCTCCTTCAAGTGGAATCCCAGTATCTGTGAGGTGATGTCTGTTAATGTGGTAACTCCTCTTCCTCCTCCTTCTCCTCTTGGTCTTAGTTCCGCTACAGTCGTTGCCCCGACTACCACCCGTCCTGTACCTTTACCTCTAACAGAGGAAGTTCATCAACAAGTTGTACTTTGACGTTAGAGAAAGGTTGAAGAAACTTTGCTCTGAATTACCATATTGTCTCCATGGCTACGCTGCATAACACTGGAGGCATGTGTGGCGTTAAAGAAATTACACTTCACAACAACAGAAGAGTTTGAAAGTACAACAGGACGTCAACAGTCACTCAAACGTCATCAATCCTCTCTGTCCAGTTCCTGTCTTCCATGGCCAATAGGGAACAGAGACAGACTGAGCTAAAGAGGCGACAGGAAGTCCAGACAGCAGAGAACGACCTTGGTGTGACGGCGTTCCAGACAGTCAGGCACTTAGTCATAATTCCAAAATACTATCCCGCTAACGAGAGCAACCATTTCACAAAAACTGGAAGTCTGACTGGAAAAAACACAAGTCCCTACCTACTGCTGTTCCCTTTGATGTCGTTTCATTCACATTACATTACAATCATCAAAAAAACACAAATGGAGTCGAAACATTAGTCTTTAAGTTTCAACAGAATTCACGGATTCACGACTGACCAAACTCACCAAACTGTCACTCTCTCTAGGTAACAGTATCTAGGGCTGGTTAACAGTGTCTCCTGTCTCTAGGTAACAGTATCTAGGGCTGGTTAACAGTGTCTCCTGTCTCTAGGTAACAGTATCTAGAGCTGCTTAACAGCGTCTCCTGTCTCTAGGTAACAGTATCTAGGGCTGGTTAACAGTGTCTCCTGTCTCTAGGTAACAGTATCTAGGGCTGGTTAACAGTGTCTCCTGTCTCTAGGTAACAGTATCTAGAGCTGCTTAACAGTGTCTCCTGTCTCTAGGTAACAGTATCTAGGGCTGCTTAACAGTGTCTCCTGTCTCTAGGTAACAGTATCTAGGGCTGGTTAACAGTGTCTCCTGTCTCTAGGTAACAGTATCTAGGGCTGGTTAACAGTGTCTCCTGTCTCTAGGTAACAGTATCTAGAGCTGCTTAACAGTGTCTCCTGTCTCTCCGTCAGTCCTAGAGATCCTCCAGCTGGTTACTAAGAGAGACCTCTTCCTGGCTGATACTCACATCCTGGAGCTGGAGCAGGAATGTATGGAGGCCGCGTCGCCGGGGGGCGTCACCGTGACAACACCCGACGACCTGGTCAGCCCGGGGAACAAAGATGGCGGCCGAAGGAAGGCCAAGGATGTGGAGCTGCTGTACGAAGCGCTGCAGAAGGAATTATGGGCTGTCGTCAGGGAGTCGCTACGGTCGCCAACGGCAGGACCCAACCTGGGCCTCGTGGTGCAGGTGAGAATAGGCCTTCTGGTGCAGGGAGAATAAGAATACATTAGAATGGGCCTCCTGGTGCAGGGAGAATAAGAATACATTAGAATAGGCCTTCTGGTGCAGGGAGAATAAGAATACATTAGAATGGGCCTCCTGGTGCAGGGAGAATAAGAATACATTAGAATAGGCCTTCTGGTGCAGGGAGAATAAGAATACATTAGAATGGGCCTCCTGGTGCAGGGAGAATAAGAATACATTAGAATAGGCCTCCTGGTGCAGGGAGAATAAGAATACATTAGAATGGGCCTCCTGGTGCAGGGAGAATAAGAATACATTAGAATAGGCCTCCTGGTGCAGGGAGAATAAGAATACATTAGAATAGGCCTCCTGGTGCAGGTAGACTAACAATACATTGCACAAGCCCTCCTGGTGTAGGTAGACTAAGAATATGATAGACTTGGCCTCCTGGTGCAGGGAAAATAATAATACTTTAGACTGGGCTTCCTGGTGCAGGTAGACTATGATTACATCATATTGCTTTAAATGAGCCAATAGACACAGGTAGCAGCTGACACATTTAAACTGTTTAAACTGAGTCTGCACATGACTAAACTAACACCTGTCTCTCCTCTCTCCTCCTCTGTCTCCCCCATGTCTCCCTCCTCTGTCTCCCCCTCCCTCCCCAGGTGCTGCAGCAGGAGCAGCAGACGGACAGGGACTGGCCTCAGAGTGACTCGGGGGCCCCTGGGGGCCAAAGGCCTCGGCAGCTGCAGCAGCGCTGGAAGGAGGCGCTGGCAGAGGCTGCAGACAGCTCTCTGCCCCAGAGGAGGGAGGCGCAGGGCGGGGAGCTGGCCGACTATCTGGACCGTCTGAGAATCAGAGTGGTGGAGGACCTGGGAGCCGCCCAGAGGAACGTGGTGTCCATCTACCCCGAGGAGTACCAAGCCTTCCAGGTACGCATCTACTCTAACCTAGATCTACCCCGAGGAGTACCAAGCCTTCCAGGTACGCATCTACTCTAACCTAGATCTACCCCGAGGAGTACCAAGCCTTCCAGGTACGCATCTACTCTAACCTAGATCTACCCCGAGGAGTACCAAGCCTTCCAGGTACACATCAATACAATAAGAATAATTCATTTTATTTAGTTTTTTGCGCTTTTCTCAAGACTCAAAGCGCTTTTCTCGAGACTCAAAGCGCTTTTCACAAATTGTTCGCCAATTAATTACACAGAAAGAACAACGAATGGACCGACAGCTATCAAACACAACACTCAGTCTGAGTGATACCACGGCAGCCAATTTGCACCAGACTTGCTCACCCAACATATTATGACAGACTTGCTCACACAGATAGGACACACAGACCGACTCCAGGTGAATTGGCAGTGACTGGTCAGGGCACTGGTAGGAGAATGGAGCATGTTTTTTGATGGTGGGAAGAAACCCCCACAAACACGGGGAGAAATTGCAAACTCCAGAGTCAGGTGGGGTCAGGTGGGGTTTGAACCCAGGACCTTCTTGCTGTGAGGCACCAGTGCTAACCACTGAGCCACCGTGCTGCCTACATGTAGAGTATGGATCTATACTGAGGAATACCAAGCCTTCCAGGTACACATCTATTCTAACGTAGATCTATACTGAGGAATACCAAGCCTTCCAGGTACACATCTATTCTAACGTAGATCTATACTGAGGAATACCAAGCCTTCCAGGTACACATCTATTCTAACGTAGATCTATACTGAGGAATACCAATCCTCCCAGGTGCACATCTATTCTAACGTAGATCTACACCAAGCCTTAGTATTAGTGGCCCTGAAATTGACCTCCGCCCTCTGCCCCCCCAGGTGTATGTTCAGAGCTACCACCAGGCTGTAACCAGGCGACTGCAGGCTGTCGCTGACGACCAGCTCCAGATCACTGACATCTACTCTCTGCTGGACTGGCTGTACAACATCTACAACAGGTACACACACACACACACACACACACACACACACACACCGAATGGTTATCTGTCTATAGAGATGTATTGTATGTGTATCTGCATTGTGACTGTTTTATGTAAGTTACCATAGAGACGTCCTGTGACTGTGTTATATGTATGTTACCATAGAGACGTCCTGTGACTGTGATATGTATGTTACCATAGAGACGTCCTGTGACTGTGATATGTATGTTACCATAGAGACGTCCTGGGGACAGTCTGCATCACGTCTCCATTCAGACGTTCCTCTCTGGGGCCCCTGCTTCCCTCAGAGACTGTGGAGAGACTGGAGCTAGACTGTCTCAACTCTGTCAGGGTAACACACACACACACACACACACACACACACACACACACACACACACACACACACACACACACACACACACACTGCCTCAACTCTGTCAGGGTAACACACACACGTACACACACACACACACACACTGCCTCAACTCTGTCAGGGTGAGACACACACACATACACACACTGCCTCAACTCTGTTAGGGTAAAACACACACACACACACAAACACACACAGCCTCAACTCTGTCAAGGTAAGACACACACACACACACACACACACATTTCCTGATGTAATGTTCATGATAATAGTAATATTAAATTTGAATCATATATTGTGCTTTTCTGAAACACACAGGTAACACACACACACTAACACAGACATGGCATCAGAATTCCCCACCATAGTTCTGTCGATGAAGGAAATGCTGCTCATACAGCCCTTCCTGTTCATATAGCACCTTGACCAATCAAGTGCCACGCAAAAACAATATTAATAGAACTATCTTTATTATGACACAATAATAGAACCATCCTTATTAAGACAAAAAATTAAACTTTCCTTATTATGACACAATAATAGAACTATCATTTTTATGACACAATAATAGAACTGTCCTTGTTATTACACAATAATATAACTATCCTTATTATGACACAATAATAATATAACTATCCTTATGACATAATAATAGAATCCTAACAAGCTGGGATCCTAATTAAGACACAATAATACAGGTCTCCTTATTATGACACAATAATAGATCTCTCCTTATTATGACACAATAAGTCACAGGTAGACCGCCAATAGAACAAAGGAAAACTGTCCATTGACTTTGGTAAAGGTGAAACCCTTAGAGCTACAGGGACATCTGTCCCAGTGAGAAAATGTAGATGCCTTATTGAGATTCTACATTATGGCACTACGTTGTATTGTTTGCTGACAGGTATACATAGTTTTAAGTAAGTAAGTAAGTAAGTAAGTCAAGTTTATTTGTATAGCGCTTTTCAGACAAAAGTCACAAAGTGTTTTACACGAGCAAAACTAACATTACAGTGTATTAAAAAAAATACACGCAACTAAAAACACAAAACACTAGAAAATGAACAAAAACCAATAGACAATAAATACATAAAATGCAGACCTAATGCATAAAAATTACCCAAATGCCTGTCTAAACAGATATGTCTTTAGCTGGCTTTTAAAAGAATCCACAGAAACAACAGACCTTAAAATTGTGGGCAGAGTATTCCACAGATTAGGTGCTACAGCCTAAAAAGCTCGATCACCACGCGTCTTCAGGCGTGTACGAGGGACAGACAATAAAAGTAGCTTGTTTGACCTAAGAGAGCGAGCTGATGAGTGTGGATGAAGTAGATCGGCCACATACGCAGGAGCATGCCCGTGCAATGCTATGTAAGTTAAAGTGAGAATTTTAAACTGGATCCTATATGCAACAGGGAGCCAGTGAAGAGTTTGAGTACAGGGGTGATGTGAGACCGTCTATTTGACCTGGTACGTAGTCTTGCAGCAGCATTCTGAATTGTCTGTTGACGATTCAGGGCAGACTTAAGTGAGGAGAAAAGTGCATTACAATAGTCGATGCGAGATTAAATGAAGGCATGTATAATCATCTCTAATTCCACATTTGAAGCTGCCTATCTTAGTTTTCTAATATTTCTTAAGTGAAAGAAACATGACCTAGTCAGCTGCTTAACATGAGTGTCAAACGACAAGGACTGATCAAATAAAACCCTAAATTATGCAGGTTAGAGTGTGCGACAGAAGAAAGGGGCCCAATAATTTGCTTTATCAAGGGAGCAACCTTTTCTGGAGCAGCAATCAGGACTTCAGTCTTATCAGCATTTAGCTGCAAGAAATTTTCCGCCGTCCAGTCCCTGATAGCATTAAGGCAGTCTAGGAGACATGATAGCCTGTAAACCTCACTAGGTTTAAATGAAAAGTAGAGCTGGATATCATCTGCAAATAGTTGATTATTTAATATTAAATGTGTTTATAATCTGTCCCAATGGCAGCAAATATAAAGAGAATAATAGGGGCCCCAAAACCGATCCCTGCGGGACACCACATGACAGTGGAGAGGAATCCGACACAAAGTCTCCAATTGAGACAGTGAAACTTCTATCTGTGAGATATGATGAAAACCATTCTAATGCTGTAGCTAAGCTGTGAGTTTTGTTCACTGGCCATCATTGTCTGTGGCTAACACAGGAATGCAAACGGGACCGCTGGGGGTCAAACTCTAGTCCGCCTTCGATGTGACATCATAACCTCTAACACTTTCTTCCTGGATAGGAAAGGAAGCTGAGAGGTCATTGGCCACCCCCAGTCTGGCAACTGCCAATCAAACATTCCCCCCTTGACAGGTCACCATCCAATAGCAGAGTGCCTGACCTCAACCCCTTTGTTCTCATTGGTTGGCTGTTTTCATGGCTTTGTTGTCGTGGGTGATAAGCTTAGGAAAACAATCTGTAGGCTGACACGGTGACCTGTGGTGTTGACATGACCTTTGAAGGTTTCTGAAAATACCTTGGCTCTCGTTGAACCTCATCAGTCCATCATTTGTTGTCTTTTCACACATTCACTCCACCCTGCTTCGGTTTGTTTGGTTACCAGTCATTATGGAGAAACCCTAACCCCAATAATGTCCCTGCATTTAGAACACATACAAAAAACATAAACAGCAGACACAGAAAAGGATGGATTGTTGAAATAATAGACTTTAAAACATAAAACATCTGGACCAGATATTTAGAGCGTGTATAAAATATTTAATTCAGACATTGTATACAGTAGTTAAACACTACTTTACATTTACATCCAGACAGTGTAAAGTTAAACATTACTGTACATTTACATTCAGACAGTGTAAAGTCAAACACTACTGTACATTTACATCCAGACAGTGTAAAGTTAAACACTACTGTACATTTACATTCAGACATCGTATAGTTCATCACTAATGTATATTTACATCCAGACAGTGTATAGTCAAACACTACTGTACATTTACATCCAGACAGCGTATAGTTCATCACAAATGTATATTTACATCCAGACAGTGTAAAGTCAAACACTACTGTATATTTACATCCAGACAGTGTAAAGTCAAACACTACTGTATATTTACATCCAGACAGTGTAAAGTCAAACACTACTGTACATTTACATCCAGACAGCGTATAGTTCATCACTAATGTATAGTTACATCCAGACAGTGTAAAGTCAAACACTATTGTACATTTACATCCACAGTGTAAAGTTAAACACTACTGCACATTTACATCCAGACAGTGTAAAGTTAAACACTACTGTACATTTACATCCAGACAGTGTAAAGTTAATCACTACTGTATATTTACATCCAGACAGTGTTAAGTTAATCACTACTGAATATTTACATCCAGAGATTCAGAGACCATATACTCAGTGGGGATGTGACCGTTTCTATCTCAGAAAAAGGACAGTCGATAGAAAGAATTCTTCAAGAATTCAGATATATATCAGGAATAATAATATGAGCACTTTTCTATTTGTCTCCTTAATCTGTCTTTCTCAGGCAAAGGTCACCACAGAATTGTCTCAGGTGCTTGACGACGAGGAAAAGAGATGGATGGAGACGCTACACATAGAAGAATACAACATCTCCCTGGCTAAGACTGTTATTAAGGTACACACACACAACACACACACACACACACACACACACACACACACACACACACAGTGTGTTGCAGACAGACATGGCTCTAGTAAAGCTACTGGGTCCTCTGCCGTTGTTGTAATGTGAACCCCAGCCTGTCAGAGTGTCCTCCAGAGTTTCACTAGGCGCTGGGATTGTTCTGTAGGAGCTAATGGGTTCTCCAGTGTATCATTAGGCACTGGGATTGTTCTGTAGGGGAGCTAATGGGTTGTCCAGAGTTTCACTAGGCACTGGGATTGTTCTGTAGGAGCTAATGGGTTCTCCTGTGTTCACTAGGCACTGGAATTGTTCTGTAGGGGAGCCAATGGGTTCTCCTGAGTTTCACTAGGCGCTGGGATTGTTCTGTAGGAGCTAATGGGTTCTCCTGAGTTTCACTAGGTGTTGGGATTGTTCTGTAGGAGCTAATGGGTTCTCCTGAGTTTCACTAGGTGTTGGGATTGTTCTGTAGGAGCTAATGCGTGCGTGGAGTGTTTTAAGGATAAGCTCAGTCGTTTGGCACAGAATAAAAAAAAACGTCCTCCTGCTCTGGCCAAAGTCAACACTCACACTTCCTCTACTGAATGTATTTCAAGGTTGCAGCAGCCCCACTGCACTACTCCCCTCTAGTGGTCAGAGGTGGTATGGTCGTAAATCTCCCAAAAGGCTGTGAATTTAGCAGGGCACAGTGCTGTCTGGGGTTTTAAGGGACTGAACCTAACACCTATCTGTTATTAAGGGCCTGAAACTAACACTTATGGGTTGTTAAGGCACTGAACCTAACACTTATGGGTTGTTAAGGCACTGAACCTAACACTTATGGGTTGTTAAGGCACTGAACCCGTTGTGCTTCCTCAGAGGCTGCAGGAGGACCTGGAGAGATCAGCAGAGATCAATAGAGCTCTGGGCTGTCGAGTGTCTCAGTGCAGCCTCAACGGACTGGCTGACTTCCTCTACAGGTCGGTCTGCACACACACACACACACACACACACACACACACACACACACACACACACACACACACACACACACACACACACACACACACACACACACACACACACACACACACACAGTATTTCTAAGTGAGCTGTTTGGGGTCAGTTTCCAGAGGAAGACTGAGATGTTCCATGAGGGTGTGATGAGCGGCATGTTTGGAACCAACGAGGACGGATACCTGTCCAGGACCGTTGCCATGGTGAACTGCTGCCCTCCCTTCAGGTAACAGATCACAAACACACACACACACACACACACACACACACACAGTATTTTATCTTACCCACACCTTTAATGTTAAAGATAAAACTGTGTGTGTGTGTGTGTGTGTGTGTGTGTGTGTGTGTGTGTGTGTGCAGGAGCTTTGTGCAGCGCTGTGTGCAGTGTGACCCCTCCATTAACGAGGACTCTGTGAGGAGAGCAGAGACTTCATTGGACAGGATTGTGACCCAGGGTGTTAAAGTGCTGACTGACCGTCTGTACGAAAGCATCCGGGTAAGACAAACAACACACACACACACACACACACACACACACACACACACACACACACACACACACACACACACACACACACTCAGATACACACTCAGATACACACTCAGATATACATAAACATAGTTAAATTGCCAACAACATTTCCGTCCACACAGACAAACACTTTATCTGTCAACACACATCCTCTACAGCGTCTGCCTGTCTGTTCTGTGACATCCTACCATATTCCAGAACATCTTACACACCAGGCTAGCCAGGATGTGTGTGTGTGTGTGTGTGTGTGTGTGTGTGTGCGTGTGTTTGTGTGTGTGTGTGGTGTGTGTGTGGTTGTGTGTGTGTGTGTGTTGCCAGTCCATCTTATCGTGGTTAGTGTATGTGTGTGTGTGTGTGTGTGTGTGTGTGTGTGTGTGTGTGTGTGTGTGTGTGTGTGTGTGTGTGTGTGTGTGTGTGTGTGTGTGCGCGTGTGTGCGTGTTTGCCAGTCCATCTTATCGTGGTTAGTCTGGTGTGTGTGTGTGTGTGTGTGTGTGTGTGTGTGTGTGTGTGTGTGTGTGTGTGTGTGTGTGTGTGCGCGCGTGTGTGTGTGTTTGCAGTCCATCTTATCCTGCCTGATTTAGCCTGGTGTTTGATAGTGTACTATTTTAAAAGCAGTGGCTGTGAGAACAGCCTGGACCAGCAGTATGACTCCTCTCCTCTTCCTCCTGTTCCTCTGCTCCATCCTCTTCCCTCTGCTCCCTCCTCTTCCTCTGCTCACCCTGTTCCTCCTTTTTCTCTTCCTCTGTTCCCTCCTCTTCCTCTGCTCCCTCTTCTTCCTCTGCTCCCCCTGTCCCTCCTCTTCCTCGTCCTCTGCTCCTTCCTCTTCCTCTTCCTCTGCTCCCTCCTCTTCCTCTGTTCCCCCAGTTCCTCCTCTTCCTCTACGCCCTCCTCTTCCTCCTTTTCCTCCTTTCCTCTCTCCCTCCTTTTCCTCTCCTTCCTCTGCTACCTCTTCTTTTTTCCTAACTGGCTATATAATAACCTCTATAAATGTACATACAGTATTATAATAACCTCTATAGATATGTATACAGTGTGTATATATAATAACCTCTATAGATATGTATACAGTGTGTATATATAATAACCTCTATAGATATGTATACAGTATGTATATATAATAACCTTTATAGACATGTATACAGTGTGTATATATAATAACCTCTATAGATATGTATACAGAATGTATGTATAATAACCTCTATAGATATGTATACAGTGTGTACATATAATAACCTCTATAGATATGTATACAGTATGTATATATAATAACCTTTATAGACATGTATACAGAATGTATGTATAATAACCTCTATAGATATGTATGCAGTGTGTACATAATAACCTCTATAGATATGTATACAGTATGTATATATAATAACCTTTATAGACATGTATACAGTTTGTATATATAAAAATGGAAACAGTATGTATATATAATATCCTCTTTATATGTTGTGGGTGTTGGGATGAAGCCGATTGGCCGGATTTGACAGTTCAGGAACTGCCGGTGACGAGGGGGCTATTCTGGGACTGCCATTGCTGTTTGGGGAAACAGGAAGTGACACGCAAAGGAATCCTGGGTAGAGAGTAGGCACACTTCCTGTTAGGAAGCAAGATTAGGCTGTGAGGCAGTGGCACAGCATGACATACCATAATATACACAGGGAGAAATGACATGGTAACAGTCTTTATAGAGAGAGACAGACCATAATATACACAGAGATAAATGACATGGTAACAGTCTATATAGAGAGAGACAGACCATAATATACACAGAGATAAATGACATGGTAACAGTCTCTATAGAGAGAGACATACCATAATATACACAGAGAGAAATGACATGGTAACAGTCTGCATGGAGAGAAAGACAGATCATAATATACACAGAGATACATGACATGGTAACAGTCTATATAGAGACAGACCATAATATACACTGAGAGAAATGCCATGGTAACAGTCTGTATATATAGAGAGAGAGACCATAATATACACAGAGAGAAATGCCATGGTAACAGTCTGTGTAGAGAGAGAAACGAGGCTGGAATCTTTGAGGAGATAAAACACAGAGGCATGGAGGAGCTTTGACCTGTGGAACAACCGCATTAAGACAACAGACACTGTATTAAGACAACAGACACTGTATTTAGACAACAGACACTGAGCATTAAAGCAACAGAAACTCTGTATTAAGACAACAGACACTGTGTATGAAGACAACAGACACTGTGTATTAAGACAACAGACACCCTGTATTACGACAACAGACACTCTGTATTAAGACAACAGACACTGTGTATTAAGTTAACTGACACCCTGTATTAAGACAACAGACACCCTGTATTAAGACAACTGACACCCTGTATTAAGACAACAGACACTGAACATTAAAACAACTGACACCCTGTATTAAGACAACTGACACCCTGTATTAAGACAACAGACACTCTGTATTAAGACAACTGACACTGAGCATTAAAACAACAGACACCCTGTATTAAGACAACTGACACCCTGTATTAAGACAACAGACACTCTGTATTAAGACAACAGACACTCTGTATTAAGACAACTGACACTGTGCATTAAAACAACAGACATTCTGTATTAAGACAACAGACACTGAGCATTAAAACAACAGACACTCTGTATTGAGACAACAGACACTGTGTATTAAGACAACAGACACCCTGTATTAAGACAACTGACACCCTGTATTAAGACAACAGACACCCTGTATTAAGACAACAGACACTGTGTAGTAAGACAACAGACACCCTGTATTAAGACACCAGACACTGTATTAAGACAACAGACACTGTGTATTAAGACAACAGACACCCTGTATTAAGACAACATACACTCTGTATTAAGACAACAGACACTGTGTATTAAGACAACTGACACCCTGTATTAAGACAACAGACACCCTGTATTAAGACAACACACACCCTGTATTAAGACAACAGACACCCTGTATTAAGACAACAGACACTCTGTATTAAGACAACAGACACTGTGTATGAGGTGAGGAAGACATGTACGGGGTCCAGGGCAGGGGCTTGAGTCAGTAGTAGTTCTGTTAAAAGATCTCTCTCTCTCTCTCTCTCTCTCTCTGAACAGCCATCCTTTGACAAGCTGGTGAAGAGGAAATGGCTGACCAACTCAGAGCCCTATCAGCAGATCCAGGATCTGATTAAAGAACATTTCAAGAGGTTTCGCAGACTGGACGGCCCCCCTTACCAGGTACACATACACACACACACACACACGCACGCACGCACACACACACACACACATACACTCACGCACGCATGCACACACGCACCCACACACACACATACGCACACACACACATACGCACATACACACACACACACACCCCCACACACACACACACACACAGTATGAACAGCCCCCCCACCATCACCAGTTACACACAGTGTTCTGATGGGTTCTCTATCTGCTCCTATAGGTTCTAGTGACTGAGGTTCACTGCATGGTTCTGATGGGTTCTCTATCTGCTCCTATAGGTTCTAGTGACTGAGGTTCACTGCATGGTTCTGATGGGTTCTCTATCTGCTCCTATAGGTTCTAGTGACTGAGGTCCACTGCATGGTTCTGATAGGTTCTCTATCTGCTCCTATAGGTTCTAGTGACTGAGGTTCACTGCATGGTTCTGATGGGTTCTCTATCTGCTCTTATAGGTTCTGGTGACTGAGGTCCACTGCATGGTTCTGATAGGTTCTCTATCTGCTCCTATAGGTTCTAGTGACTGAGGTCCACTGCATGGTTCTGATAGGTTCTCTATCTGCTCCTATAGGTTCTAGTGACTGAGGTCCACCGCAGGGTTCTGATAGGTTCTCTATCTGCTCCTATAGGTTCTAGTGACTGAGGTCCACTGCATGGTTCTGATGGGTTCTCTATCTGCTCCTATAGGTTCTGGTGACTGAGGTCCACCGCAGGGTTCTGATAGAGTACCTGCGTTCCATCATGAGGGGGCGCATCATCTGCACCTCCCAGAAGATGAGGAAGAGGATGGCTAGCAGGCTGAGGGACGAAGGCACTCAGATTAAAGCCCTCTTCAAAGACCTGGTGAGTGAAGGTCATTCTAGAACCCAGCCTAACATTTTGGAACTAGAATTCCTAACGAAACAAATAGATCAATGTGCTTCCTAGAATTCTTTAGGGAAAACGTGGCATTCTTAATAATTAATTATTTTTTAAACAGACAAACCTAAATTCCACATTGATGATTCTTAATGTTTAGTTGCGCCCTCATAATATGAGCGCTCGTTACAAAGTCATCTTTACTGTGGCCACTGGGTGGCAGTGTGTGTCAGTCTCCGGTACAGTGGTGTGACAGAGGGGCTAGCAGGCCTACAGGCTGGGAGAGCATACTCCTCCACACACTTCCTCTCAGGGGTCAGAGGTCAACAAGTTCCATGATGTCCTCCCTGTTACCTCTCTCTCTCCGTCTCTCTCGCTCTCTCTCTCTCTCCCTCCCTGTCTCTCTCTCTCTCCCTGTCTCTCTGTCTGTCTCTCTCTCTCCCTGTCTCTCTGTCTCTCTCTCTCTCTCTCTTTCTCCCTGTCTCTCTGTCTCTCTCTCTCTCTCCCTGTCTCTCTCTCTCCCTGTCTCTCTGTCTCTCTCTCTCTCTCTCCCTGTCTCTCTCTCTCTCTGCCTGTCTTTCTCTCTCCCTGTCTCTCTGTCTCTCTCTCTCTCTCCCTGTCTCTCTGTCTCTCTCTCTCTCTCTCTCTCTCTCTCTCTCTCTCTCTCTCTCTCTCTCTCTCTCTCTCTCTCTCTCTCTGTCTCTCTCTCTCTCTCTCTCTCTCTCTCTCTCTCTCTCTCTCTCTCTCTCTCTCTCTCTCTCTCTCTCTCTCTCTCTCTCTCTCTCTCTCTCCCTGTCTCTCTCTCTCTCTCTCTCTCCCTGTTTCTCTCTCTCTCTCTCCCTGTCTCTCTGTCTTCGTAGGAGTCTCCTTCCTCGTGGCTGGACAGTGCCCTGCCTCACCTCTCAGAGACTATCGTGCTGGAAGACATCCCCTCTATTCAGATGGAGGTGGGGGTGCTGGTCCGGGAGTTCCCTGACGTCCGGTAAGGATGGAGGGAGGGATGGAGGGATGGAGGGATGGACTAACCTGAGAGGAAACATATCTCTCTGAAGCACAGCCTCTGTCCGTATATTTGTCTCTCCCCCCCCCCCTCTCTCTCTTAATGTCTAATCTCTGTGTAACCCCCCCCCCTCTCTTAATGTCTAATCTCTGTGTACCCCCCCCCCCTCTCTTAATGTCTAATCTCTGTGTAACCCCCCCCCCTCTCTTAATGTCTAATCTCTGTGTACCCCCCCCCCCCTCTCTCTCTCTCTCTCTCTTAATGTCTAATCTCTGTGTAACCCCCCCTCTCTCTCTTAATGACTAATCTCTGCGTAACCCCCCCCCCTCTCTCTTTCTCTCTTAATGTCTAATCTCTGTGTAACCCCTCTCTCCTCTTCCTCCCCTCCAGGAGGAAGCATGTGTCGGCCCTGTTGAACATCCGGGGGCTGACTCGTCAGAGGGAGAGGCAGGAGATCCTGAACATCGTGAAGGACATAGAGAGCAGTGAGGTGGCGGGGAGGATGACGAGGGAGCGCGCCGTGTTCTCTGAGGTCCCCGTCACCTCTGAGGTGCACTGCCTCAATGTGGGGCTCAGCCGCATCGCACTGACCGCCACGTCCTGCTTCTCAGGGCTCCGCCCACCACGCAAGAGGACCCCCGTCCTCGACGTCCCCGACGACCAACTCTAACTCTTGCTGACCAACAGGAAGTGAAGCATTTCGTGACCTCGTGACCCCCCCCCTGGCAGACTCTCTGATACTCTGACAGAATGGTCTGTGATGCTCTCACACTATGAACTATGACCTGGCATGAGAAAACAACAAGTGACCTGGCATGAGAAACTGACATCGACACTTGGTGATTTCAACAACCTGTCGGTAGGAAATTCTAAGGGAGAGTCAATGCATTGTTGCCAATAACAGGAATATAATAAAATGTCTGACCACTGTTGACAGACACCCAGACGGAATCCCTCTCAATATGTGTGAAGGGTGAAAGACCAAATGGAGAGAGACACAGAACGTCTCCATTCATAAAAAGTGTCAGAGCAGCCATTCTCTTTACCGCTTTTAAATAAGAACATCACAGTTAATGGCATTAGGTGCAAACATAGTATTACAAAACCCAACTAACAGGATCCTAAGTACAACAAGGACCAACTAACAGGATCCTAACTACAACAAGGACCAACTAACAGGATCCTAACTACAACAAGACCAACTAACAGTATCCTAACTACAACAAGGACCAACTATCAAGATCCTAACTACAACAAGACCAACTATCAAGATCCTAACTACAACAAGACCAACTAACAGAATCCTAACTGCAACAAAACCAACTATCAGGATCCCAGCTACAAGGATCAACACTGACTGATTTCAGTGAAAAAAACAAAGACTCCACAGTGCTAGCATCTTTGACTCCAGTTAGATAATCAAACCAAAGACTCCACAGTGCTAGCATCTTCTGACTCCCATTAGATAATCAAACCCAAGTCTCCACAGAGCTAGCATCTTTTACTCCAGTTAGATAATCAAACCAAAGACTCCACAGTGCTAGCATCTTTGACTCCCATTAGATAATCAAACCAAAGACTCCACAGTGCTAGCATCTGTGACTGCTGTTAGATAATATAACCAAAGACTCCACAGAGCTAGCATCTTTAACTCCTCTAAGATAATCAAACCAAAGACTCCACAGAGCTAGCATCTTGACTCCTGTTAGATAATCAAACCAAAGACTCCACAGAGCTAGCATCTTTAACTCCTCTAAGATAATCAAACCAAAGACTCCACAGAGCTAGCATCTTGACTCCTGTTAGATAATCAAACCAAAGACTCCACAGAGCTAGCATCTTGACTCCTGTTAGATAATCAAACCAAAGACTCCACAGAGCTAGCATCTTTAACTCCTCTATGATAATCAAACCAAAGACTCCACAGAGCTAGCATCTTGACTCCTGTTAGATAATCAAACCAAAGACTCCACAGAGCTAGCATCTTTAACTCCTCTAAGATAATCAAACCAAAGACTCCACAGAGCTAGCATCTTGACTCCTGTTAGATAATCAAACCAGAGACACAAATCAAGCTCACGCAGAACATACAGTCCTTAATTAAGATAAAATTGTCTTATTATTATTATTATTATTATTATTATTATTATTATTATTATTATTATTATTATATTGCACATGATGAGAAACAATCCAAGGTACTACACAATGCTCCTCTGTGTCAATTTTGTCGTATTTAAATGTGACAATGTTTTTGCCTTTAGTTAGAGTTATGGGTGTGTACGAGGTGAAATATATCTGTCGATCTGTATCTAAAATACAATTGGAAATTGTTTTGAAAGACATTTTAGAGGTTTTTTAGAAGAGTTTGATGTGAGGGAAACCCTTTATTGCGGTTTGCTTTAAAGCATGCTAATTCACTTCAAAATCAAAATCTGTAGGTTGATACAAATGTAATCAAACCGATAATAAGTGCCTCTCTTTTATTGGAATAATTTTGCTTATCAATATGTCCAATCTGTGTTTAGAATATATTTATTGATTGTAACATTAAATGATTGCAGCACTTTCTTGATTGTTTGAGCATGTCCAAATGGTGTTTTTAAGA
The DNA here is from genome assembly GCA_026901105.3 of Galaxias olidus. Classification (NCBI taxonomy): domain Eukaryota; kingdom Metazoa; phylum Chordata; class Actinopteri; order Galaxiiformes; family Galaxiidae; genus Galaxias; species Galaxias olidus. The sequence goes on along the minus strand of JAPMUY010000390.1, from coordinate 92,773 downwards.
TGTCTGGAGTGACAAAGATAAATGCTACTTCTTATGATAAAATACTTTAAGTGGCATCTGCTGCTCAAGTTCAAATCACCAGCAAAAAAAACTAATTGAATCTACTGTAGTCCATCTACCATTGAGACATTGAACAGTATAATATATGCACAGCTGATTGGATGAACCTGCCCAATTTTAAAAGGTATGGAATGTAATTGTAATGTAAGGATGTAAATCATTTATGAAATGCTAATAAATGAAAAAATTACCAAAGTTGTTTATTCATTTCTTAAGGAAGACACACATACACAAGAACAGTTAAAATATTTTTGTGACCCTTGTTTTTGAAGCACTTTCTCCATCCAGTGTTGTGTTGTGTTTGCTGATGCAAATTACCTGCTTCCTGGATTACAGTCTGCAGACAGACTCTGCTACTTCCTGCTACCTGGATTACAGTCTACAGACAGACTCTGCTACTTCCTGCTACCTGGATTACAGTCTACAAACTGACCCTGCTTCCTCCTGCTGCCTGGATTACAGTCTACAGACAGACTCTGCTACTTCCTGCTACCTGGATTACAGTCTACAAACAGACCCTGCTTCCTCCTGCTGCCTGGATTACAGTTTACAGACAGACCCTGCTTCTTAAAGAGACACTTTGGTCTGTATGAAGGATTATAGTCTAGAGAGACGTTGGTCTGTATGAAGGATTATAGTCTAGAGAGACACTTTGGTCTGTATGAAGGATTATAGTCTAGAGAGACGTTGGTCTGTATGAAGGATTATAGTCTAGAGAGACTTTGGTCTGTATGAAGGATTATAGTCTAGAGAGACTTTGGTCTGTATGAAGGATTATAGTCTAGAGAGACGTTGGTCTGTATGAAGGATTATAGTCTAGAGAGACACTTTGGTCTGTATGAAGGATTATAGTCTAGAGAGACACTTTGGTCTGTATGAATGGTGCAGTTTGTTGTTAACACCAGTTTACAACATTGATTTCTGATTGAGAGAAATTGGTCAAAACAAAGTTGCATAACTTAAGTCTTGTCCTCAGTAAATGTGTAGATGTTTTCTTTGAAGGCTAGTGTAGACATATGACCTTTAACCCTTCCTTCCTGGGTGTACCGCAGTTCCTCCTGAGTTGATATCCCTAACTCCAATCAGGACTCTGGTCTCTATCTTTCAGTAATCCAACCTGATATTGTTAATAACAGCCTCTAAAACATGGCTGCCCTCTGGTCCTAGTAGATGTTGCCAAATTAAGGCTTTTGTTAGTGAGACTGTCACTGAGTCGTCTTAGTCATCTATCGGACACTCCAGTTGCTCAGGATGTTTAATTGGACTCGTACTCAGACCAACCATCACGTGTTACGGATTTTAATGTTTAATTTCTGTTTCTCTCATCCAGGTTTGTTGTTTCAACAGATGCTCATTACCTGAAACTAGTCATTGCCCACATGATCCCTGTTGATGTTGGTATAAAGATGAACTTAAATGAAAGTGTTTTCTTCCCTAGCTAGAGAAGTGTGGTTGTCAGCTAGCTGTACGGGCTGTCTGGACTTTCACCACACAACGGAGCTCTTCCATTATATAACCCTTGCCTGACCAAAGACTGTGTATCTGAGTTTTGTGGTGTGTTTGTGTCTGTGAGTGCACGTGCACGTGCACGTGCACACAGCTTGCCCATACATGGCTCATGTCCATCTGTTGTGTAGTCATAGTGACCAACTCTGCGTGTATATACATGTGTATGTTCAAACTGATGTTATCACAGATAACACCGTTTTAGGCCTTTTCAGCATGCAAGTTTATTTTTAGGTTTGTTTGGTAGGTCTATGTGGCAGTAGGTTTGTTTGGTAGGTCTATGTATCAGTAGGGTTGTTTGGTAGGTCTATGTTGCAGTAGGGTTGTTTGGTAGGTCTATGTAGCAGTAGGTTGTTTGGTAGGTCTATGTAGCAGTAGGTTGTTTGGTAGGTCTATGTAGCAGTAGGTTGTTTGGTAGGTCTATGTTGCAGTAGGTTGTTTGGTAGGTCTATGTATCAGTAGGGTTGTTTGGTAGGTCTATGTAGCAGTAGGGTTGTTTGGTAGGTCTATGTAGCAGTAGGGTTGTTTGGTAGGTCTATGTATCAGTAAGTTGTTTGGTAGGTCTATGTTGCAGTAGGTTGTTTGGTAGGTCTATGTTGCAGTAGGTTGTTTGGTAGGTCTATGTGGCAGTAGGTTTGTTTGGTAGGTCTATGTAGCAGTAGGTTTGTTTGGTAGGTCTATGTTGCAGTAGGTTGTTTGGTAGGTCTATGTTGCAGTAGGTTGTTTGGTAGGTCTATGTTGCAGTAGGTTGTTTGGTAGGTCTATGTAGCAGTAGGTTGTTTGGTAGGTCTATGTGGCAGTAGGTTGTTTGGTAGGTCTATGTTGCAGTAGGTTGTTTGGTAGGTCTATGTAGCAGTAGGTTGTTTGGTAGGTCTATGTGGCAGTAGGTTTGTTTGGTAGATCCACAGGTTTTTCCCTGTGGTTCCACACAAAGTGAAGTCCAGAGACTTCTGTTCTGACGGGGGATGATGCTCCAGAGACCTCTGTTTTGACGGGGGATGATGCTCCAGAGACCTCTGTTCTGACGGGGATGATGCTCCAGAGACCTCTGTTTTGACGGGGGATGATGCTCCAGAACCCCAGGAAGACAGAGATAGGACGAGGCCAGGAAAGAACAAAGGGTGGGTGGAGAATAACTCACATCACATCATCCCCTCATTCTGCTTTTCACTTTCACTCCTCCATCGGGGTGAGAGGGTGTGTGTGTGTCGGGGGGGGGGGGGGCTTTGGGTTGTGTCACTCTGTGTTCACCTCTGTATTAATGAGTGTGTGTATGCCTTTGAATACCTGCCTGTGTGTGCGTGTGTGTGTGTGTGTGTGTGTGTGTGTGTGTGTGTGAGCATGCGTGCGTGTGTTCATGTGTGTGTGTGTGTGTGTGTGTGCGTGTCTGTGTGTGTCTCCTGTGCCTCTTCCAGGGCTGAGGAGATGTTCATCCAAACAGAACAGGTCAGTGGTTCCCCCTGTGGAGCCCCAGGACACACCGTTGGTTTGTCTGGATGACTGAACTCAGAGGCTCAGCTCTCCTCAGCTGCTGCGCTACGCGAGGCTAGGCTACCTTATGCTATGCTACTCAACCATATGGTACTAAAAGCTATTATAGGCTTGGCTACCTTCTGCTATGATACTCAACCCTATGGTACTATAGGCTACTTTATGCTAGGCTAAACGTATTTGTACTAGGCTAGGCTATCTTATACTAGCCTACTCAACCCTATGGTACAATATGATACTATATGCTAGACTAAGATGAGATGGCTGAGATGTTTGTCTTTAAAATATTATTTTCACACTGTTCATGCCTCTGGCATTTCTGTTAAGTTCCACAGAATGAACAGCATTGATTCCCAAACGGTGTAATAGGTTCACCTAATTTGAGGGCATGTAGCCCAAGTGCCATTGCCAAAGCAGCTCCTAAAGAAAACTCAAGCGTCAGGAGTCCACTAGTTTAGTGTCTAGTCATGTTATTAGTTTAGTGTCTCTGGTCATGTTATTAGTTTAGTGTGTCTCCAGTCATGTTATTAGTTTAGTGTCCAGTCATGTTATTAGTTTAGTGTCTAGTCATGTTATTAGTTTAGTGTCTAGTCATGTTATTAGTTTAGTGTGTCTCTATTCATGTTATTATTAGTTCAGAATGTTTCTAGTCATGTTATTAGTTTAGTGTCTCCAGTCATGTTATTAGTTTAGAGTCTCTAGTCATGTTATTCTTAGTTCAGATTGTCTCTAGTCATGTTATTAGTTTAATGTCTCCAGTAATGTTATTAGTTTAGTGTCTCTAGTCATGTTATTAGTTTAGTGTGTCTCTAGTCATGTTATTAGTTTAGAGTCTCTGGTTATGGTATTAGTTTAGAGTGTCTGGTCATGGTATTAGTTTAGAGTGTATCTGGTCATTTCTTTAGTTTAGAATGTCTGTGGTCATGTTATTAGTTTAGAGTGTATCTGGTCATGTTATTAGTTTAGAGTGTATCTGGTCATGTTATTAGTTTAGAGTGTATCTGGTCATGTCTTTAGTTTGGAGTGTATCTGGTCATGTTATTAGTTTAGAGTGTAACTGGTCATGTCTTTAGTTTCTAGTCTCTGGTCCTGTTATTAGTTTAGAGTATATCTGGTCATGGTATTAGTTTAGAGTGTATCTGGTCATGTTATTAGTTTAGAGTGTATCTGGTCATGTTATTAGTTTAGAGTGTATCTGGTCATGTCTTTAGTTTAGAGTGTATCTGGTCATTTTAATAGTTTAGAGTGTATCTGGTCATGTCTTTAGTTTCTAGTCTCTGGTCATGTTATTAGTTTAGAGTGTATCTGGTCATGGTATTAGTTCAGAGTGTCTCTGGTCATGTTATTAGTTTAGAGTGTATCTGGTCATGTCTTTAGTTTCTAGTCTCTGGTCCTGTTATTAGTTTAGAGTGTCTCTGGTCATGGTATTAGTTTAGAGTGTCTCTGGTCATGGTATTAGTTTAGAGTGTATCTGGTCATGTCTTTAGTTTAGAGTGTCTCTGGTCATGTTATTAGTTTAAAGTGTATCTGGTCATGTCTTTAGTTTCTAGTCTCTGGTCCTGTTATTAGTTTAGAGTGTCTCTGGTCATGGTATTAATAGTTCAGAGTGTCTCTGGTCATGTCTTTAGTTTCTAGTCTCTGATCATGTCATTAGTTTAGAGTGTATCTGGTCATGTCTTTAGTTTCTAGTCTCTGGTTATGTTATTAGTTTAGAGTGTATCTGGTCATGTCTTTAGTTTCTAGTCTCTGGTAATTTTATTAGTTTAGTGTATCTCTAGTCATGTTATTATTAGTTCAGAGTGTCTCTAGTCATGTTATTATTAGTTCAGAGTGTCTCTGGTCATGTTATTAGTTTAGAGTGTATCTGGTCATGTTATTAGTTCAGAGTGTTTTTGGTCATGTCTTTAGTTTAGAGTGTCTCTGGTCATGTATTTAGTTTCTAGTCTCTGGTCAGGTTATTAGTTCAGAGTGTCTCTGGTCATGTCTTTAGTTTAGAGTGTCTCTGGTCATGTCTTTAGTTTCTAGTCTCTGGTTTGTCTTGGTGGGTGTACGTTTTGTCGTGTGTGTGTGTGTGTGTGTGCGTACGTGCTTTGTCGCGTGTGTTTTGAAGAAATGTCTTTGTGTCCATGGGGAAAGCAGATGGCGGGAAATTCCCCTCAGGCTTTCTTCTACCATTGGTTGGTTTTCCCGCTTGCTCCCCTGGTGCCATGGTAACACATCTGTCGTGAGCCCGCTGATGAAGATGGAGATCTGCTTTGTGTCAGTCTCAGAGGATCCATAGCCTGCCCGCACATTATTAAACGCTTTCTAAACCACTCTGACAGGGGATTTTTATACTCATTGTTATTTAGGATTCTCATCCTATAAACTATTGGTTAAACTTCCAGTCAGTAATTGTATATTGTTATAAACACCTTTTAGAGGGTTTTTAGAAGACAGGTGACCCTGACTGGATCATTAGTGCTTTTGCTGTCTCTCTGCACTCATCTGTTCAGCCGTTATCTTCTCAGTCTGTTATATTAAGAAACCTCAGAGTCTGTTAGGTTAAGAAACTTCAGAGTCTGTTAGGTTAAGAAACCTCAGAGTCTGTTAGGTTAAGAAACCTCAGAGTCTGTTAGGTTAAGAAACTTCAGAGTCTGTTAGGTTAAGAAACCTCAGAGTCTGTTAGGTTAAGAAACCTCAGAGTCTGTTAGGTTAAGAAACCTCAGAGTCTGTTAGGTTAAGAAACCTCAGAGTCTGTTAGGTTAAGATACGTCAGAGTCTGTTAGGTTAAGATACATCAGAGTCTGTTAGGTTAAGAAACCTCAGTCTGTTAGGTTAAGATACGTCAGAGTCTGTTAGGTTAAGATACATCAGAGTCTGTTAGGTTAAGATACATCAGAGTCTTTTAGGTTAAGATACATTAGTCTGTTAGGTTATAATACATCAGAGTCTGTTAGGTTAAGATACATCAGAGTCTGTTAGGTTAAGAAACCTCAGAGTCTGTGGGCTTTGGTCCTGTTGTGGCTGGAAATGTTCCATACATTGGGAGGTAGACGGAGGTGTTCCAAACATAGGGAGGTAGACGGAGGTGTTCCAAACAGGGAGAGGTACACAGGAGGTGTTCCAAACATAGGGAGGTACACAGGAGGTGTTCCAAACATAGGGAGGTACACAGGAGGTGTTCCAAACATAGGGAGGTAGACGGAGGTGTTCCAAACAGTGAGAGGTACACAGGAGGTGTTCCAAACATAGGGAGGTACACAGGAGGTGTTCCAAACAGTGAGAGGTACACAGGAGGTGTTCCAAACATTGAGAGGTACACAGGAGGTGTTCCAAACAGTGAGAGGTACACAGGAGGTGTTCCAAACAGTGAGAGGTACACAGGAGGTGTTCCAAACAGTGAGAGGTGCACAGGAGGTGTGGAGGTGTTCCAAACAGTGAGAGGTGCACAGGAGGTGTTCCAAACAGTGAGAGGTACACAGGAGGTGTTCCAAACAGTGAGAGGTACACAGGAGGTGTTCCAAACAGTGAGAGGTACACAGGAGGTGTTCCAAACAGTGAGAGGTACACAGGAGGTGTTCCAAACAGTGAGAGGTACACAGGAGGTTAGCAGACACTGTTTGTTCTCCGGGCCTAAGACTGTAAAGAGCACACTTGCACTTCCTGCTTCTCTGCAACAGAGCGTTACTGGTGCTGGGAATAGATAGTTCATCTAAGCTGTACTTTAGTTTTTTTACTTAGAATATTTATTTCACAAATTAAGCTCACATGTTATTAAAACATTTACTATGATTTTAAATTTTTTATATTATCATCACATTGGGATTGTTACATGAAATCAGATATTAAGTAAGAACAAATATTTTAACATAAGCATACAATGTAATAGGGAAAATAAATCAACATTTTAAATATTTAAGATGTCCGCACACCTCCCCTCTGCCTCCTCTGGGGTTAGAGGTCAGGGAAGCCCCTCTCCTCTAGGGTTAGAGGTCACGGAAATCCCTCTTTTCCGCCTCCTCTGGGTTAGTGCCTCCTTAGACGGTGGTAACTGCTAGCGAGACGTTTATCTACTGTCTAATACTATCTAATACAACTCCTGGTTCAGAATGAGCACACACATATACACAAACTCAGGTTGCCAAATGCCAGGTTTTTCCAGTGTTACAGTAATCAGTAAATAACATCTCTAGCATACTTAACTAGGCAGGACAACACATTCCCTTGAGAACACAGCGACCTCCGGCCTTTTTATCTAAAGCATGCTGACAGAACTTACTCTGAATTCAGCTACCCATTCCATTATCAGAGACAGATGGCCTTTGTGCATGAGCACATACTATATTTAACGGTTTAGTCCAATTGTAAATCTGGCATCTCTATCACACGAATACACACACACACACACACAAACACTCAAACACATATTGGCATTTCAATCTAAAGTGTTAGCTTGACTGCAGAGAGAGGAGGATGAGGGTTCCAACAGCCTTCATCAGTGGTGGGCTGCTGCATTGTGGGGAACTCCGTTGATTTGTGGTTAAGTCTGCACTGGTCTGGTCCTGGATCAGCAGCCAGTCTCACAGTCTGCACTGGTCTGGTCCTGGATCAGCAGTCAGTCTCACAGTCTGCACTGGTCTGGTCCTGGATCAGCAGCCAGTCTCACAGTCTGCACTGGTCTGGTCCTGGATCAGCCAGTCTCATGAGGTTAGGTTATTGTCTGTAGTGTTCCCGTTCCAGCACACACTCTTCATCAAAGACAAACAGGGAGCTCCAATCACTGAAGACTTCTTTAAAGTGGATTACAGTGATATAATGAACTGTGTCTCTGCTGGTAAACCAGGAATGTGGATAATCTGGTCTGCTGGTAAACCAGGAATGTGGATAATCTGGTCTGCTGGTAAACCAGGATGGGGGATAATCTGGTCTGCTGGTAAACCAGGAATGTAGATAATCTGGTCTGCTGGTAAACCAGGAATGTGGATAATCTGGTCTGCTGGTAAACCAGGAATGTGGATAATCTGGTCTGCTGGTAAACCAGGAGGGGGGATAATCTGGTCTGCTGGTAAACCAGTAAGGTGTCTAATATGATCTGCTGGTAAACCAGTAAAGTGTCTAATCTAGTCTGCTGGTAAACCAGTAAGGTGTCTAATCTGGTCTGCTGGTAAACCAGTAAAGTGTCTAATCTGGTCTGCTGGTAAACCAGGAGGGGGGATAATCTGGTCTGCTGCTAAACCAGGGATGTGTGTAATCTGGTCTGCTGGTAAACTAGGAGGGGGGATAATCTGGTCTGCTGGTAAACCAGGAGGGGGGATAATCTGGTCTGCTGCTAAACCAGGGATGTGTGTAATCTGGTCTGCTGGTAAACCAGTAAAGTGTCTAATCTGGTCTGATGGTAAACCAGGAGGGGGGATAATCTGGCCTGCTGGTTGAGGAGCTCCAATCCTGACCCGGACCAGCACCTCCATGCGCTCCTCGGCAGCCCTAATGGCACAGCTCATGATGTCACTTATAGATCCAGTTGATAGGAAAAGTCCGGATCAGGAGGACTGGGTAAAATATGGTGAATTATCTGAATATTATCTAAAGGATCCATATCTTGTAGTGATGAGTGGTTGTATGGACTATAAACAGGCAGTTATGAGACCAGCACAGATGTTATTCATGTGTTGTACATGTCAGGGCATCTCCTATTGAATGCTGTTGAGTCCTAGCAGGATCCTGTCAACAGTGACAGATAGCCAGAGAAGAAGACAGGTGTGGTCAGGTAGACAGGTATATTCCCAAAGACAGGTGTGGTCAGATAGACAGGTGTTTCCTTGTAGACAGGTATGGTCAGGTAGACAGGTGTTTCCTTGTAGACAGGTATGGTCAGGTAGACAGGTGTTTCCTTGTAGACAGGTATGGTCAGGTAGACAGGTGTTTCCTTGTAGACAGGTATGGTCAGGTAGACAGGTGTTTCCTTGTAGACAGGTGTGGTCAGACAGACAGGTGTTTTTTTGTTGTAGACAGGTATAGTCAGACAGACAGGTGTTTTCTTGTACACAGGTGTTTCCTTGTAGACGGGTAGGGTGAGGTAGGTGTTTCTTGTAGACAGGTGTGTTCAGGTAGGCAGGTTTCTTCTTGTAGACAGGTATAGTCAGACAGACAGGTGTTTTCTTGTAGACAGATGTTTGATCAGGTAGGCGGGCGTGTTCTCATATAGTAGTGTAGATGTATATGAAGATGAGGGTTAGGGTTGACAGATAGTAGATGAAGAGGAGGGTTAGGGTTGACAGATAGTGGAGGAAGAGGAGGGTTAGGGTTGACAGATAGTAGATGAAGAGGAGGGTTAGGGTTGACAGATAGTGGTGTAGATGTAGACGAAGATGACCACCAGCAAGTTGAGGGCGGTGCCTATGATGCCCAGCACTGCCAGGACCCTCTCCTCCCGATCGTCCACTGGCTCCTCCTCCCAGCCGTGGTTACTGCAGACATAGCAACCGTCCGGTACCATGGTGACCATCACACAGCCCCACCCCCATAAGGCGCTCCGCCTGCAGGAGGAGCAAGAGGAGGAGGGGTCGGACGAGGAAGAGGAGGGTAAGAAGAGAAAGAGGAAGAGGAGGGTAAGAAGAGAAAGAGGAAGTGGAAGTAGAAGAGGAAGAGGAGGAAGAGGGGAGGAAGTAAACAACAAAGGAAAGGAAAGGAAGCAGTTAAGAATGTCTAACCCTAACCCTAACCCTAACCCAGTTAAGAATGGTTTTATTATGGACATAACTTAACGTCTTCCTCTTTCTAACCCTAACCCAGTTAAGAATGGTTTTATTATGGACATAACTTAATGTCCTCCTCTTTCTAACCCTAACCCAGTTAAGAATGGTTTTATTATGGACATAACCTAACGTCTTCCTCTTTCTAACCCTAACCCAGTTAAGAATGGTTTTATTATGGACATAACTTAACGTCTTCCTCTTTCTAACCCTAACCCAGTTAAGAATGGTTTTATTATGGACATAACTTAATGTCCTCTTTCTAACCCTAACCCTAACCCTAACCCAGTTAAGAATGGTTTTATTATGGACACAACTTAATGTCCTCTTTCTAACCCTAACCCAGTTAAGAATGGTTTTATTATGGACATAACCCGATGTCTTCCTGTCTGTCTTTATGTAACATAGTTTAATCTCTTTCTGCTTTGCTGCCACAGACATTCTCAAACACACAAAACCTGCAACTGTCTTTACGTACTTCTGCCTTTGTACTGCCCTCCCTAACTGCCAGCCTCCTTCCCTGCCTCTCTCCCTTCCTCCCTGCCTCCCTCCCTCCCTGCCTCCCTGCCTCTCTCCCTTCCTCCCTGCCTCTCTCCCTTCCTCCCTGCCTCTCTCCCTTCCTGCCTCCTTCCCTCCCTTCCTCTCTCCCTGCCTCCCTCCCTCCGTGGCTGTCTTACTGCCTTAGCAGAGTAAAGGGGATTGGGGTCTACACTGAACGTGGTCTTTCACACGTGCTTCACTCTCCTAAAAGCACAGCCTCATTACCAGAGTTAGCAAAGCACAGCCTCATTACCCGAGTCAGCAAAGCACAGCCTCATTACCGGAGTCAGCAAAGCACAGCCTCATTACCGGAGTCAGCAAAGCACAGCCTCATTACCGGAGTCAGCAAAGCACAGCCTCATTACCGGAGTCAGCAAAGCACAGCCTCATTACCGGAGTCACCAAAGCACATCTCATTACCCGAGTCAGCAAAGCACAGCCTCATTACCCGAGTCAGCAAAGCGCAGCCTCATTGGGGGAGTCAGCAAAGCACAGCCTCATTACCGGAGTCAGCAAAGCACAGCCTCATTACCGGAGTCAGCAAAGCACAGCCTCATTGCCGAGTCAGCAAAGCACAGCCTCATTACCGGAGTCACCAAAGCACAGCCTCATTACCGGAGTCAGCAAAGCACAGCCTCATTACCCGAGTCAGCAAAGCGCAGCCTCATTGGGGGAGTCAGCAAAGCACAGCCTCATTACCCGAGTCAGCAAAGCACAGCCTCATTACCGGAGTCAGCAAAGCACAGCCTCATTACCGGAGTCAGCAAAGCACAGCCTCATTACCGGAGTCAGCAAAGCACAGCCTCATTACCGGAGTCAGCAAAGCACAGCCTCATTACCGGAGTCAGCAAAGCACAGACTCATTGCCGAGTCAGCAAAGCACAGCCTCATTACCGGAGTCACCAAAGCACAGCCTCATTACCGGAGTCAGCAAAGCACAGCCTCATTACCGGAGTCAGCAAAGCACAGCGGGGTTCAACGTTTGAGATGATTATCCCTGTCCTGGAGTAAGACGTCCAACTTCCTCCTCCACCCCCCCCCCCCACCCACCTCCTCTCATCCCCCGCCTCCTCCCCCTCCTCTCCACTCCTCTCCTCTACGCTATCCCTCTCTCTCTCTCTCTCTCTCTCTCGCTCTCCGTCTCTCTCTGTCTCTCCTTAGTTAACTCTGTCTCTCTCCATAATTGTCTATGGGAGAGTATAGGGTCTTTCCTTCCTGATATTAATTCTTCATGATGCTCTTGTCACACTCTCCTCCTCTGTATCCCTCCTCCTTCACCTCTCCCCTTCTCTCTTTCTATCTCTCCCCCCATCTCTCCTCCTCTTCTCTACTCGCTGTCTCTCTTCTGTCTCTTTCCTCTCTTCTTCTCTGGTGGTTCTTTCTCTTGTTGACCAGTGGAGTGAACACCGGAGCACCTATAGTGTTCTGACAGCCCCAGGGGACTGTGAGTGTGTGTGTGTGTGTGTGTGTGTGTGTGTGTGTGTGTGTGTGTGTGTGTGTGTGTGCGTGCGTGTGTGCGTGTGTCTGTGTGTGAGTGTGTGTGTGTGTGTGTGTGTGTGTGTGTGTGTGTGTGTGTGTGTGTGTGTGTGTGTGTGTGTGTTTGCACACACTGAGTTTTAATTTCTTTAATTGCAAGTGGATTTTAATAACTTGTCTTTCAGAGTCTGATTCAGAACAGTCAAAAATAGGCCAAACTATCCAGACCCTTCTAAAACTATCCAGAACATTCTAGAACATTCAGACATATTCTGGATTCCACTGAGCATCACTCCAGTGTGACTCAGGATTAACACAGGGCTTCTCTGTGAAGAGGAGTTACACCCAAACGAATGGTCAAATGACTAGCCAGTCTTCAAAATGATAGTAGCAGTCATTACATTGATTCACTTCAGTTAATACAATAAATATAAATAATATAATATAACAATGTAATTATCTGCTAGTTATAATTATGCCATGAACGCAGAATGGAAGGAGGAGAGGAGGAAAGAGAAGAGAGGGATAAGAAATCTAAGTAAAGGAGGAGAGCAGAGAGATTTAGAAAGACTAAAAGAGAGGGAGTGTGGAGAGATTTAGAAAGACTAGAAGAGAGGGAGTGTGGAGAGATTTAGAAAGACTAGAAGAGAGGGAGTGTGGAGAGATTTAGAAAGACTAGAAGAGAGGGAGTGTGGAGAGATTTAGAAAGACTAGAAGAGAGGGAGTGTGGAGAGATTTAGAAAGACTAGAAGAGAGGGAGTGTGGAGAGGAAAGACTAGAAGAGAGGGAGTGTGGAGAGATTTAGAAAGACTAGAAGAGAGGGAGTGTGGAGAGGAAAGACTAGAAGAGAGGGAGTGTGGAGAGATTTAGAAAGACTAGAAGAGAGGGAGAGAGGGAATGTAGCTCTCCTCTTTGCCATGTTTAGTCCTTCAGTCAGAGGGCCATGGAACATTAATGATCTCAAAGATAGAACTGCAGAAAGGAGGGGGAAAGGAAAGGAGAAAGGAGGGGGGACTACACACACACACACACACACACACACACACACACACACACACACACACACACACACACACACACACAAACACACACACACACACACACACACACACACAGAGAGAGAGAGGTCTAAAAGGGAATCATCTCCTTAGCTTACAATATACACATGTAACACACACACACACACACACACACACACACACACACACACATCTGATAGGGAATCACCTTATTTGTTTGGATAATAATAGACGTTTGTCTCTATGTTGTTTGTTTGGATCAGTCTCACCTTTCAGGGTCATGGCAGGGTCAAGGCAGGATAGTGTGTGTGTATGCACCAGGGGTATGTAGTGTAGTGTGTGTATGTAATGTGTGTAGTGTGTGTGTGTGTGTGTGTGTGTGTGTGTGTGTGTGTGTGTATGTAATGTATGTGTATGTAATGTGTGTGTAGTGTGTGTGTACTCACCAGTGCTTGCATCAGGTGATTGTGTAGTGTAGTGTGTGTATGTAATGTGTACAGTGTGTGTGTAGTGTGTGTGTGTACTCACCAGTGCTTGCATCAGGTGATTGTGTAGTGTAGTGTGTGTATGTAATGTGTGTGTGTGTGTGTGTGTATGTAATGTGTGTGTATGTAATGTGTGTGTAGTGTGTGTGTACTCACCAGTGCTTGCATCAGGTGATTGTGTAGTGTAGTGTGTGTATGTAATGTGTACAGTGTGTGTGTAGTGTGTGTGTGTGTACTCACCAGTGCTTGCACCAGGTTGTTGTGTAGTGTTTAGTGCAGTATGTAGTGTGGAGTATGTAATATGTAGTATGTAGTATGTAGTGTGTGTAGTGTAGTGTTTAGTGTAGTGTGTGGTATGTAGAGTTTAGTGTAGTGTTTAGTGTAGTGTGTAGTATGTAGTATGTAATGTGTAGTATGTAGTATGTAGTGTGTGTAGTGTAGTGTTTAGTGTAGTGTGCAGTATGTAGAGTTTAGTGTAGTGTAGAATGTAGTATGTAGTGTATAGTGTGTAGTGAAGTGTAGGGTATAGTGTGTAATGTAGTGTAGTGTTTAGTGTAGTGTTTAGTGTAGTGTGTAGTGTGTAGTATGTAGTGTGTATTGTAGTATGTAGTGTAGTGTTTAGTTTAGTGTTTAGTGCAGTATGTAGTGTGTAGTGTATAGTGTGTGTAGTGTGTAGTTTTGTGTGTGTAGTATGTAGTGTGTAGTGTATAGTGTGTAGTATGTAGTGTTTAGTGTGTGTAAGTAGTGTAGTGTGTAGTATGTAGTGTTTAGTGTGTGTAGTGTAGTGAGTACTACAGTACCGTGCAAAAGTTTTAGGCAGGTGTGAAGTCTTTAAAGTTCTAAAAAAATATATGTAAAAATGTAAATGTGAATTAAAACTTTTTTTTTTATCAATTGATGAAATAGAAAGTGAGGACAAACCATTTGGTGTGACCACCCTTCGCTTTCAAAACAGCATCCCCTGCCTAAAACTTATGCACAGTACTGTATGTAGTGTGTAGTGAATGGTGTGTAGTATGTAGTGTAGTATGTAGTGTGTAGTATGTAGTGTTTAGTGTGTGTAGTGTGTAGTGTGTAGTGTAGTGTTGTGTAGTGTTTAGTGTGTAGTATGTAGTGTGTAGTGTAGTATGTAGTGTGTAGTGTGTGTAGTGTAGTGTGTAGTGTGTAGTGTAGTGTTGTGAAGTGTTTAGTGTGTAGTATGTAGTGTGTAGTGTAGTATGTAGTGTGTAGTATGTAGTGTTTAGTGTGTGTAGTGTAGTGTGTAGTGTTGTGTTGTGTAGTGTGTAGTGTAGTATGCAGTGTGTAGTGTAGTGTGTAGTATGTAGTGTAGTATGTAGTGTGTAGTGTAGTATGTAGTGTGTAGTGTGTAGTATGTAGTGTTTAGTGTGTGTAGTGTGTAGTGTGTTGTGTAGTGTGTAGTGTAGTATGTAGTGTGTAGTGTGTAGTATGTAGTGTTTAGTGTGTGTAGTGTAGTGTGTAGTGTTGTGTTGTGTAGTGTGTAGTGTAGTATGTAATGTGTAGTGTGTAGTATGTAGTGTTTAGTGTGTGTAGTGTAGTGTGTAGTGTTGTGTAGTGTGTAGTGTAGTATGCAGTGTGTAGTGTGTAGTGTAGTATGCAGTGTGTAGTGTAGTGTGTAGTGTGTAGTGTAGTGTGTAGTATGCAGTGTGTAGTGTAGTATGCAGTGTGTAGTGTAGTGTGTAGTGTTGTGTTGTGCAGTGTGTAGTGTAGTATGTAGTGTGTAATGTAGTATGCAGTGTGTAGTGTAGTGTGTAGTATGTAGTGTAGTATGTAGTGTGTAATGTAGTATGCAGTGTGTAGTGTAGTGTGTAGTGTAGTGTGTAGTGTTGTGTTCTGTAGTGTGTAGTGTGTAGTGTAGTATGCAGTGTGTAGTGTAGTGTGTAGTATGCAGTGTGTAGTGTAGTGTGTAGTGTTGTGTTGTGTAGTGTGTAATGTAGTATGCAGTGTGTAGTGTAGTGTGTAGTATGTAGTGTGTAATGTAGTATGCAGTGTGTAGTGTAGTATGTAGTGTGTAGTGTAGTATGCAGTGTGTAGTGTAGTGTGTAGTGTAGTGTGTAGTGTTGTGTTGTGTAGTGTGTAGTGTAGTATGCAGTGTGTAGTGTAGTGTGTAGTATGCAGTGTGTAGTGTAGTGTGTAGTGTTGTGTTGTGTAGTGTGTAATGTAGTATGCAGTGTGTAGTGTAGTGTGTAGTATGTAGTGTGTAATGTAGTATGCAGTGTGTAGTGTAGTATGTAGTGTGTAGTGTAGTATGCAGTGTGTAGTGTAGTGTGTAGTGTAGTGTGTAATGTAGTATGCAGTGTGTAGTGTAGTATGTAGTGTGTAGTGTAGTATGCAGTGTGTAGTGTAGTGTGTAGTGTGTAGTGTAGTGTGTAGTGTAGTATGCAGTGTGTAGTGTAGTGTGTAGTGTAGTATGCAGTGTGTAGTGTAGTGTGTAGTGTTGTGTTGTGTAGTGTGTAGTGTAGTATGCAGTGTGTAGTGTAGTGTGTAGTGTGTAGTGTAGTATGCAGTGTGTAGTGTAGTGTGTAGTGTAGTATGCAGTGTGTAGTGTAGTGTGGAGTGTAGTATGCAGTGTGTAGTGTAGTGTGTAGTGTAGTATGCAGTGTGTAGTGTAGTGTGGAGTGTAGTATGCAGTGTGTAGTGTAGTGTGTAGTGTGTAGTGTAGTATGCAGTGTGTAGTGTAGTGTGTAGTGTAGTATGCAGTGTGTAGTGTAGTGTGGAGTGTAGTATGCAGTGTGTAGTGTAGTGTGTAGTATGTAGTGTTTAGTGTGTGTAGTGTAGTGTGTAATGTTGTGTTGTGTAGTGTGTAGTGTGTAGTGTAGTGTGGAGTGTAGTATGCAGTGTGTAGTGTAGTGTGTAGTGTGTAGTGTAGTATGCAGTGTGTAGTGTAGTGTGTAGTGTAGTATGCAGTGTGTAGTGTAGTGTGTAGTGTAGTATGCAGTGTGTAGTGTAGTGTGTAGTGTGTAGTATGTAGTGTTTAGTGTGTGTAGTGTAGTATGCAGTGTGTAGTGTAGTGTGTAGTGTGCAGTGTGTAGTGTAGTGTTGTGTAGTATGCAGCGTGTAGTGTAGTGTGTAGTGTGTACTCACCAGTGCTTGCACCAGGCGGGGAGCCTCACAGTCTTGTCCTTGTTGTTGTTGTTATGGCCGCATGGCGACTCGCCGCTCTCCTTCCTGTGGTTGACTCCTCCCCCTCCTCCCCCTCCCTGTCCCCCCTACCGCTGCCTCTGGCCAGGTCCAGCTCTCTCACTGCTGAGACGGGCCCCGGTAACACACACACACACACACACACACACACACACACACACACACACACTCACTGGTCTGTTTCCAAGGGGAGCACTTACGATGTCAATTCACACAGAGGCAAAGGGAAGTGAAAATGATCATGGATTAATAAAAAGGTTTCCCCTGTCAGATGTCTCTCTCCTCCAGTTATCCAGCGATGAGGAGAGTGTGGTTTAAAGGTGTCTATGTTCAGAGGCATGTGTTTATCCAGCGTTGAGGAGAGTGTGGTATAAAGTTGTCTCTATGTTCAGAGGCATGTGTTTATCCAGCGTTGAGGAGAGTGTGGTTTAAAGATGTCTCTATGTTCAGAGGCATGTGTTTATCCAGCGTTGAGGAGAGTGTGGTTTAAAGATGTCTCTATGTTCAGAGTGTGTTTATCCAGCGTTGAGGAGAGTGTGCTTTAAAGTTGTCTCTATGTTCAGAGGCATGTGTTTATCCAGCGTTGAGGAGAGTGTGGTTTAAAGATGTCTCTATGTTCAGAGGCATGTGTTTATCCAGCGTTGAGGAGAGTGTGCTTTAAAGTTGAATGTGAAGTCTCTCCATGCTGCTCTTTCTCTCAGCATCTCAGATCAGAGACAGAACGTTCTCCTCCTCCACCAGGCTCTGTTATTCCTGCTTTCCCTCTCTCTCCTTCGTTCAGTAGTTAGTTGTGCGTTGGTCCCTCCTGTGTTAAGTGTTATTCCTGTATTGCCTCTCTCTCTTTCGTTAGGTATTTAGTCCTGGCTCTGTCACTCCCTCTCTCATTTGTTAAGTAGTTAGTTCTGCCCCCCTCTCCTCCAGGATCCAATCAAGCGGCAGGGAGTTCCTCCAGGATCCAATCATACTGCAGGGATTTCCTACAGGAGCCAATCACACTGCAGGGTTCACGGTTCTTCTGTTTTAGCTGTGTTCTCCTCTCTGTAGGTTCTTAGCTGTGTTCTCCTCTCTGTGGGTTCTTAGCTGTGTTCTCCTCTCTGTGGGTTCTTAGCCGTGCTCTTCTCTCTCGCTGTAGTTTCTTGGCCGAGATGCTCCCTCTCTCCAGTTCTGTTGTATTTCTCCTGTGCCAGTCTGTCACCATCAATATTAGATGTGAACTTCTTGCTGCCTTGATGTCACAGTTACAATCAGCCTGTCGCTGTCATTGACTGCTGAACCGAACGCTCCGCTGTCTGCACGCTCTCTC
>JAPMUY010000390.1:40000-70000 GCA_026901105.3 Galaxias olidus | reverse complement strand
TGGAGAGGGGAGACGTGGAAAGGGGAGACGTGGAGAGGGGAGACGTGGAGAGGGGAGACGGGAGAGGGGAGACATGGAGTCATGGAGAGGGGAGACATGGAGACATGGAGAGGGGAGACGTGGAGACATGGAGACGGGGAGAGGGGAGACGTGGAGAGGGGAGACGTGGAGAGGGGACACAAGGAGACGTGGAGAGGGGAGACGTGGAGAGGGGAGACGTGGAAACATGGAGACATGGAGAGGGGAGACATGGAGACATGGAGACATGGAGAGGGGAGACATGGAGACATGGAGACATGGAGACATGGAGACATGGAGAGGGGAGACGTGGAGACATGGAGAGGGGAGACATGGAGAGGGGAGAAATGGAGAGGGGAGACATGGAGACATGGAGACATGGAGAGGGGAGACGTGGAGACATGGAGAGGGGAGACGTGGGGACATGGAGAGGGGAGACATGGAGACGTGGAGACATGGAGACATGGAGAGGGGAGACATGGAGACATGGAGAGGGGAGATGTGGAGAGGGGAGAGGGGAGACATGGAGACATGGAGACATGGAGACATGGAGACATGGAGAGGGGAGACATGGAGAGGGGAGAGAGAGACGTGGAGAGGGAGAGAGGGAGAGGGGAGAGAGAGAGGGGAGAGGGGAGAGGGGAGAGGGGAGAGGGGAGAGGGGAGAGGGGAGACGTGGAGAGGGGAGAGGGAGAGGGGAGACGGGGAGAGGGGAGAGGGGAGAGGGGAGAGAGGGGAGAGGGGAGACATGGAGAGGGAGACGTGGAGAGGGAGAGGGGAGAGGGAGAGGGGAGAGGCGGAGAGGGAGACGTGGAGAGGGGAGACGTGGAGAGGGGAGAGGGGAGAGAGGGAGACGTGGGAGAGGGGAGACGTAGAGAGGGGAGAGGGAGAGGGGAGACGGGGAGAGGGGAGAGGGGAGAGGGGAGAGGAGGGAGGAGAGGGGAGAGGGGAGCGGGGAGAGGGGAGAGGGGAGAGGGGAGACATGGAGACGTGGAGGCGTGGCTGCCAGGCCAAAGAGTCAACCTGAAAAGAAAAGGCAGTGCTTGGTCATGATAGTTCAAGACAAGCTCACCAGAACGAGTTGGGGAGCATTCGTACATATTTTGTGGGTAATGTGTTGCCTGGGGGTGGGCAGTGGGCTCTGCCATGGTTGACTAGTTTGCTACGTGCAGATAAAAGTTTTGTGCCTATGCCTCACTTGTCACACACCAACCTACCAACCCAAAACTAACCTTAGCACAAGCATCAACGCATGCAGAGCGGAGAGGGGGTAACCTTAGCACAAACATTAACCATGCAGAGGGGAGAGGGGGTAACCTTAACACAAGCATTAACCATGCAGAGGGGAGAGGGGGTAACCTTAGCACAAGCATTAACCATGCAGAGGGGAGAGGGGGGTAACCTTAACACAAACATTAACCATGCAGAGGGGAGAGGGGTAACCTTAACACAAGCATTAACCATGCAGAGGAGAGGGGGTAACCTTAGCACAAGCATTAACCATGCAGAGGGGAGAGGGGGTAACCTTAACACAAACATTAACCATGCAGAGGGGAGAGGGGGTAACCTTAACACAAACATTAACATGCAGAGCGGAGAGGGGGTAACCTTAACACAAACATTAACCATGCAGAGGGGAGAGGGGGTAACCTTAGCACAAACATTAACCATGCAGAGCGGAGAGGGGGTAACCTTAACACAAGCATTAACCATGCAGAGGGGAGAGGGGGTAACCTTAGCACAAGCATTAACCATGCAGAGGGGAGAGGGGGTAACCTTAGCACAAACATTAACCATGCAGAGGGGAGCCCTACCAACCCAAAACTAACCTTAACACAAACATTAACCATGCAGAGCGGAGAGGGGGTAACCTTAACACAAACATTAACCATGCAGAGGGGAGAGGGGGTAACCTTAGCACAAACATTAACCATGCAGAGGGGAGAGGGGGTAACCTTAACACAAACATTAACCATGCAGAGGGGAGAGGGGGTAACCTTAACACAAACATTAACCATGCAGAGGGGAGAGGGGGTAACCTTAACACAAACATTAACCATGCAGAGGGGAGAGGGGGTAACCTTAACACAAACATTAACCATGCAGAGGGGAGAGGGGGTAACCTTAACACAAACATTAACCATGCAGAGCGGAGAGGGGGTAACCTTAGCACAAACATTAACCATGCAGAGCGGAGAGGGGGTAACCTTAACACGCATCAACGCATGCAGAGCGGAGTCCTACCAACTCAAAACTAACCTTAGCACAAACATTAACGCATGCAGAGGGAAGCTCTAACAACCCAAAACTAACCTTAGCACAAACATTAACCATGCAGAGCGGAGAGGGGGTAACCTTAACACAAACATTAACCATGCAGAGGGGAGTCCTACCAACTCAAAACTAACCTTAGCACAAACATTAACGCATGCAGAGGGAAGCTCTAACAACCCAAAACTAACCTTAGCACAAACATTAACCATGCAGAGGGGAGAGGGGGTAACCTTAGCACAAACATTAACCATGCAGAGGGGAGCCCTACCAACCCAAAACTAACCTTAGCACAAACAGTAACCATGCAGAGGGGAGCGGGGGTCGGTGTGTAGATTTTGGAAGCTCTTCTTCCTAATTCAGTAAAAAAAGACTGCTAGCCACTAACTCCTGTGTGCGCAACAGATTGCACATCAAGTGACCGATGCAGTGGACAGACGAATGGAGAACCAAACATGGACCGCATCATGAAGTGGAGCCTAGTTTAAGGAGTAGCTTCTTATGGAGTTTATGATGGAGTTTATAATGGAGTTTCTAATGTAGTTTGTAATGTAGTTTGTAATGTAGTTTGTAATGGAGTTTGTAATGGAGTTTCTAAAGGAGTTTCTAATGTAGTTTATAATGATGTAGTTTATAATGGAGTGTGTGTGTGTGTGTGTGTGTGTGTGTGTGTGTGTGTGTGTGTGCGTGCGTGTGTGTGTGCGTGCGTGCGTGCGTGCGTGCGTGCGTGTGTGTGTGTGTGAGACAAGCCTGCGGATTTGTGTCCAGTCCCCCCTGCCACCATCTGGGTACTGGTGGTGCCAACTTACCCCCTACAGGATGGCTCTGTTAGGGTGGCCTCTCTCTCTCTCTCTCTCTCTCTCTCTGTCTCTCTCTCTCTCTCTCTCTCTCACACACACACACACACACACAACTTAATGTGATGACTTTACACGTACTGAAGCAGCTGGGTGGGGGGTGTTGCTACATGAAGCATGTTGAGCATAATTAATATCAAATATTCATAAGACGTTCACATGCCCCGTAATGTCATATGTCAGACTTTCAGCCTTTCAGGACATTCTACTGTGACAACATCAATAAGTAGTCAAGAATCCTTATCATACCTTATTTATTTAAATTAATTAAAAGTAAAGTAAATGCTGTTTGTACATTTTTGCTCACTTGTTTTCATTCGTGCGACATTGCGTTAAAATGCAGTTGCGCGCCTTTTGGAAGCAGCGTTGTGCTGTAATATCTAAAAACACTACATTTCCCAGACGTCATTCAGCACACAAAAATATACGTCAGTTCACGTGGCCAGGAAGAACTTGTTGTACACATGCAAGCATGTCTGTCTTTATGGATCTAAATATCGGCTACACATCAGACAAGAAAAGACTTCAGAGTGTCATAGAGACAGCGGCACACCGTAAATATAAAATTTAAAGTTTCACTGAGCAACTGAGAAATAAAGTGAGGTAGTAAGCATAGTAAACGTGTAGCGAACTGTTGGTGGTTAACGTTAGCTCGTTCACTTTAAGATAGCTAATGTCTTCGCGTGCTCATCTGTATCTGTCTTTATTCTTTCAGTTGGGTACTCTACTGTTGCTATCAACTATGTGGTTGAAACGGCACCAAAAAAGAAACAGGTGACTTCAGCAAAACGTAAACTTAATATTTGCCAAGCAACTGCTAACTGTAAAAGTGATCATCTGTGGATGTTGCCATTTCAAACAACTTAGATGTGACATGCTTTTTGAACGTTTTAAAAACGTCTATTAATATCTGTCTTTTGTTTACAGGAAATTCCCAAACCCGACAGTGTTGCTGATCTGTTTGAGTCGTTCCCCATAATCCAGGTAAATGACACTACCTCATTGCGGATGTGATCTGTGGGAACGTTCTCTCTTTGTGATAGTTATCCGTTAGCCTCTGTAACTGATCTGAATGGTGACTCTATCTCTTTTAACATGTGTCCCCTGTTGTCCCTCCTCAGGGTAAATCCAGACCTATCAAGGTGCTCAACAGGTTGACCATAGTGGCAACAGACGCCTCCCACTTTGTGAGTCATTTTGATAAAGAGACGTTTTGTTCTGGAGTCGGTGTAGAACACAAATGTAGCTATGTCCAGGTGGAGCCATTAGCATGGAGACATTCTGGCTCTGTCATTCTCTCTCTCTCTCTCTCTCTCTCTCTCTCTCTCTCTCTCTCTCTCTCTCTCTCTCTCTCTCTCTCTCTCTCTCTCTCTCTTGCTTGTGTAGAACACTAATGTAGCTATGTCCAGGTTGATCCACCACCTCTACAGGGGGTTAGCATGGAGACATTCTGGCTCTGTCATTCTCTCTCATTGGCGACAGTCTCTCTCTCTCCCTGTCTTTCTCTTTCTCTCTCTCTCTCGCTCTCTCTCCCCCTGTCTCTCTCATTGCTATTAACTAGGTTTCCCTTGGATATGTTTTTGTGGTTTAATACTAAACTTACAAATTGTTTAACGTGTCAATACTAAAACGACATGTTGTTTAACGTGTCAAAACTAAAACTACATGTTGTTTAACGTGTCAATACTAACACTACATGTTTAACGTGTCAATTCTAACACTACATGTTTAACGTGTCAATACTAAAACTACATGTTTAACATGGTAATACTAATACTACGTGTTTAATATGGTAATACTAACACTACATGTTTAACATGGTAATACTAATGCTACATGTTTAACGTGGTAATACTAATGCTACATGTTTGACGTGGTAATACTAATGCTACATGTTTGACGTGGTAATACTAATGCTACATGTTTGAGGTGGTAATACTAATGCTACATGTTTGAGGTGGTAATACTAATGCTACATGTTTGAGGTGGTAATACTAATGCTACATGTTTAACATGGTAATAGTAACATTGTACATTGTTTAACATGTCTTGTTTCTTATGCCAGAGGCCCAATAACGAATATAAAGCCTATGACCTCATCGCTGTGCACCCTTCAACAGAGAAACTCTTCCATGTAAGGAACCCTTAAACTCTCATATAAGTAACCGTAAAACTCTTTGCAATGTTTGATACGTGTGTGTGTGTGTGTGTGTGTGTGTGTGTGTGTGTGTGTGTGTGTGTGTGTGCGCGTGCCTGCGCCTGCCTGCCTGCCTGCCTGCCTGCGTGCGTGCGTGCGTGCGTGCGTGTGCTGATAACTCCAGGCAGCGTGCACCATGTTTGATGTGGACATCATCTGTGTGTCCGTCACTGTGAAGCTGCCTTTCTTCTTCAAGAAGTCCGCTATCAACCCGGTGAGGAACACATCCCAACTATGAATTATTAATACTACTCACAACTGTTGCACCTAAACTTATGGTGTGCGTGTGTGCGTGTGTGCGTGTGTGTGTGTGCGCAGGCCATAGAGAGAGGAGTGTTCTTTGAGATCAGCTACACTCCAGCCATTAAGGACTCCACTATGAGACGCTACACCATCGCTAACAGCCTCAGCCTCATAGACGTCTGCAAGGGAAAGGTGACCTCTGACCTCTCTATCACAGCCTGACCACATCACAGCTCCTAACACACCTGACCTCTGACCTCTCTTAATCACAGCCTGACCACAGCACAGCTCCTTACACACCTGACCTCTGAACTCTCTATCACAGCCTGACCACAGCATAGCTCCTAACACACCTAACCTCTGACCTCTCTTAATCACAGTCTGACCACACCACGGCGCCTTACACACCTGACCTCTGAACTCTGACCTCTCTGTCTGTCTCTCTTGCAGAATGTCATAGTGTCCAGTGGGGCAGACAAGGTAATCCTCAAACTCACTGTTTATGTTATGTTACTTAGAATGAACTGTTATCTTTACCTCCTCTCTCTCTTTCTGTTTCTCTCCTCTCCTCGTTCCCTCCATCCTGCGGTCCCCAGCCCCTGGAGTTGAGAGGCCCCTATGACATCGCCAACCTGTATCCTTACTGCACAGGCTGGCTGGGATCCATACAGTCCTTCTCTGTGTGTGTGGTTAGTTAGACGTGTGTGTGTGTGTGCGTGTGCGTGTGCGTGTGCATGTGCGTGCGTGCGTTCTTGACCTGTGCTCCAGTGGGCTGGTGGTTAGAGCTGGGGGTTAGAGCTCAGGGGTCAGGAGTTAAGGTTTGGTGTGTGTTCCTGACCTCTGTTCCAGTGGGCTGGTGTTTGGTCTGGGGGTTAGGGCTCAGGGGTCAGGGGTTAAGGTTAGATGTGTGTTCCTGACCTCTGTTCCAGTGGGTTGGTGTTTGGTCTGGGGGTTAGGGCTCAGGGGTCAGGAGTTAAGGTTAGGTGTGTGTTCCTGACCTCTGTTCCAGTGGGCTGGTGTTTGGTCTGGGGGTTAGGACTCAGGGGTCAGGGGTTAAGGTTAGGTGTGTGTTCCTGACCTCTGTTCCAGTGGGCTGGTGTTTGGTCTGGGGGTTAGGGCTCAGGGGTCAGGAGTTAAGGTTAGGTGTGTGTTCCTGACCTCTGTTCCAGTGGGCTGGTGTTTGGTCTGGGGGTTAGGGCTCAGGGGTCAGGGGTTAAGGTTTGGTGTGTGTTCCTGACCTCTGTTCCAGTGGGCTGGTGTTTGGTCTGGGGGAGCGCGATGCTAAAGACGCAGTCTCCACTAACTGTCGCTCCGTGCTGATACATGGAGGTGAGCCTGACGCCTATATCACTGACTCTGGAGGAGGAAGAGGAGGAGGAAGAGGAGGAGGATGTTGATGATGTTGTTGTTGTTGTCGTTGACTACAGAAACCAGGAAGACAGCAATGGGCGTGGTTCACACCATGAGGGCGGAGTCTCTACCTGCAGCCCTGACACGTGGACCAAGCAGAGAGGAAGAGAAGAAAGAGGAAAAGGAAGGCCCAGCAGCCAAGAGAACCAAAACACACACATAGAGGTTCCCAAGGAGGAGGAGGAGGAAGAGGCAGAAGGGGCGGAGGAGCAGAAATTCTAGATGATCCTGTAGAATGGCCCAACTGAGGAAGAGGACGACGAGGATGAGGAGGAAGGCTCAGGAAGAGAAGAGAGTAGTTTGTGATATTTATCTTCCAGCATGCTAGACTCCTGCAGCAGGATCTAGAGCATCAGGAGACACACAGAACTGTTTGCTGTGCTTGTTTAGAAACGTGAATCTGCTGTTGTTAAGGTTCAGGACTCGATAAACACTTTGTGTTAACAGTGTTAGGAATGAAGACACACCCCAGCCTGCGTTCAGGATGGGAGAGCTATGATTTGAGACATGCTCGAGGAGAAAGTCTGGGTTTCCACAGATCGACGTTTTTTGTTACTGGAATACTCTGTGTATTGAATGGAAGGGGTAGACATTTATTTTTTATTAAAACAATCATGTTCAATTGAAAAGTGAAAGTTGTTATTCCTGTCTTTATTTAACTAGAAGAGTCTGTGTTTAGCGAGAAAGCAGGTGAGATATTATGGGATGTCTAGCATGCATCACTAACTTCTGCAGGGAAATAAACCCTCAGCAGAATGAAGCAGAGAGGAGTGTTTCTGGGCATGTATTTTAAGAAGAGAGGTAGATCAGAAGAATCTCCTCTCCTCTTTTCTCTCTCTCTCTCTCTCTCTCTGTTAGAATGACTGATGGTGATCCTGATGAAGAGAGTGGCAGTGCACACGCCCAGCTCTCTGCTCCACTCTGATTAGCTGGAGGGTAAGGACTGGGAGATGGGGAGCATGAAGAGTGTGTGGTTAACTAGACAGACTCATCTTCATCCCTCGTGTGTGTGTGTGTGTGGGGGGGGGGGGGGGGGGTTAACTACACAGCCACATCGTTAGCCACCCAGCCCTCACAATTTGGGTCATACATTGCTTTAATTATTCATTATCTACACTGGAGGAAGACTTGTATTGTCTTTCTTTCTTTGGTCTTCCTCTCGTTCTCTCTCTCTCTCTCTCTCTCTCTCCTCCCTCGTCTCCTGGGCTCAGGGTTCCTGTTGAGCTGACCGCCACTCCCTCCTCCTCCTGTTTTACCCTGTCTCCTTTATAACCTCCTCCTGTTCTACCCTGTACCCTTTATAACCTCCTCCTCCTGTTCTACCCTGTCTCCTTTATAACCTCCTCCTCCTGTTTTACCCTGTCTCCTTTATAACCTCCTCCTCCTGTTCTACCCTGTCTCCTTTATAACCTCCTCCTCCTGTTCTACCCTGTCTCCTTTATAACCTCCTCCTCCTGTTCTACCCTGTCTCCTTTATAACCTCCTCCTCCTGTTTTACCCTGTCTCCTTTATAACCTCCTCCTCCTGTTTTACCCTGTCTCCTTTATAACCTCCTCCTCCTGTTCTACCCTGTCTCCTTTATAACCTCCTCCTCCTGTTCTACCCTGTCTCCTTTATAACCTCCTCCTCCTGTTCTACCCTGTCTCCTTTATAACCTCCTCCTCCTGTTCTACCCTGTCTCCTTTATAACCTCCTCCTCCTGTTCTACCCTGTCTCCTTTATAACCTCCTCCTCCTGTTGTACCCTGTACCCTTTATAACCTCCTCCTCCTGTTCTACCCTGTCTCCTTTATAACCTCCTCCTGTTCTACCCTGTCTCCTTTATAACCTCCTCCTCCTGTTCTACCCTGTCTCCTTTATAAGCTCCTCCTGTTCTACCCTGTCTCCTTTATAACCTCCTCCTGTTCTACCCTGTCTCCTTTATAACCTCCTCCTCCTGTTCTACCCTGTCTCCTTTATAACCTCCTCCTCCTGTTCTACCCTGTCTCCTTTATAACCTCCTCCTCCTGTTCTACCCTGTCTCCTTTATAACCTCCTCCTGTTCTACCCTGTACCCTTTATAACCTCCTCCTGTTTTACCCTGTCTCCTTTATAACCTCCTCCTGTTCTACCCTGTCTCCTTTATAACCTCCTCCTGTTCTACCCTGTCTCCTTTATAACCTCCTCCTGTTCTACCCTGTCTCCTTTATAACCTCCTCCTCCTGTTCTACCCTGTCTCCTTTATAACCTCCTCCTGTTCTACCCTGTCTCCTTTATAACCTCCTCCTCCTGTTCTACCCTGTCTCCTTTATAACCTCCTCCTCCTGTTCTACCCTGTCTCCTTTATAACCTCCTCCTGTTCTACCCTGTCTCCTTTATAACCTCCTCCTGTTCTACCCTGTCTCCTTTATAACCTCCTCCTCCTGTTGTACCCTGTACCCTTTATAACCTCCTCCTCCTGTTCTACCCTGTCTCCTTTATAACCTCCTCCTGTTCTACCCTGTCTCCTTTATAACCTCCTCCTGTTCTACCCTGTCTCCTTTATAACCTCCTCCTCCTGTTCTACCCTGTCTCCTTTATAAGCTCCTCCTGTTCTACCCTGTCTCCTTTATAACCTCCTCCTGTTCTACCCTGTACCCTTTATAACCTCCTCCTCCTGTTCTACCCTGTCTCCTTTATAACCTCCTCCTCCTGTTCTACCCTGTCTCCTTTATAACCTCCTCCTCCTGTTCTACCCTGTCTCCTTTATAACCTCCTCCTGTTCTACCCTGTACCCTTTATAACCTCCTCCTGTTTTACCCTGTCTCCTTTATAACCTCCTCCTCCTGTTCTACCCTGTCTCCTTTATAAGCTCCTCCTGTTCTACCCTGTCTCCTTTATAACCTCCTCCTGTTCTACCCTGTACCCTTTATAACCTCCTCCTCCTGTTCTACCCTGTCTCCTTTATAACCTCCTCCTCCTGTTCTACCCTGTCTCCTTTATAACCTCCTCCTCCTGTTCTACCCTGTCTCCTTTATAACCTCCTCCTGTTCTACCCTGTCTCCTTTATAACCTCCTCCTGTTCTACCCTGTCTCCTTTATAACCTCCTCCTGTTCTACCCTGTCTCCTTTATAACCTCCTCCTCCTGTTCTACCCTGTCTCCTTTATAACCTCCTCCTGTTCTACCCTGTCTCCTTTATAACCTCCTCCTCCTCCTGTTCTACCCTTTCTCATTTATCTGCTCCTCCTGTTCTACCCTGTCTCCTTTATAACCTCCTCCTCCTGTTCTACCCTGTCTCCTTTATAACCTCCTCCTGTTCTACCCTGTCTCCTTTATAACCTCCTCCTCCTGTTGTACCCTGTACCCTTTATAACCTCCTCCTCCTGTTCTACCCTGTCTCCTTTATAACCTCCTCCTGTTCTACCCTGTCTCCTTTATAACCTCCTCCTGTTCTACCCTGTCTCCTTTATAACCTCCTCCTCCTGTTCTACCCTGTCTCCTTTATAAGCTCCTCCTGTTCTACCCTGTCTCCTTTATAACCTCCTCCTGTTCTACCCTGTACCCTTTATAACCTCCTCCTCCTGTTCTACCCTGTCTCCTTTATAACCTCCTCCTCCTGTTCTACCCTGTCTCCTTTATAACCTCCTCCTCCTGTTCTACCCTGTCTCCTTTATAACCTCCTCCTGTTCTACCCTGTCTCCTTTATAACCTCCTCCTGTTCTACCCTGTCTCCTTTATAACCTCCTCCTGTTTTACCCTGTCTCCTTTATAACCTCCTCCTGTTCTACCCTGTCTCCTTTATAACCTCCTCCTCCTGTTCTACCCTGTCTCCTTTATAACCTCCTCCTGTTCTACCCTGTCTCCTTTATAACCTCCTCCTCCTGTTCTACCCTGTCTCCTTTATAAGCTCCTCCTGTTCTACCCTGTCTCCTTTATAACCTCCTCCTGTTCTACCCTGTCTCCTTTATAACCTCCTCCTGTTCTACCCTGTCTCCTTTATAACCTCCTCCTCCTGTTCTACCCTGTACCCTTTATAACCTCCTCCTCCTGTTCTACCCTGTCTCCTTTATAACCTCCTCCTGTTCTACCCTGTCTCCTTTATAACCTCCTCCTCCTGTTCTACCCTGTCTCCTTTATAACCTCCTCCTCCTGTTCTACCCTGTCTCCTTTATAACCTCCTCCTCCTGTTCTACCCTGTCTCCTTTATAACCTCCTCCTGTTCTACCCTGTCTCCTTTATAACCTCCTCCTGTTCTACCCTGTCTCCTTTATAACCTCCTCCTCCTGTTCTACCCTGTCTCCTTTATAACCTCCTCCTGTTCTACCCTGTCTCCTTTATAACCTCCTCCTCCTGTTCTACCCTGTCTCCTTTATAACCTCCTCCTGTTCTACCCTGTCTCCTTTATAACCTCCTCCTCCTGTTCTACCCTGTCTCCTTTATAACCTCCTCCTGTTCTACCCTGTCTCCTTTATAACCTCCTCCTGTTCTACCCTGTACCCTTTATAACCTCCTCCTGTTTTACCCTGTCTCCTTTATAACCTCCTCCTGTTCTACCCTGTCTCCTTTATAACTTCCTCCTCCTGTTCTACCCTGTCTCCTTTATAACCTCCTCCTCCTGTTCTACCCTGTCTCCTTTATAACCTCCTCCTGTTCTACCCTGTCTCCTTGAGGTTGAATCTGGATTATCTTCATTATATTAGATGTTGTTTCTTCCTATGCAACATAAATATAGGCCATGTTGTTTTGGCTTCACAGTTTACTGCAGACCGTAGAATGAGATTTGTGATGTTACTGTCATGTTTATAGCGGATAGCGACCACTAGAGGGTGCTGTTGCTCCTTTGGCTCTGATAGGAAGATCGTTTGTTTTCTAAACACTTCTATTCACTTTTGCACAGATAGTATGACATCATGACAAATCCTGACCAGACCAGACCCCCGTGCTTAGGGTCAGAGCACTGCTACTAGTCACACCTCCATGTTAGTGAGCTTTGGGATAGAAACAATTTGAGGAGAAACGAGTCTAGACTGAGTATGTTATGTTCAGTTCATACTTTAATAAATAGGAACTTTATATATGTGATAATGATACTATTGTCTGTCAGACTGTGGCTGAAGCAGAGGCTGGGGGAGACGCCTAGGGGTTACGGGTTGCTGGACGTCTTCTGGTAATGTGAGTCTCACACTGTTAGGGACACCTTTTACATGTTCTGTCTGAGACGGAGGGAGGCAGATGTGTATCTGGATATAGCTGCAGCAGGAATAGACTCCTGCTTAGAAGTCATGTGGCACTTGTGGGAGATGCAGTCCTGGATAAACACCTTTGAGTTTGGTTCTGAGGTAAAGAGTTTCTTAGTTTGTTTCTGAAGTAAAGAGTTTCTTATTTAATACCTTTGAGTTTGTTTCCGAGGTGAAGAGTATCTTAGGTAAAGTTGTTTTTGAGGGGAAGAGTATCTTAGGTAAAGTTGTTTTTGAGGTGAAGAGTTTATAGGTAAAGTTGTTTTTGAGGTGAAGAGTATCTTAGGTAAAGTTGTTTTTGAGGTGAAGAGTATCTTAGGTAAAGTTGTTTTTGAGGTGAAGAGTATCTTAGGTAAAGTTGTTTTTGAGGTGAAGAGTTTCTTAGGTAAAGTTGTTTTTGAGGTGAAGAGTTTCTTAGGTAAAGTTGTTTTTGAGGTGAAGAGTTTCTTAGGTAAAGTTGTTTTTGAGGTGAAGAGTATCTTAGGTAAAGTTGTTTTTGAGGTGAAGAGTATCTTAGGTAAAGTTGTTTTTGAGGTGAAGAGTATCTTAGGTAAAGTTGTTTTTGAGGTGAAGAGTATCTTAGATAAAGTTGTTTTTGAGGTGAAGAGTTTCTTAGGTAAAGTTGTTTTTGAGGTGAAGAGTATCTTAGGTAAAGTTGTTTTTGAGGTGAAGCGTTTCTTAGGTAAAGTTGTTTTTGAGGTGAAGCGTTTCTTAGGTAAAGTTGTTTTTGAGGTGAAGCGTTTCTTAGGTAAAGTTGTTTTTGAGGTGAAGAGTATCTTGGGTAAAGTTGTTTTTGAGGTGAAGAGTATCTTAGGTAAAGTTGTTTTTGAGGTGAAGAGTATCTTAGGTAAAGTTGTTTTTGAGGTGAAGAGTATCTTAGGTAAACCCCTCTAAGTTTGTTTCCATTGAGGGGAGCCCCTAACTCTAGTTTCCTCACTCAAAGTTCCTTATCACCAGGGAGAACTGAACCGCTGTCACAGTGGATGAAGCAGCAGAGAGAACTGAACCATTATCCCAGTGGATGAAGCAGCAGAGAGAACTGAACCATTATCCCAGTGGATGAAGCAGCAGAGAGAACTGAACCATTATCACAGTGGATGAAGCAGCAGAGAGAACTGAACCATTATCCCAGTGGATGAAGCAGCAGAGAGAACTGAACCATTATCCCAGTGGATGAAGCAGCAGAGAGAACTGAATCATTATCCCAGTGGATGAAGCAACAGAGAGAACTGAACCATTATTACAGTGGATGAAGCAGCAGAGAGAACTGAACCATTATCACAGTGGATGAAGCAGCAGAGAAAACTGAACCATTATCACAGTGGATGAAGCAGCAGAGAGAACTGAACCATTATCACAGTGGATGAAGCAGCAGAGAGAACTGAACCATTATCACAGTGGATGAAGCAGCAGGGAGATTTGAACCGCTGGCACAGTGGATGAAGCAGCAGAGAGAACTGAACCATTATCACAGTGGATGAAGCAGCAGGGAGATTTGAACTGCTGGCACAGTGGATGAAGCAGCAGAGAGAACTGAACCATTATCACAGTGGATGAAGCAGCAGGGAGATTTGAACCGCTGGCACAGTGGATGAAGCAGCAGAGAGAACTGAACCATTATCACAGTGGATGAAGCAGCAGAGTGAAGGTTTGTGAGGCAGGATGGAAATGAAACCTTTGGAGCAGGAGACTGCAATCACAGAGACAGACAGTGAAGAGGTAACTAACACTAAGAATGAAACGCCTATTTTAATAACATTTTCTATTACTAACTTTGCCCATCCCCTTTAGAGGCATATACAAATACACAGATAAACTAAACTAATAGTAACAAATACACAGATAAACTAATAGTATGCAAATACACAGATAAACTAATAGTAACAAATACACTGATAAACTAATAGTATACAAATACACAAACAACTTATACAAATAGAAATATTAACTAATATTATACAAATACACAAACAACTTATACATATACAAATATAAACTAATAATATACAAATACACAAACAACTTATTCAAATAGAAATATTAACTAATAGTGTACAAATACACAAACAAGTTATACATACACAAATATAAACTAATACTAACAAATACACAAACAACTTAAACAT
Organism: Galaxias olidus; assembly: GCA_026901105.3. Lineage (NCBI taxonomy): Eukaryota > Metazoa > Chordata > Actinopteri > Galaxiiformes > Galaxiidae > Galaxias > Galaxias olidus. The sequence goes on along the minus strand of JAPMUY010000390.1, from coordinate 55,682 downwards.
GCACAAATATAAACTAATAGTAACAAATACACAAACAACTTATACATATACAAATATAAACTAATAGTAACAAATACACAAACAACTTATATAAATATAAACTAATAGTAACAAATACACAAACAACTTATACAAATATAAATATAAACTAATGGTAACAAATACACAATTTATACAAATATAAATATAAACTAATAGTAACAAATACACAAACAACTTATACATATAAAAATATAAACTAATAGTACAAGTTCTGTTTATTTGGTACATGTCAGCATACAAGTGAAATGTATTTCTGCCAATTCTTTAATGTGGAACAAAACTAAAATTAAGAGTAAATAATAAAATAAAACCTGTTTGTACGAAAGTCATATCCTCTTGACAAGCCTAATTAGGGGCCGCCTTAGGCCCATCACTTTGGCTACAAGACATTTTGGGATGGAAAATATCTTCGTAAAGTCACATGCAAACTATTGACTGTGAGTAGGAGATGTTTGTAAGATCAGAACTGTAGTTAGAATGCACTATTTCTTCTATTTGAGTTTGTTTTCAATTCTGCCACCTAGTGGCTTAAACAATTCAAAACAGAATTGGGTAAATGCCGTTTTCTTCCTTTCCAGAGAAAAGTAACAAAGACAACCTTGTTTATTGTTCTCTTAGATGCTATCTTAAATATTGATTTCTGCATCTCCCAGCAAACCTTAGTTTGAGAACCTCTGGCACAATTCATTTTCAGTCACTGTGGAATCTTTCTCACTCATTCATTCTCTCTTTTTAATCTCTCTCTTTACTTTTCTATCACTTTCTTTAATTATTTTGTTCTTTCTTTCTTTATCTCTTGCTCGTATGTTCAATCTCTCTCTCGCTCTCTCTCTCTCAATCCTTCTCAAACACTTTCGTTAATTTGCTCTCTCTCTTATTCTCTTACTTTCTGTCTCTGTCTTTGTCTTAGGAGTCCGATCCAAAGGTCAGCTACAGTGTTGACACGGGTTCAAAGGTCGTCAAGTCCCCTTACAGTGTTGACCCGGGGACAGATCCAGAGGTCGCACTGACCCATTGCGGTGTTGACCCGGGGACAGATCCAGAGGTCGCACTGACCCATTGCGGTGTTGACCCTGGTTCAAAGGTCGTCAAGTCCCCTTGCAGTGTTGGCAAGGGGTCAGAGGGCAAGGGAGACTCCGAACAGGTGTACAACCTTCTGGGAGTCGTAGCAACAGTTCTGAACATGTTGGTGATGATTGTAGTCTACATCTACTACAGTGTTTAAGAAAAGATCTACTACAGTATCTAAGAGAGGGATCTACTGTAATATCTAAGAGAGGGCTACAGTATCTAAGAGTAGGATCTACTACAGTATCTAAGAGAGGGATCTAGTATCTAAAAGAGGGATCTACTACAGTATCTAAGAGAGAAACAGATAAAGGATCTACTACAGTATCTAAGAGAGAAACAGGTAGAGGATCTACTACAGTCTCTAAGAGAGAAACAGGTAAAGGATCTACTACAGTATCTAAGAGAGAAAAAGGTAAAGGATCTACTACAGTATCTAAGAGAGAAACAGGTAGAGGATCTACTACAGTCTCTAAGAGAGAAACAGGTAGAGGATCTACCACAGAATCTAAGAAAAGGAAGGGGAAAGTATCTGATGTGAAATTGATGATAGCGTTGATATATAATTGAGCATACTATCCTTATGGACTATCTAAGGAGTTGTTTGGCAACGAATGGCAACTTAATATCTACGGAATAGGCATTTGGCAGTATGCCATTCAGTATGGAGTACAACTGAATCTGCCAATCTCATTCTTCATGCTTCCTCTGGGTCATGTTATAGGTCATAGGTCAATGTAGCCTCTCTGTTTCCTCTGATGATGATGATGATCTTCATCCACATGCTTCCTCTGGTCATGTTATAGGTCATAGGTCAATAGAGTCTCTCTGTTTATGTTTCCTGTCAGTATGCTGATGACACTGATGTGCTTAACCCCTAAACAGTCTTTATGAATGAAGACATTGCATTTTGGATTTCCTCGACAAGAAATGAACAAAATGCTAATATTATTTATTTATTTATTTATTTATTTATTTAAGTGGGTTCCCTAAAGAATGAAACTACTGTATTTAATAGGTTTGAAATATGCAATATCAAATTCATTATATGATAACAATCTCTCAATTTCATCAACATATTGCAGCATATTAGCGAGATTGTTTGTCTCGCAGAGATATTTCTGCTGGTTAGTTAGCCTGGTTAATAGTTAATTTTGTGAGAGTAATAATTAGTAATTGGGTCAAATACATTTAGTATAAGGCAAAATATCCTTCACAAGAAAACATATTCGACATTATGTTTAACTTCTGTCAGACATTTTTCAGTCGGTCACTTATCCTCTGAACCTAACCTTTTTTTCGAAAGTATTATTTTATCAGAGAGTATGTTGTTCCTTTGTTCTGTGTTTTGTTTCGGATGGTCAGTTTGTATGATTATGGTCTTCAGTTATTATTTTCTTATGAATAATATTATTTATTAATGTATAACATAGGCCTGCTATATGGCGGTCCACTGAATCAAATCACCGGAAGAGGTCGCTAGTGGTCTTCTTTGAAACAGCCTCTACGTTCAGTCTACTTCAGCTTTACTGAACTTCATGAATGAAGTTTTCACGGTTGTACCGCAAATGTGAAGACTGAACTGATTAGGGGGGGGGGACATTTTCCGGACCGGTTTAAACCAAGCCACCGGCTGGCCAGCCTAATTTTCACAAGCAACACCTGCGGGGTCCGAAGCCAACATAAAAAAACTAGCGGCTGGAAATTTAAAGCCCTGCAATGTTTATTTATTGACACTAAGTTGTGGGGTCTATTATTACTTAGACTAGTGTAGGTTGTGTTGTAGTATACAGTATTATCCTCCCGATAGCTCTATAACCAGATAATAGATGAACCACAAAAAATGAACAACACAATATAATTCAGCTGTTTAGAACTTGTTTCTAACTCTTAATAAAAAATGTAAAACTTAATTCAAATATTAACTTTGATTTCCTTTTTAAGAGAAGGAATTGTGTTGGAGCGGAGCCATTGAATGCTGCTGGTCATCTAATTGGTCGCCCGGTTCTCACATCTTTTTGCCGCGCAGTCCCATTGGCTCGAGGCTTCCAGCCCAACTTCACTACAGCTCCATCAGCTCGCGGAGGCACACTGGCTTGTTAGAAGGACTTTTTGACAAGTGTATTGCAGTTTCATAATACAATAGTCGAACTGAAAACTGTATATTGAAAGAAAAATGACGATCAGATCACTTTAATTGCTTCTTTCCTTTAGCAAAAATTAAAATAGCTTAGTTTTTAAAAAATTCTTGTCACAGGAACATTTTCAAGCAGTGCCAACTTTGGACTATCGTAACGTCAATGTGTTTTACACAGCGCAACTTCCAAAGATGTCAACCTCGTTAAAAAATCCTTTGTCCAGTTTTTGGTTAACTTGTCTGTTATATTTCATATCATTATCTTCGGGAACATTCGTGAGGACGCTCTCCCATCCCGCAACACAAGCGCTGCAGCAAATGGAGCACCGAACTGCGGGCCGGTACCAGCACGCGAGTGTCAGTTATCATACGTTTCAACGGCAGTGGAGAACAACCACCGTGAGACCGACATTCAATCACAAAGTGCCACCGAACTTAAAGGGTCGAAAACACCCGACAAACGCAAAAGGCTTGCTGAAAGGGTAAGTGATCTATGAGAGGCACCTCAGGCGTCTATAGAGACAAGTGTCAAACCTTGTGGCTCAGATAAAACTGGTCTGGATTTTTAAAAGTTATATAGCGCTCCAAAGATATAAAAAGACATGCAATTTAAACATTTTGAACCCCTGTTTCGTGCCACGCTTCCACATTAACAATGGTACTGTTGGTAGTTGTTACTTTACAGCGCTGGGGGCTCTCCCTGTTTAAGAGGGATTCCACTGACTAAGCCGTCAGGTGTGCTTGCACAGCACCAACTGGAATGTGTGACATTCTTACAGTTTGGGGCTCTCTGTGTGTGCGTGTGTGTGTGTGTGTGCGTGAGGGAGGGAGAGAGAGAGAGTGTGTGTGTGTGTGTGCGTGTGTGTGTGTGTGTGTGTGTGAGAGAGAGAGAGTGTGTGTGTGTCTGTGTAGGTGTGTGTGCGTGTGCGTGTGTGTGTGTGTGTGTGAGAGAGAGAGAGAGAGAGTGTGTGTGTGTTTGTTTGTTTGTTTGTGTGTGTTGCGTTTAGTCATGTTTACTTGACCAGACCGTTGTCTTAAGTGTACAACTGACAATCAAATGATGTCTGGAGGATTCAAAGTCATAGTAAACACACAAACACACACACGGCCTACATGCAGACTACAAATACACACACACAAACACGGATGGATTAGCCAATCAACACACTTCTCATCCCTATCAGTATTTCCTGCCTCTCTCTCTCTCTCTCTGTGTGTGTGTGTGTGTGTGTGTGTGTGTGTGTGTGTGTGTGTGTGTGTGTGTGTGTGTGTGTGTGTGTGTGTGTGTGTGTGTGTGTGTGTGTGTGTGTGTGTGTGTGTGTGTGTGTGTGGGGAGGATAAATAATGCATTGAAAGGTTGATCCGTAAGGCTGGGACTGGAATTCTGAGCTGATCCGATTCTACACAGTGAGGGACTGTTGTGGGGGGGGTTAGGGTTTCAGAGCGGAGGTCAGACTGCGCCATACCCCCACGAGGAACAGGTTTCAGAACCAACGTTATCCTCTTTAGAGACCTGGAGACTGCTGCTGTTTTTTCTCTGTGTAAAGTTGGTTTTAGATTCTTGTTAATAGTGTTTATAGGTTAGTTGTAGACTCTGGTATTAGTGTTCTGTGTTAGTGTGAGGTTAGTTGTAGACTCTAGTATTAGTGTTCTGTGTTAGTGTGAGGTTAGTTGTAGACTCTAGTATTAGTGTTCTGTGTTAGTGTGTTGGTTGTTGACTCTAGTATTAGTGTTCTGTGTTAGTGTGAGGTTAGTTGTAGACTCTAGTATTAGTGTTCTGTGTTAGTGTGTTGGTTGGTTGTAGACTCTAGTATTAGTGTTCTGTGTTAGTGTGTTGGTTGGTTGTAGACTCTAGTATTAGTGTTCTGTGTTAGTGTGTTGGTTGGTTGTAGACTCTAGTATTAGTGTTCTGTGTTAGTGTGTTGGTTGGTTGTAGACTCTAGTATTAGTGTTCTGTGTTAGTGTGAGGTTAGTTGTTGACTCTGGTATTAGTGTTCTGTGTTAGTGTGTAGGTTGGTTGTATTTCTCTTCTCTCTCAAAGTGAACAGACAGAATGTGTTGGCCCCCAGCTGCTTTTATGTGACATGAGGGTGGGAGGGGGGGTCTGTAAGACAGCCTTCATTCAGTCACTGGAGGGGCTTTGAAGGGCAGTGGTTTGGGGGGGTGGAGGGGTCATGGGGGTCAGGCCAGGAGACAGGGTGAAGCGTAGGAGGGGAGCTCTGTTTGCTCTGCACTTAGTCACGCCGACTAGAGAGGAGGAGGAGGAGGAGGAGGAGGAGGTGAGAGTCGGGCTGTGAGGGAGTCTAAGTCTGAGAGAGGAAGAGGAGGAACCCAGACACACACAGAGAGAGGAGGTGCTCTGCTAAAAAGGAGACACAGAGAGAGGAGGTGCTATGTTATAAAGGAGACACAGAGAGAGGAGGTGCGATGTTATAAAGGAGACACAGAGAGAGGAGGTGCTATGTTATGAAGGAGACACAGAGAGAGGAGGTGCTCTGCTTAAAAGGAGACACAGAGAGGAGGTGCGATGTTATAAAGGAGACACAGAGAGAGGAGGTGCGATGTTATGAAGGAGACACAGAGAGAGGAGGTGCTATGTTATAAAGGAGACACAGAGAGAGGAGGTGCTATGTTATAAAGGAGACACAGAGAGAGGAGGTGCTCTGCTTAAAAGGAGACACAGAGAGAGGAGGTGCGATGTTATAAAGGAGACACAGAGAGAGGAGGTGCTATGTTATAAAGGAGACACAGAGAGAGGAGGTGCTATGTTATGAAGGAGACACAGAGAGAGGAGGTGCGATGTTATGAAGGAGACACAGAGAGAGGAGGTGCGATGTTATAAAGGAGACACAGAGAGAGGAGGTGCTATGTTATGAAGGAGACACAGAGAGAGGAGGTGCTATGTTATAAAGGAGACACAGAGAGAGGAGGTGCTATGTTATAAAGGAGACACAGAGAGAGTTGCTATGTTATAAAGGAGACACAGAGAGAGGAGGTGCGATGTTCTTAAGGTCTGGCTCCTCTTCAAAGCTCCTGTAACAGACTGCTTTTGGGGACTATCAGCTTCACTCACAGATCCCAGCATCATCTGTCCCCTGTGTGTGTGTGTGTGTGTGTGTGTGTGTGTGTGTGTGTGTGTGTGTGTGTGTGAGAGAGAGAGAGAGAGAGAGAGAGAGAGAGAGAGAGAGAGAGAGAGAGAGAGAGAGAGAGAGAGAGAGAGAGAGAGAGAGAGAGAGAGAGAGAGAGAGAGAGAGAGAGAGAGAGAGAGAGAGAGAGAGAGAGAGAGAGAGAGAGAGAGAGAGAGAGAGAGAGAGAGAGAGAGAGACTGTGTGCGTGTGTGTGTGCGTGAGAGAAAGTGTCTGTGTGTATGTGTGTATGTGTGTGTGTGTCAGTGGATTGAGGAAGATTACCTTTGTGGACCAGAGGTATTTTGATACTCTTTGATTTGATTGAACCTTTATTTATCCTCTCTTTGAGACCGGTCTTTGCCAGCAGACAGCACACACAGCTGCAGTGTGTGTGTGTGTGTGTGTGTGTGTGTCTGTGTGTGTGTGTGTGTGTGTGTGTGTGTGTGTGTGCGCAGGCCATAGAGAGAGGAGTGTTCTTTGAGATCAGCTACACTCCAGCCATTAAGGACTCCACTATGAGACGCTACACCATCGCTAACAGCCTCAGCCTCATAGACGACGTGCCTGCGTGTGTGTGTGTGTGTGTGTCTGTGCCTGCCTGCCTGTCTGCCTGCCTGCCTGCCTGCCTGCCTGCCTGCCTGCCTGCCTGCCTGCCTGCCTGCCTGCCTGCCTGCCTGCCTGTCTGCCTGCCTGCCTGCCTGCCTGCCTGCCTGCCTGCCTGCCTGCCTGCCTGCCTGCCTGCCTGCGTGCGTGCGTGCGTGGGTGCGTGCCTGCCTGCGTGTGTGTGAAAGTGTGTTTGTGTGTGAGAGTACATGTACGGGAGTACGTGTGTGTGTGTGTGTGTGTGTGTGTGTGTGTGTGTGTGTGTGTGTGTGTCTGGCGGCTCCTCCTGCTGTCCTGACATCCCGGTGGATTTCAGTGTCATCATGTTATTTTAACATCATCACAGTTCACTGGCGGCTTCTGACTGCTCAGCAACACTGCTACACTGACGCCATGGAGGTGTGTGTGTGTGTGTCTGTGTGTGTCTGTGTGTGTGTGTGTGTGTGTGTGTGTGTGTGTGTGTGTGTCACAGAAGTGACCACATCCCTTTCAGCCCGAATATGTGTACAGCTGCATCTGTCTACTCTGACAAACCCCAGCCATTGTGTGTGGCACACACACACACACACACACACACACACAGGCGTTTTGTCCCATTAGTTCCGGTGGGCTGGCTGTATTGTGTGGGGGTTTGTGGGAACGAGGGGAGGAGCTGGAGGATCAGGACTATGACGGTGATTGGACGACAGTGTCACCTCTCAGGTGTCGGTCCAAACAGGATGACCTGGGAGGTCCTCTCTGAGAGGAGGTCAGGAGGTCAGAGGTCAGACAAGTCTGTCAGCAGAGTCCTGAAGCCTCAGGGAACTAAAGTCAAGGCCCTGCGACTTCTGGACAGCCATAACAATGACCTAGTCACAAGTGGAGATATTCATTAGAATTAGGAATGAAATAGATTGAATTAGAATTCACACATTCATTTGTTTTTCCGTGTATCAATGTTTGGGCTTCAGTTTATCAAATACGATTTGTAGTTGCATGGGTTTGCAGTAGTAAACGTATTTACCAGGTAAACTGTAAACAGTTGAATTTGACTTGGTCAACATCAATGCTAACAGTAGCCAGATGAATAGGTGCAAATTAGCATTAATGTAAATAGTGGCTAGGCAATTGGGGCCTGGTTAGCATCAATGCTAACAGTAGCCAGATGAATAGGCGCAAATTAGCATTAATGTAAATAGTGGCTTGGTAATTGGGGCTGGTTAGCATCAATACTAACAGTAGCCAGGTGCATAGGTGCAAATTAGCATTAATGCAAATAGTGGCTAGGTAATTGGGGCCTGGTTAGCATCAATGCTAACAGTAGCCAGGTGAATAGATACAAATTAGCATTAATGCAAATAGTGGCTAGGTAATTTGGGCCTGGTTAGCATCAATGCTAACAGTAGCCAGATGAATGGGACCTGGTTATCCATCACAGGTGAGAGAGCCTGGGTTAGCATCCTAAGGTGTTACCAACGCTAACAGTAGTCAAGTCAACCAGAGTTTCTTAGTCCTTTGGCGTTTCAGGAAGTGGATGGCTCAGAGGCAGCAGGGTTATAGAGCAGCTCTGTGGACGGGAGGCATGGGGGCTTTTCACACCAGGGCACAAATAACACACACACACACACACTCACACTCACACAAACACGCACACTCACTTACACACACACTCACTCACTTACACACTCACTCACTTACACACTCACTCACTCACTCACACACTCACTCACACACACACACACACACTCACACACACACACACACGCACACTCACACATAAGCACACACAGACACACACACACACACTCTCACACACACTCACACTCACACACACAAACATAAGAGCAGACACACTGACACACACACTCTCACACACACTCTCACACACACACACACACACACACACACACACACACACAGACTTGGTCTCTTTCTCAGAACACAAACACAGTCTGTCCTGAAGGTCGCGCTGAGCTGTCATTTTGAGGAGAAGGCGGGGCTAAGGAGGATTGTGTTGATGTGCAAATTGACTCTCTTTCCCAGAATGCTGCTGGACAAACAGGCGCTGGCAGGAGCGTGTAATCCAGTTATGTGTCTTGGGCCAGTGTGTGTGTTACCAGAAAGACAATGAGTTTGGTGAGAAGCCTAGAGCCCTTCAGTGCTTTGTATGTCTAAACAGCTGTGGTCTGGTTCAGCCATCTTACTGCCGAACTCCAGGCTCCTTTTGAAACTGTCTATAACCTGCAGGCCCCTCCCTCTCAATCTCCCTCTCTCCCTCTGCCTCCCTCTCTCCCTCTCCCCCTACCTCTCCCTCTCCGCTCCCTCTCTCTCTCTCCCTCTCCGCTCCCTCTGCTCTCTCCCTCTGTCTCCCTCTCTCCTCTCTCCCTGCTCTCCCCTCCCTCCCTCTCCCTCACCCTCTCCCTCCCTTCCTCCCTCCCTCTCTCCTCTCCCCTCCCTCTCCCCCTCCCTCCCTACCTCCCTCCCTCTGCCTCTCCCTCACCCTCTCCTTCCTCCCTCCCTCCCTCCCTCTGCCTCTCCCTCTCTCTCTCCCCTCTCCCTCCCCCTCCCCCTCCCTCTGCCTCACCCTCTCCCTCCCTCCTCTCCCCTCCCTCTCCCCCTCCCTCCCTCTGTTGTCCCAGGTCTAATGCCTGTGGGGAGAGGTGTTGTCCAGGATGGTCCTACTCCCAGAAGACCAGGAGCTGCTCCAAACGTCAGTACCTCTGCTCTGACACCCTCTGACATCATCAAAGAGGGACAGACTGCATTATATAGTCCTACACATCTTTCCTTCATAACCCATTATCTCCTCTGTTCTCCCCTTACTTTCTCCTCATCACTCTCTTCTCTCCCTCTCCCCCCCTACTTTCTCCTCCCTATCTCTCTCTCCTCTCCTCCTCTCCCCCTCTCCCTCTCTCCTGTAGCTCGGTGTGATCCTCGTTGTCATAACAACGCGGTGTGCATGCACCCTAACCTCTGTGAGTGTCCTAGAGGTTTCCATGGCGCCCGCTGTCAGTTTTCTGCGGTGGTCTACTCCGTTGGGGGGTTACCATGGAAGCAGCATCAGCCTGCAGCCACCCCCAGCCCCCTGAAACCCAGCTACCAGCCCACCTACCCCCGGCCCGCCCAGCCTGCAGCCACCCCCAGCCCCCTGAAACCCAGCTACCAGCTCTCCTACCCCCGGCCCGCCCAGCCTGCAGCCACCCCCAGCCCCCTGAAACCCAGCTACCAGCTCACCTACCCCCGCCCCTCCCAGCCTGCAGCCACCCCCAGCCCCCTGAAACCCAGCTACCAGCTCACCTACCCCCGGCCCGCCCAGCCTGCAGCCCACCCCCCTGCTAGATCTTCACTGAGCTCTGTGGTAACCTCCACCTCCAGAGCACCAGGGAAACCTCCCTCCTTTAGCCCAGGGACAGAGTCCCCTGGCCAGGCTAGCAGCGCCACTGGCTCCCCTGGCATGGACCCACCTCTGGAACATGGGACAGAGAAGGACCAGTCTATAGCAGACCGGCAGACAGACAGCTCTGTAAAGACAAACAGCTCTATAAAGACAGACAGGCAGACAGACAGCTCTGTAAAGACAGACAGGCAGACAGATGGGCAGACAGACAGCTCTGTAAAGACAGACAGGCAGACAGATGGGCAGACAGACAGCTCTGTAAAGACAGACAGGCAGACAGACATCTCTGTAAAGACAGACAGGCAGACAGATGGGCAGACAGACAGCTCTGTAAAGACAGACGGGCAGACAGACAGCTCTGTAAAGACAGACAGGCAGACAGACGGGCAGACAGACAGCTCTGTAAAGACAGACAGGCAGACAGACGGGCAGACAGACAGCTCTGTAAAGACAGACAGGCAGACAGACAGCTCTGTAAAGACAGACAGGCAGACAGATGGGCAGACAGACAGCTCTGTAAAGACAGACAGGCAGACAGACAGCTCTGTAAAGACAGACAGGCAGACAGATGGGCAGACAGACAGCTCTGTAAAGACAGACAGGCAGACAGACAGCTCTGTAAAGACAGACAGGCAGACAGATGGGCAGACAGACAGCTCTGTAAAGACAGACAGGCAGACAGACAGCTCTGTAAAGACAGACAGGCAGACAGATGGGCAGACAGACAGTTCTGTAAGGACAGACAGGCAGACAGACAGCCTCACTACGGAGGAAGAGGAGGAGGAGGAGGAGAGAGGGGAGAAGACTGACGGCTTCACTGCAGAGGAGGAGGAGAAGGAGGAGGAGAAGCAGCAGGAGGAGGAGAGAGGGGGGAAGACTGACGGCTTCACTGCAGAGGAGGAGGAGAAGGAGGAGGAGAAGCAGCAGGAGGAGGAGAGAGGGGGGAAGACTGACGGCTTCACTGCAGAGGAGGAGGAGAAGGAGGAGGAGAAGCAGCAGGAGGAGGAGAGAGGGGGGAAGGCCTCCAGACCTACTCCTTCTCAGAAGCACTACAGTGTCCGCTGGCTTCCTCTCAGGTTAGTAGAGGCAACCAATCACATTACAGGAGGCCTCACAGACTACCAATCACATTACAGGAGGCCTCACAGACTACCAATCACATTACAGGAGGCCTCACAGACTACCAATCACATTACAGGAGGCTTCACAGACTACCAATCACATTACAGGAGGCTTCACAGACTACCAATCACATTACAGGAGGCCTCACAGACTACCAATCACATTACTGGAGGCTTCACAGACTACCAATCACATTACAGGAGGCTTCACAGACTACCAATCACATTACTGGAGGCGGCTTCACAGACTACCAATCACATTACAGGAGGCTTCACAGACTACCAATCACATTACAGGAGGCTTCACAGACTACCAATCACATTAGAGCATTTCTGGATGAATCAAACATACATTGTAAACCTATGTCCTCAAACAGCTAAACACCACAGTGATTATGTGTCATTTAAAGATATGGCCCAGTCACTCTAAATATTATAAGATATAGTCAGTCTAAATAGTATAATATATAGTCAGTCTAAATAGTATAATCTAGAGTCAGCACTGGGCTGTACCATCCGTTAGATGGTGTCTGGTTTCTGCTCTTAACTGAAGATGCTGTCATCACTTCTGTCAGCCTGCAGGGGGAGCTAGCTACCAGTCTAAACTGTACAGTAGACTCCTATAGTGTAATGCACGGTGTGTGTAAAGATAGAGAGCAGGCTCTGTCTTAAAGGTTGACTTAGATAGGTACAGTACAAACCATCTGCAACTTTGGGCAGTACACTGACTCAGTACACTGACTCAATACACTGACTCAGTACACTGACTCAATACACTGACTCAGTACACTGGCTCAGTACACTGACTCAATACACTGACTCAATACACTGACTCAGTACACTGGCTCAGTACACTGACTCAGTACACCGGCTCAGTACACTGACTCAATACACTGACTCAGTAGACTGGCTCAATACACTGACTCAGTAGACTGGCTCAATACACTGGCTCAGTACACTGACTCAATACACTGGCTCAGTACACTGACTCAATACACTGACTCAGTAGACTGGCTCAATACACTGACTCAGTAGACTGGCTCAATACACTGGCTCAGTACACTGACTCAATACACTGACTCAGTAGACTGGCTCAATACACTGACTCAGTACACTGGCTCAGTACACTGGCTCAGTACACTGGCTCAGTACACTGACTCAATACACTGACTCAGTACACCGGCTCAGTACACTGACTCAATACACTGACTCAGTAGACTGGCTCAATACACTGACTCAGTAGACTGGCTCAATACACTGGCTCAGTACACTGACTCAATACACTGGCTCAGTACACTGACTCAATACACTGACTCAGTAGACTGGCTCAATACACTGACTCAGTACACTGACTCAATACACTGACTCAGTACACTGACTCAATACACTGGCTCAGAGGTTAGCACTGATGCATCACAGCAGAAGGTCCTGGGTTCGAAGCCCGGCCGGTCCAGGTCCTTTCTGTGAGGAGTTTTAGGGTTCGTGTATTTGGCCTGTGTGTTCCTTCCTATCCTGTACTCTACAAATGATTACAACAGACTCACTATAAAAACTCCAGCTGCAAGCACACACACACACACACACACGCACACACACACAGGTCTGCCATGTTGGCTGGTATACTCATCTAACAGTGAACCTTAGGAAAGGGCTTAAACAACTGCTGTAAGACAGACAGAAGATAGAGGACAGGGAATACCTCCTGCTCTCCTCCTCTCTCCTCTCCTCTCCTCTACTCTCCTGTCCTCTCCCCCTCTAAATTCTGAGCCAAACATTTTGTTTAGTTGACTCTAATGGCTTATAAATGTTCTCTCAAAGCATGGCCTTGGTTTACGGATACACACACACACAGACACACACACATAATCGTTCAGTTTGTATTCACTGGTAAAGTCCCGATGCCAAAAGCTTTTGAAATGTAAACAAATGAAACATGTGAAGACACACAGAAATGAAACAGTGTTCTTGTGCAATACCTTCAGATTAAATACAGCTAAACAGATCTCAGGTAGGGTTAGGGTTAGGGGGAGGGTAGGGTTTAGATAGATTCAGCTAAACAGATCTCAGATAGGGTTAGGGTTAGGGTAGGGTCAGGGTAGGGTTTAGATAGATCCAGCTAAACAGATCTCAGATAGGGTTAGGGTTAGGGTAGGGTCAGGGTAGGGTTTAGATAGATTCAGCTAAACAGATCTCAGATAGGGTTAGGGTTAGGGTTGGGTCAGGGTAGGGTTTAGATAGATACAGCTACACAGATCTCAGATAGGGTTAGGGTAGGGTTAGGGTTAAGGTTTAGCTAGATACAGCTACACAGATCTCAGATAGGGTTAGGGTTAGGGGTAGGGTTAGGGTAGGGTTAGGGTTAGGGTTAGGGTTAGGGTTAGGGTTAGGGTTAGGGTTAGGGTTAGGGATATCGTAAGAGATAGGGTTAGGGATAGGGTTAGGGGTAGGGTTAGGGTTAGGGGTAGGGATAGGGTTAGGGGTAGGGTTAGGGGGAGGGTTAGGGGTAGGGTTAGGGGTAGGGTTTAGATAGATACAGCTACACAGGTCTCAGATAGGGTTAGGGGTAGGGTTAGGGGGAGGGTTAGGGGTAGGGTTAGGGGGAGATAGATCCAGTCATGGTGTGTAACTGCTATGTTACTCAGTGCATTCTTACTTTACCATCGTGTTATCAGTTCTGTTACAGTCTTCACCTTCTCTGCTGGAGGGTTCTCCTACACCCTAAAAGAACACCATCCTAAAACCAATGGGAATTAAATACTTGGGTGTGTATTGTGTTGGTGTTGATATGTGTGTTTTGTGTTCGTGTGTGTGTGTGTGTGTGTGTGTGTGTGTGTGTGTGTGTGTGTGTGTGTGTGTGTGTGTGTGTATGTGTGTTAATGTGTGTTCATATGTGTGTGTGTGTGTGTGTGTGTGTGTGTGTGTGTGTAGTCTGAAGGAGATGCAGAGAATGGTCCTGAGGAAGACTTTGTCTGGAGGAGGAAGAGGAGATAAGATGGCCGCCCTGCTCATGAAACACATTGAATTGGAGAGGAAGATGCTACACCCCCCCTCTCCCTCGTCCTCTCCCCCTTCCTCCTCCTCTTCCTCACTCTCTCCAAGTGTGTCTAAGAAGCAGAGGACTGCAGGGAAGCGTCTGCACACTCAGAAGGGCCAGTACACCATCCATGTCAGTCCACCTGCAGGTTGGTACACACACACACACACACACACACACACACACACACACACACACACACACACACTCAGAAGGGCCAGTACACCATCCATGTCAGTCCACCTGCAGGTTGGTACACACACACACACACACACACACACACACACACTCAGAATGTCCAGTACACCATCCATGTCAGTCCACCTGCTGGTTGGTACACACACACACACACACACACACACACACACTCAGAATGGCCAGTACACCATCCATGTCAGTCCACCTGCAGGTTGGTACACACACACACACACACAGCGCACACAGCACACACAGCGCACACAGCGCACACACACAGACAGCACACACACAGCGCACACATGCACACACACGCACGCACAGCGCACACATGCACACACACAGCGCACACACACATACACGCACACACATAGCGTGCACATACACTCACACACATACACACTGACACACATACAGACCCACACTCATAAACACGGTCTTACAGCAAATTGGAAAACAGCGTCTAGACAGCCTACTGGAATGTATTATGGAACTCTTCCACTGCACTTCATAATCATAATGACCCTACTGTAGGGGTTCCTGTGTGTGTGTGTGTGTGTGTGTGTGTGTGTGTGTGTGTGTGTGTGTGTGTGTGTGTGTGTGTGTGTGTGTGTGTGTGTGTGTGTGTGTGTGTGTGTGTCATGAGACCCTCTCCCCATCTCCAGCCTATGGGAGGATGAGATAAGGTATGGGCAGCAGAGATTCAGTCTCTGATTGGCCCATTGTGAGGCCTTCCTGCCTTTGTGGCCAATGGGTGGGGTCCGTTACAATGGAGTCTGATGATTGATTGTCTGGAGGGGTTGAACTCTGTGACCTCAGGCGGCTGCTATGATTGGTGTAGAGCTTACAAAGGCTCATTGCAGCGTTTTGTTTGGCGATATGAATGGCGGCTTTAGGTGATGCTGTAATGGTCAGGTTACTATGGCAATAGTTAAGCAGTAGTTATGGGTAATATGGTAATAGGTAAGCTGTAGTTAT
>JAPMUY010000390.1:15000-30000 GCA_026901105.3 Galaxias olidus | reverse complement strand
TTTTTAACCTGTAGTTGTGCAGTTGTGTAATTAACCTGTAGTTGTATTTTTAACCTGTAGTTGTGCAGTTGTGTAATTAACCTGTAGTTGTATTTTTAACCTGTAGTTGTGCAGTTGTGTAATTAACCTGTAAATCCTCTGTTCTCCTCAGTCCTGTGTCTCCTCTGTATGTTATTAACCTGTAGTTGTGTATTTGTGTTATTAACCTGTAGTTGTGTTATTAACCTGTAGTTGTGTAATTAACCTGTAGTTGTGTAATTAACCTGTAGTTGTGTAATTAACCTGTAGTTGTGTAGTTGTGTAATTAACCTGTAGTTTTCCTGTTCTCCTCAGTCTTCTGTCCCATGCTGTGTCAGAACGGAGGCGTGTGCATTCAGAAGGACCGCTGTCTGTGCCCGCCCACTTTCACTGGAAAGTTCTGCCAGATCCCCGCCTCTACAGCTTCATCTACCAATGAGATCGTCAAGCCACCGCCCAGCTCTACCAGTCAGCAGCTGACCCAGTCTGAATACCTCCTTCCACTGCAGCCAATTGGAGAGAGACAGGGACAGCCTGCAGGTGAGAGAGAGGGCGGAGTCATGTCATGGAAGGAGTTTAAAGGGTTAGGTAGTATGTAGGGTTGGGGTTAGGTAGTATGTAGGGTTAGGGTTAGGTAGTGTGTAGGGTTAGGGTTAGGTAGTATGTAGGGTTAGGGTTAGGTAGTATGTAGGGTTAGAGTTAGGTAGTATGTAGGTTTAGGGTTAGGTAGTATGTAGGGTTAGGGTTAGGTAGTATGTAGGGTTAGGGTTAGGTAGTATGTAGGGTTAGAGTTAGGTAGTATGTAGGTTTAGGGTTAGGTAGTATGTAGGGTTAGAGTTAGAGTTAGGTAGTATGTAGGGTTAGAGTTAGGGTTAGGTAGTATGTAAGGTTAGGGTTAGGTAGTGTGTAGGGTTAGGGTTAGGTAGTACGTAGGGTTAGGTAGTGTGTAGGGTTAGGTAGTATGTAGGGTTAGGGTTAGGTAGTATGTAGGGTTAGGATAGTATGTAGGTTTACGGTTAAGTAGTATGTAGGGTTAGGTAGCATGTAGGGTTAGGGTTAGGTAGTATGTAGGGTTAGGATAGTATGTAGGTTTATGGTTAGGTAGTATGTAGGGTTAGGTAGTGTGTAGGGTTAGGGTAGTGTGTGGGGTTAGGGTTAGGTAGTATGTAGGGTTAGGATAGTATGTAGGTTTATGGTTAGGTAGTATGTAGGGTTAGGTATTGTGTAGGGTAAGGGTTAGGGTAGTAGGTAGGGTTAGGTAGTGTGTAGGGTTAGACTTTTGGTTAAACTCCAAAGCTGTGTTCAGAATCACCTACTTAAATACTATCTACTACATAATGAGTACATACTGCATACGGACTACTTAAATACTATCTACTACATACTCAATGAGTACATACTGTAAACTGACTACTTAAGTACCATCTACTATATACTCAATGAGTACATACTACATACTGACTACTGAAACCGAAATCTAGAATACTACTTTTATACAAAGATTCGATTATATTGTTAGTATACTCAACTGGAACATGTGACCAAAACCCTGGCATCTTTGTAATGCTGTCAAAGCTAGGAGGAAGTTGCCAAATTGCATTTTGGGGCGTGAAGCATCGTCTAGTGACCTCTCAACATTTCCCCAAACAGAGCGGGATGTCATCCAGGAACTTTTTCCATACTCAAATTTCACATACTATGTACCGTTAACACACTGCATACTCATTTTCGCTTAAATGTAGTATGTTAAGTATGCATAGTAGGCGATTTTGAACACAGCAAGTCACTCCCTCACAGTTACCAGACAGGGTTAGAGTTAGGTAGTATGTAGGGGTTAGGGTTAGGTAGCATGTAGGGTTAGGGTTAGGTAGTATGTAGGGTTAGTTAGGGTTAGGTAGTATGTAGGGTTAGGGTTAGGTAGTATGTAGGGTTAGAGTTAGGGTTAGGTAGTATTTAGGGTTAGGTAGTATGTAGGGTTAGGGTTAGGTAGTATGTGGGGTTAGAGTTAGGGTTAGGTAGTATGTAGAGTTAGGGTTAGGGTTAGGTAGTATGTAGGGTTAGGGTTAGATAGTAGGTAGGGTTAGGGTTAGGTAGTATGTAGGGTTAGGGAATAACCAGGGTCTGACCACAGTAACAGCTCTAAACATCACATTCTCTCTAAACATATCACATCATCTCTTTAAATTTATCAACATCACCTGTAAATGAATCCACATCACCTGTAAATTAATCCACATCACCTGTAAATGAATCCACATCACCTGCAAATGAATCTATGTCACCTATAAATGAATCCACATAACCTGTAAATGAATCCACATCACCTGTAAATGAATCTACGTCACCTATAAATGAATCCACATAACCTGTAAATGAATCCACATCACCTGCAAATGAATCTACGTCACCTATAAATGAATCCACATAACCTGTAAATGAATCCACATCACCTGCAAATGAATCTACGTCACCTATAAATGAATCCACATCACCTGTAAATGAAATTACATCACCTGCAAATTAATCTACGTCACCTATAAATGAATCCACATCACCTGTAAATGAAATTACATCACCTGTAAATTCATCCACATCACCTGTAAATTCATCCACATCACCTGCAAATGAAATTACATCACCTGTAAATTCATCCACATCACCTGTAAATTCATCCACATCACCTGCAAATGAAATTACATCACCTGTAAATTCATCCACATCACCTGCAAATGAATCCACATCTCACCTGTAAATTCATCCACATCACCTGTAAATTCATCCACATCACCTGTAAATGGATCTACATCACCTGTAAATTAATCTTCATCACCTGTAAATTAATCCACATCACCTGTAAATTAATCCACATCACCTGTAAATGGATCTACATCACCTGTAAATTAATCCACATCACCTGTAAATTCATCCACATCACCTGTAAATGGATCTACATCACCTGTAAATTAATCTTCATCACCTGTAAATTAATCCACATCACCTGTAAATTAATCCCCGTTGTTGTTTCTGCAGTGGTTTTTAATCTTTGAACAAAAGTCAACCTTCCAGACCATTTAGGATTGATAATGTTTGCTGGTTTAAATAAACATCAGGCATATTCACAAGAATGTCATCTCTCTCTCTCTCTCTCTCTCTCTCGCTCCCTCTCGCTCCCTCTCTCTCTGTCTCTCTCACACACACACACACACACACTGTCCTTAGGAATGCAGCATGCCCCATACTCCTCTCTCTCTCTCTCTCTCTCTCTCTCTCTCTCTCTCTCGCTCCCTCTCTCTCTCGCTCCATCTCGCTCCCTCTCTCTCTGTCTCTCTCTCACACACACACACACACACTGTCCTTAGGAATGCAGCATGCCCCTTCCAGTCAGACTTCTGTCTAGAACGTTGACAGGAAGTTCCATCTTAATGTGAACTCTGACCCAGGAAGTACACTGGGCCAGCCCAGGTTTCAGGGGTCAAGATTAGGGTTCAGCTAAACAGACATTCTCTTCTCATTCTGTTTGCTAACTGTGTGTGTGTGTGTCCAGCCCCCGGCTCCTCCATGGTGAAGGTGAGGGTGCAGCACCCCCCTGAGGCCAGTGTGAAGGTGCACCAGGTGCTGCAGGTGGGCTACGGTGCTGAGCCGAGCGGGGGGTCCAGACCCAGCAGCACTCACAGGGTCCAGGCCCAGACCCTCACAGGAGACGGGACTTACACCCAGAACTCTGGCTTCAAGTACTGCTTCAGAGAGGTCCACAACGGACAGGTAAGACCACCCCCACCTCACACTGTTACTATAGCAACGGACAGGTAGGACCACCCCCACCTCACACTGTTACTATAGCAACGGACAGGTAGGACTACCCCTACCTCGGACTGTTACTATAGCAACGAACAGGTAGGACCACCCCCACCTCACACTGTTACTATAGCAACGGACAGGTAGGACTACCCCTACCTCGGACTGTTACTATAGCAACGGACAGGTAGGACTACCCCTACCTCGGACTGTTACTATAGCAACGAACAGGTAGGACCACCCCCACCTCACACTGTTACTATAGCAACGGACAGGTAGGACCACCCCCACACCTCAGACTGTTACTATGGCAACGGACCCTCACCTCTCCCTCCTCTCTCCTCCCGTCTCCCTCTCTGGTTTCCCTCCTTAGTGTAGCTCTCCTCTCCCTGGGCTGAGGAGTAAGGACACCTGCTGTAGAGGCATCGGCAAGGCCTGGGGCATCAACGAGTGTGTGCTCTGCCCGCCCAGCGCAGGTACACACACATGCACACACACAGGCTCACACACACACACACACACACACACACACACACACACACACACACACCGGGCGGTGAAGGGTGATTTATAGTGTTGTTATATCTGACCATGTATGTGATCCCAGCAGACGTGTTGCTGTGCCTCACCATGAAGGAATGTAGTGGAGCTAAATCTGTTCACTCACACACACACACACACACACACACACACACACACACACATACACACACACACGTACACACACTCTCACCTCTCACACACACATAAGCACACACACACACACACACACACACACACAAAGACACGCACACACACACACACACACACTCTGGTTACCGTGTCTCCTGAATCAGAGCCTGTCCCCTCATATCAACAGAGGGTCCAATCAGCTTGATGATGTCAGATGATGTCATGTTTTCTCTATGAGCAAACTCTGATATCCGTTATGAAAAGAACAAGAAGTCATGTCTGCATTTCTCAACATGCTCTGGAAAGACTGATCTAATATGGCTTGGTGTGTGTGTGTGTGTGTGTGTGTGTGTGTGTGTGTGTGTGTGTGTGTGGTGTGGGAGTGTCTATGTAAGTATGTTCATGTGTGTGTGTGAGCGTCCATGGGCTGAACAGAAATTTAGACCGATGAAAGAGTGTAGCCGTGGTAGCGGCACAGGACTGGAGAGTTTGTTAGTGTTAGTGTAGTGTTAGGGTAGTGTTATGGTTAATGTTAGTGTAGTGTAGTGTTAATGTAGTGTAATGGTTAGCGTAGGGTTATGGTTAGTGTAGTGTTAGTGTAGTGTTAGGGTTAGTGTAGGGTTAGGGTTAGTGTTAGTGTAGTGTTATGGTTAATGTTAGTGTTAGGGTTAGTGTAGGGTTAGGGTTAGTGTTAGTGTAGTGTTATGGTTAATGTTAGTGTAGTGTAGTGTTAAGGTTAGTGTTAATGTAGTGTTATGGTTAGTGTAGGGTTATGGTTAGTGTAGTGTTAGTGTAGTGTTAGTGTAGGGTTAGTGTTAGTGTAGTGTTATGGTTAATGTTAGTGTAGTGTAGTTTTAATGTAGTGTAATGGTTAGTGTAGGGTTATGGTTAGTGTAGTGTTAGTGTAGTGTTAGTGTTAGGGTTAGTGTAGGGTTAGTGTTAGTGTAGTGTTATGGTTAATGTTAGTGTAGTGTAGTTTTAATGTAGTGTTATGGTTAGTGTAGGGTTATGGTTAGTGTAGTGTTAGTGTAGTGTTAGGGTTAGTGTAGGGTTAGGGTTAGTGTAGTGTTAGTGTAGTGTTAGGGTTAGTGTAGGGTTAGGGTTAGTGTTAGGGTTAATGTTAGTGTAGTGTAGTGTTAATGTAGTGTTATGGTTAGTGTAGGGTTATGGTTAGTGTAGTGTTAGTGTAGTGTTAGTGTTAGGGTTAGTGTAGGGTTAGGGTTAGTGTAGTGTTAGGGTTAGTGTAGTGTTATGGTTAGGGTTAGGGTTAGTGTAGTGTTAGGGTTAGTGTAGTGTTAGGGTTAGGGTTAGTGTAGTGTTAGGGTTAGTGTAGTGTTAGTGGTTAGTTTAATGTGTTTAGGGTTAGTGTAGTTTAGGTTAGTGTTAGGGTTAGTGTTAGTTAGTAGTGTTAGGGTTAGTTAGGGTTAGGGTTAGTAGGTAGTTTAATGTGTTAGGGTTAGTGGTTAGTTTAATGTGTTAGGGTTAGTGGTAGTTTAATGTGTTAGGGTTAGGGTTAGTGGTTAGTTTAATGTGTTAGGGTTAGTGGTTAGTTTAATGTGTTAGGGTTAGTGGTTAGTTTAATGTGTTAGTGGTTAGTTTAATGTGTTAGTGTTAGGGTTAGTGGTTAGTTTAATGTGTTACTGTTAGTTTAATGTGTTAGGGTTAGGGTTAGTGGTTAGTTTAATGTGTTAGGGTTAGTGTGGTGTTAGGGTTAGCGTAGTGTTATGGTTAGGGTTATGGTTAGTGTAGTGTAAGGGTTAGTGTAGTCTTAGGGTTAGTGTAGTGTTAGGGTTAGGGTTAGTGTAGTGTTAGGGTTAATGTTAGTGTAGGGTTAGTGTAGGGTTAGGGTTAGTGTAGGGTTAGGGTTAGTGTAGTGGTAGGGTTAGGGTTAGTGTAGTGTTAGGGTTAATGTTAGTGTTAGGGTTAGTGTAGTGTTAGGGTTAATGTAGTGTTAGGGTTAGTGTAGTGTTAGGGTTAGGGATAGTGTTAGGGTAAGGGTTAGTGCAGGGTTAGTGTAGGGTTAGGGTTAGGGTTAGGGTTACTGTAGTGTTAAGGTTAGGGTTAGTGGTATAGGGTTAGGGTTAGGGTTAGTGGTATGGGGTTAGTGTAGTGGGTTAGGGTTAGTGTTAGTGTTAGGGTTAGTGGTATAGGGTTAGGGTTAGGGTTAGTGTAGAACAGGGTTAGGGTTAGGTTTAGGGTTTGTGGTATAGGGTTAGTGTAGTGGGTTAGGGTTAGTGTTAGTAGTATAGTGTTAGGGTTAGGGTTAGTGGTATAGGGTTAGTGGTATAGGGTTAGGGTTAGGGTAGTGTTAGTGTTAGGTTAGGGTTAAGGTTAGGGTTAGTGGTATAGGGTTAGGGTTAGTGGTATAGGGTTAGTGTAGTGGGTTAGGGTTAGGGTTAGGGTTAGTGGTATAGGGTTAGTGTAGTGGGTTAGGGTTAGTGTTAGTGTTAAGGTTAGTGGTATAGGGTTAGGGTTAGGGTTAGTGGTATAGGGTTAGTGTAGAACAGTGTGTGTTAATGTTAGGGTTAAGGTTAGGGTTAGTGGTAAAGGGTTAGGGTTAGGGTTAGTGGTATAGGGTTAGTGTAGTGGGTTAGGGTTAGTGTTAGTGTTAGGGTTAGTGGTATAGGGTTAGTGTAGTGGGTTAGAGTTAGGGTTAGGGTTAGGGTTAGTGGTATAGGGTTAGGGTTAGTGGTATAGGGTTAGTGTAGTGGGTTAGGGTTAGGGTTAGGGTTAGTGGTATAGGGTTAGGGTTAGTGGTATAGGGTTAGTGTAGAACAGTGTGTGTTAATGTTAGGGTTAGGGTTAGGTTAGTGTTAGTGTTAGGATGTGTGTGTGTGTGTGTGTGTGTGTGTGTGTGTGTGTGTGTGTGTGTGTGTGTGTGTGTGTGTGTGGTTAGTGTTAGTGGTAAAGGGGCCAGCTGGCTTTCATTACTGATAACTAAGAGGGTCTCTGCTTTAGATACGGTCTGTTTGGATTACACTACTAAAGGTTGCACAATCATCGCAAAGGGGCTGATTACTGAGGCAGATAGAGGGAGAGAAAAGGAGTGTGGGAGAGAGAGAAAAGAGAGGGAGAGAACGGAGGAGTAGAGAGAGAGAAAGACCCTTTGTTTTCCAGTTTTTGGATCTGTCTACTAAGAAACAGGAAAAACAAATTCTAGTGTTCTCTTTAGAATAAGGAACCTGGTAGGACAGTGGACTGTGTTCTAATGTTCTGTTCAGAATAAGGAACCCGGTAGGACAGTGGACTGTGTTCTAATGTTCTGTTCAGAATAAGGAACCCGGTAGGACAGTGGACTGTGTTCTAATGTTCTGTTCAGAATAAGGAACCCGGTAGGACAGGGGACTGTGTTCTAATGTTCTGTTCAGAATAAGGAACCCGGTAGGACAGTGGACTGTGTTCTAATGTTCTGTTCAGAATAAGGAACCCGGTAGGACAGTGGACTGTGTTCCCAGATGTTTAGTTCAGTTTGTTAATTTGACACAGTCTCTCTGAGTCACACGGTCTCACTAGAGGATGAGTCTCTCTCTGCCAGTACTGCTCTGGTCTCTACTGCTCTGGTCTAGTGTGATGACTGTTTGGCTCCTCCAGTACTGCTCTGGTCTCTACTGCTCTGGTCTAGTGTGATGACTGTTACTGTAATCATCTCAGGTAACCAGGGCAACAACAGCTGTCCAGTGGGCTTTGAGAGGATCAACGGAACTCAGTGTGTTGGTGAGACACACACACACACACACACACACACACACACACACACACACACACACACATATACACACACATATACTGTATATACACGCACAGAGTCATTGTCTTTAGTTTCTGAAGAGTATTTTATATTTTTTAATAATGGCTGATTCCTGTAGGAGCTGTATGAGAACATATTCTTCTTGTGTGTGTATGTCTGTATGTACATATGTGTGAATGACTGTGTGTGTGTGTGTGTGTGTGTGCGTGTGTGTGTGTGTGTGTGTGCCAGTGTCTGGGCGGGTCTTTCTGCTGTGTGTGTGTGTGTGTGTGTGTGTGTGTGTGTGTGTGTGTGTGTGTTTGGCTGTGTGTGTGTGTGTGTGTGTGTGTGTGTGTGTGTGTGTGTGTGTGTGTTTGGCACTGTGTGCGTGTGTGTGTTTGGTACTGGGTGTGTGTGTGTGTGTGTTTGGCACTGTGTGCGTGTGTGTGTTTGGCACTGGGTGTGTGTGTGTGTGTGTGTGTGTAGATGTGAATGAGTGTCTAGCCAGAGGTCTGTGTGAGAACGGCCTGTGTTTTAACACTAGGGGGAGCTATAGTTGTGTGTGCAAAGCTGGGTTCATCCTGGACGCCTCACACGGAATCTGCATCTGTGAGTACGGAACGCCGGTGGGAGCGCTGCAGCCGGAATGCCGTTTAGCTGAGGTCGGGAATGGGACTGGAATAAGCTACATGCCAAGCTGCATTCACTCTGATCATGTTGCTGCCCAATGGATGCTGCCTGTCTGTCTGCCTGCCTGCCTGTCTGTCTGTCTGTTCGTTAAATACAAAATTATCTTTAGTTCTCTGTCGCGCTCAGTTCTCTAAGGGTTAATGCCTGAGTGTCATTCCATTCTTTGATTCATTTTCCTCCATGCTGAGATGAT
This sequence comes from Galaxias olidus, assembly GCA_026901105.3. Taxonomy (NCBI): domain Eukaryota; kingdom Metazoa; phylum Chordata; class Actinopteri; order Galaxiiformes; family Galaxiidae; genus Galaxias; species Galaxias olidus. The sequence continues at coordinate 20,905 of JAPMUY010000390.1, read as the reverse complement.
TCTAATGAAACCCTTAACTTCCTGATAGTCTGACTGTACCAGAGGAGACGGTGTGACTGTACCAGAGGAGACGGTGTGATTGTACCAGAGGAGACGGTGTGACTGTACCAGAGGAGACGGTGTGACTGTACCAGAGGAGACGGTGTGACTGTACCAGAGGAGACGGTGTGATTGTACCAGAGGAGACAATGTGACTGTACCAGAGGAGACGGTGTGACTGTACCAGAGGAGACGGTGTGACTGTACCAGAGGAGACGGTGTGACTGTACCAGAGGAGACGGTGTGATTGTACCAGAGGAGACAATGTGACTGTACCAGAGGAGACGGTGTGACTGTACCAGAGGAGACGGAGGAGACGGTGTGACTGTACCAGAGGAGACGGTGTGACTGTACCAGAGGAGACGGTGTGACTGTACCAGAGGAGACGGTGTGACTGTACCAGAGGAGACAGAGGAGACGGTGTGACTGTACCAGAGGAGACGGTGTGACTGTACCAGAGGAGACGGTGTGACTGTACCAGAGGAGACAGAGGAGACGGTGTGACTGTACCAGAGGAGACGGTGTGACTGTACCAGAGGAGACGGTGTGACTGTACCAGAGGAGACAGAGGAGACGGTGTGACTGTACCAGAGGAGACGGTGTGACTGTACCAGAGGAGACAGAGGAGACGGTGTGACTGTACCAGAGGAGACGGTGTGACTGTACCAGAGGAGACAGAGGAGACGGTGTGACTGTACCAGAGGAGACGGTGTGACTGTACCAGAGGAGACGGTGTGACTGTACCAGAGGAGACAGAGGAGACGGTGTGATTGTACCAGAGGAGACGGTGTGACTGTACCAGAGGAGACGGAGGAGACGGTGTGACTGTACCAGAGGAGACGGTGTGACTGTGCCAGAGGAGACGTGTGACTGTACCAGAGGAGACGGTGTGACTGTACCAGAGGAGACGGAGGAGACGGTGTGACTGTACCAGAGGAGACGGTGTGACTGTACCAGAGGAGACGGTGTGACTGTACCAGAGGAGACGGTGTGACTGCACCAGAGGAGACGGTGTGATTGTACCAGAGGAGACGGTGTGACTGTACCAGAGGAGACAGTGTGACTGTACCAGAGGAGAGAGTGTGACTGTACCAGAGGAGACGGTGTGACTGTACCAGAGGAGACGGTGTGACTGTACCAGAGGAGACGGTGTGATTGTACCAGAGGAGACGGTGTGACTGTACCAGAGGAGACGGTGTGACTGTACCAGAGGAGACGGAGACAGTGTGACTGTACCAGAGGAGACGGTGTGACTGTACCAGAGGAGACGGTGTGACTGTACCAGAGGAGACGGTGTGACTGTACCAGAGGAGACGGTGTGACTGTACCAGAGGAGACGGTGTGACTGTACCAGAGGAGACAGAGGAGACGGTGTGACTGTACCAGAGGAAACAGTGTGACTGTACCAGAGGAGACGGTGTGACTGTACCAGAGGAGACAGAGGAGACGGTGTGACTGTACCAGAGGAGACGGTGTGACTGTACCAGAGGAGACGGTGTGACTGTACCAGAGGAGACAGAGGAGACGGTGTGACTGTACCAGGGGAGACGGTGTGACTGTACCAGAGGAGACAGAGGAGACGGTGTGACTGTACCAGAGGAGACGGTGTGACTGTACCAGAGGAGACAGAGGAGACGGTGTGACTGTACCAGAGGAGACGGTGTGACTGTACCAGAGGAGACGGTGTGACTGTACCAGAGGAGACGGTGTGACTGTACCAGAGGAGACAGAGGAGACGGTGTGATTGTACCAGAGGAGACGGTGTGACTGTACCAGAGGAGACGGTGTGACTGTACCAGAGGAGACAATGTGACTGTACCAGAGGAGACAGTGTGACTGTACCAGAGGAGACGGTGTGACTGTACCAGAGGAGACGGAGGAGACGGTGTGACTGTACCAGAGGAGACGGTGTGACTGTACCAGAGGAGACGGTGTGACTGTACCAGAGGAGACGGTGTGATTGTACCAGAGGAGACGGTGTGACTGTACCAGAGGAGACGGTGTGACTGTACCAGAGGAGACAGTGTGACTGTACCAGAGGAGAGAGTGTGACTGTACCAGAGGAGACGGTGTGACTGTACCAGAGGAGACGGTGTGACTGTACCAGAGGAGACGGTGTGACTGTACCAGAGGAGACGGTGTGACTGTACCAGAGGAGACGGAGACAGTGTGACTGTACCAGAGGAGACGGTGTGACTGTACCAGAGGAGACAGTGTGCCTGTACCAGAGGAGACGGTGTGACTGTACCAGAGGAGACGGTGTGACTGTACCAGAGGAGATGGTGTGACTGTACCAGAGGAGACGGTGTGACTGTACCAGAGGAGACAGTGTGACTGTACCAGAGGAGACGGTGTGACTGTACAAGAGGAGACAGAGGAGACAGTGTGACTGTACCAGAGGAGACAGAGGAGACAGTGTGACTGTACCAGAGAGACGGTGTGACTGTACCAGAGGAGACGGTGTGACTGTACCAGAGGAGACAGTGTGACTGTACCAGAGGAGACAGAGGAGACGGTGTGACTGTACCAGAGGAGACACTGTACCAGAGGAGACGGTGTGACTGTACCAGAGGAGACGGTGTGACTGTACCAGAGGAGACGGTGTGACTGTACCAGAGGAGACGGTGTGACTGTACCAGAGGAAACGGTGTGACTGTACCAGAGGAGACGGTGTGACTGTACCAGAGGAGACGGTGTGACTGTACCAGAGGAAACGGTGTGACTGTACCAGAGGAGACAATGTGACTGTACCAGAGGAGACAGTGTGACTGTACCAGAGGAGACGGTGTGACTGTACAAGAGGAGACGGTGTGACTGTACCAGAGGAGACGGTGTGACTGTACCAGAGGAGACAGTGTGACTGTACCAGAGGAGAGAGTGTGACTGTACCAGAGGAGACGGTGTGACTGTACCAGAGGAGACGGTGTGACTGTACCAGAGGAGACGGTGTGATTGTACCAGAGGAGACGGTGTGACTGTACCAGAGAGACGGTGTGACTGTACCAGAGGAGACGGAGACAGTGTGACTGTACCAGAGGAGACGGTGTGACTGTACCAGAGGAGACGGTGTGACTGTACCAGAGGAGACGGTGTGACTGTACCAGAGGAGACGGTGTGACTGTACCAGAGGAGACGGTGTGACTGTACCAGAGGAGACAGAGGAGACGGTGTGACTGTACCAGAGGAAACAGTGTGACTGTACCAGAGGAGACGGTGTGACTGTACCAGAGGAGACAGAGGAGACGGTGTGACTGTACCAGAGGAGACGGTGTGACTGTACCAGAGGAGACGGTGTGACTGTACCAGAGGAGACAGAGGAGACGGTGTGACTGTACCAGGGGAGACGGTGTGACTGTACCAGAGGAGACAGAGGAGACGGTGTGACTGTACCAGAGGAGACGGTGTGACTGTACCAGAGGAGACAGAGGAGACGGTGTGACTGTACCAGAGGAGACGGTGTGACTGTACCAGAGGAGACGGTGTGACTGTACCAGAGGAGACGGTGTGACTGTACCAGAGGAGACAGAGGAGACGGTGTGATTGTACCAGAGGAGACGGTGTGACTGTACCAGAGGAGACGGTGTGACTGTACCAGAGGAGACAATGTGACTGTACCAGAGGAGACAGTGTGACTGTACCAGAGGAGACGGTGTGACTGTACCAGAGGAGACGGAGGAGACGGTGTGACTGTACCAGAGGAGACGGTGTGACTGTACCAGAGGAGACGGTGTGACTGTACCAGAGGAGACGGTGTGATTGTACCAGAGGAGACGGTGTGACTGTACCAGAGGAGACGGTGTGACTGTACCAGAGGAGAGAGTGTGACTGTACCAGAGGAGACGGTGTGACTGTACCAGAGGAGACGGTGTGACTGTACCAGAGGAGACGGTGTGACTGTACCAGAGGAGACGGTGTGACTGTACCAGAGGAGACGGAGACAGTGTGACTGTACCAGAGGAGACGGTGTGACTGTACCAGAGGAGACAGTGTGCCTGTACCAGAGGAGACGGTGTGACTGTACCAGAGGAGATGGTGTGACTGTACCAGAGGAGACGGTGTGACTGTACCAGAGGAGACAGTGTGACTGTACCAGAGGAGACGGTGTGACTGTACAAGAGGAGACAGAGGAGACAGTGTGACTGTACCAGAGGAGACAGAGGAGACAGTGTGACTGTACCAGAGGAGACGGTGTGACTGTACCAGAGGAGACGGTGTGACTGTACCAGAGGAGACAGTGTGACTGTACCAGAGGAGACAGAGGAGACGGTGTGACTGTACCAGAGGAGACACTGTACCAGAGGAGACGGTGTGACTGTACCAGAGGAGACGGTGTGACTGTACCAGAGGAGACGGTGTGACTGTACCAGAGGAGACGGTGTGACTGTACCAGAGGAAACGGTGTGACTGTACCAGAGGAGACGGTGTGACTGTACCAGAGGAGACGGTGTGACTGTACCAGAGGAAACGGTGTGACTGTACCAGAGGAGACAATGTGACTGTACCAGAGGAGACAGTGTGACTGTACCAGAGGAGACGGTGTGACTGTACAAGAGGAGACAGAGGAGACGGTGTGACTGTACCAGAGGAGACAGAGGAGACGGTGTGACTGTACCAGAGGAAACAGTGTGACTGTACCAGAGGAGACGGTGTGACTGTACCAGAGGAGACAGAGGAGACGGTGTGACTGTACCAGAGGAAACAGTGTGACTGTACCAGAGGAGACGGTGTGACTGTACCAGAGGAGACAGAGGAGACGGTGTGACTGTACCAGAGGAGACGGTGTGACTGTACCAGAGGAGACGGTGTGATTGTACCAGAGGAGACAGTGTGACTGTACCAGAGGAGACGGTGTGACTGTACAAGAGGAGACAGAGGAGACGGTGTGACTGTACCAGAGGAAACAGTGTGACTGTACCAGAGGAGACGGTGGGACTGTACCAGAGGAGACGGTGTGACTGTACCAGAGGAGACGGTGTGACTGTACCAGAGGAAACAGTGTGACTGTACCAGAGGAGACGGTGTGACTGTACCAGAGGAGACGGTGTGACTGTACCAGAGGAGACAGAGGAGACGGTGTGACTGTACCAGAGGAAACAGTGTGACTGTACCAGAGGAGACGGTGTGACTGTACCAGAGGAGACAGAGGAGACGGTGTGACTGTACCAGAGGAGACGGTGTGACTGTACCAGAGGAGACGGTGTGATTGTACCAGAGGAGACGGTGTGACTGTACCAGAGGAGACGGTGTGACTGTACCAGAGGAGACAGAGGAGACGGTGTGACTGTACCAGAGGAGACGGTGTGACTGTACCAGAGGAGACGGTTTGACTGTACCAGAGGAGACAGAGGAGACGGTGTGACTGTACCAGAGGAGACGGTGTGACTGTACCAGAGGAGACGGTGTGACTGTACCAGAGGAGACGGTGTGACTGTACCAGAGGAGACAGTGTGACTGTACCAGAGGAGACGGTGTGACTGTACCAGAGGAGAGAGTGTGACTGTACCAGAGGATTCTGAATGGTGTTGATCTTATGATGTGTGTTTCCCCGGCATGTTGTCTGTCTGTCTGTCTGTCTGTCTGTCTGTCTGGCTGCCTACTATGAGGACCTGATTGGGAACGTTGCGTTTGGCTTTGACTAAATGTTGCTGCAACCTAAACATGTCTCTACAGTAATTTAACCTCTGACCTTCCTAGGGAACGACGTGTGACTGTCCGTCTGCATGGTTTCTCACTGACTTACCTGTGTGTGTCTGTGTGTGTGTGTGTGTGTGTGTGTGTGTGTGTGTGTGTGTGTGTGTGTTTGTGTGTGTGTGTGTGACCGTTGCAGCCCAGAAGGTGATCTCGGAGGAGAAGGGTCAGTGCTACA
>JAPMUY010000389.1:0-149715 GCA_026901105.3 Galaxias olidus | reverse complement strand
GGTGTGAATACTTAGATACATCTGATATTAAATTTTTTTATTTTTAATACATTTGCAAAAAATTCCCAAAAACTTTTTTCACTTTGTCATTATGCGGTATTGTATGTAGAATGTTGAGAAACATTTTTTATTTTATCCATTTTGGAATTGGGCTGTAACATAATAAAATGTGGAAAAAGTGAAGGGGTATGAATACTTTCCCGATAAACTGTACGTATCCATTGTCCCTCCCTCACACTATGTGAATATTGTATATGGTAAAACATGTAATGAATCATGTAGAGGAGGCTAGTTTATTGAATTGTTAAGTTGCTCCGGTGGTTGGCGCATGCTATTTAAAGGAGCTCTGTGTTTGGGTTCCGGGGCAGCATGTCTGTTACTGACCCTGGTCAAAATAGCTGTTGTGAATCCTTTTAAGTTTGTCAAATACTTTTATTTTTCACATCCTGGTTTTGGGCAGAAGCACGATTAAGACATCATTGCACCAAAGTGTGGATGTGTAATCGTATATCAAGAGTTAAATGCAACCTCAAGACCCACTGCCTAACATATTATGAAAGGAAAATTTGTTATTGGGTTGTTAATGTTTGTTAGTAAATTGGCTGCAACCCTGACCAGCTCTACTTTAGGGCCTAATGATAATACCCGATTAAGGAAATGCATTTTTAAAGATTCTGCATGATTCAAGTATCTCATGTTGACGCAATTCCAAGGCGGATTTCCGACAGCTGCCACGTTAGGAACGTTGGGATTTGGTCATTGTGACTAAGGAGTAGTCAAGAGGACTCTTTTCACAGACGTTTGAGCTGGTTTTAAGCGCTAAAACGCTTTGTGAAATACCCTAAAACAAAAAATTTAGGAATCATAAAATAAGAGTGACACGCCCATTGTTTTTATAAAAATAAATTATATTATGTTTATCTTGCATCCTCCAGACAAATACAGGACGATCGAGCATGGATAACAAGTTGGAAACTGCACTACAACAGCCTCTTTTAAGTCCCATCTTTGCTGATGCTTCCCCTCTCCGGACTGGACTCTCTGAGATCAGGTAGGCAGTGCAAGAATAAAAAATATCGAAGGGGATAATTACCAAAAGGGCCAAAATTCTTGAGTTCAGGTGACACAATTTTTTAAATATTAAAAATACAACAAAATAAACAATACATATTATAAATACAGTATATACACATACATAGATAAACATACCCTGTAAACAAACATACATACATACATAAATACACTGTTGTAGTACACTCACATTGACACGCAACTAGCTAAGTGAATACTTATCTTAAAGGAAACTTTTTCTCCCATACCATAAACCAATTTTAGTAGCCACTACTAATGTTAAATTGTTTATTACTAGAAGGTATTTCTTTCAATAAAGAACTTTGGGGCATAGAGCAGGACCTGTCCGTGAGCCCCTCCCGACCCTAGTTAAAAACAAGGGAACGTTACCCGACTAGTTTCCTCATCGACATCACACATATTTTTCTTATCTTGGAGCAATATTTTAAGAAACTCTTCTGACAATGCAATCATAAATGTTTTAATACATAGCCTTAACACTATTGGCTACGTTTGTTGAGTTACGTTACCAGTAGGCTTATTAGGATTTACTGACTTGAGTTTGCTAACGTTAGATGAACATTATTTCCCGATTATTAATTGTCACAACCCGCTCGTATGGAAGTGACAAAGAGGGAGACAAATCAGGGTTTCAACATAACACACCTTTACTATAGACAAAACAATAGAGGCAGCCCCTTGGGAAGTGCAAGGGTCAATTTATACAATTAGGAACAGGACAGATGTTGAGTTGTCGAGTTGAGCAAAGTGGATGGCGCTTATGACCGTTCATTTGAGTTTAGTGGGGCGGACTCCGCAGAGTTGTGTAATTGCAATTTCATGACATTTCATAAAATTCTAAAGCCGTGGTGTCTATAATCTTGCTGCGGCGGCCCGCCGTTGCTGAATGTACATAGCAGAAACACTGTCAGTCTTTCAGAAGAGTCAGTTTCGTATAGGGCTGTGAGCCATTCAGAGTATGTTGAATTGTTGTCCCCTCAACCCTATCCAGTGTGACCATATTAGCTGTAATGAGAGCAACCGTTAGCCACTGCCTTCTTCACATCTATCTGTTCTCTAATTTCCTTTAATTTAGGCAGAGCATTTTTTTATGCTAAGTGCAATACCTGTGAGGGTTTCTGAACAATATTTGTTTTGTGTAGTGAAGCGATTTCCAATAATGAATACGTTTGCATAAAACGAGCATATTTTGCCTGTTCCCATGTTAAGAATGTCATAAACATGAAAAATGTATTTTGATCAGATCAAAAATTTGCGATTAACGATTAATCACGATTAACTATGGACACCCATGCGATTAATCGCTATAACATTTTTTAGCGCTTGACAGCCCTAGTTTATTATGATATACACTTTATATAAAAACGTGCAGTTCTCCATGATGTATAGAAATAACATACAGCTTTTTGATATAATTTATACTTTTAAAGTTATGCACATATGCAAATGAGCCTAATTTTTGTTTTTGAAAATGTTACCACAAACTGGATTATCTCGGTGGGTTCATGTGAGAAATACGGTTCAAATCAGACATACGGTTCATACATCCAATCCTTCAGCTTGGCCAATGTGTAGAGCCCACTTGGGTTATGCCACGACAGACAATTTGTGCCTCACATCACTTTTAAAGGGACCGTAATGCAAGATTTGGAATATTTCTTTGTTTAGTTATTTTATCACTGAGAGATTGTACCATCAGCATGAAAACGTAACACTTTCTGTAGTTCACTGCTCTGCTCTACCCTATTTTACAAGCTGTTCTGAATCGGGATTTGTGAATTAGTAAATGGAAGTGAATCTAATTGACCAATCATGGACTCGGGCTAGTATAAGTAAGGTTAAACTACTCCGGCAGCAGCCATGACATCAGCGGAATGTTACTATCCCTAGCCAGTAACATAACTCAGCTAATGAATGTTAATGAGCAATGGGTGTAAACCCGCGTTCTCTGAGTTCGCCCCGGCCGATGGCTGAGTCCGCCCCTAACGATGACATCTCCGAGCTGTGGGACATCATCCGTATGCTTACGGACTTCTCTCTGCGCTCTCTCAGAGGAGTGGCAGTGCAGATGGGCAGGTCCATGGCAACTATGGTGGTGGCGCAACGTTCCGTATGGTTGGACGTTGCTAAGACCCCGCTTAGAGAGACAGCTGCTTTCCTCGACAAGCCATTGAACCCTGCCGGGCTCTTCGGCGCCTCGGTGGGGAAGCTGACGGCCCGATTGGAGCAGCGAAAGTCGACAGGAGAGTCCCTGTCCGCACTGCTCCAATCTCAGCCTGAGAAAAAGGTGAAGCCTTCCCCCCTCCCATTCGGGGAGGCATGGGCTTCACCGGCTCGCCCTCCACATGCTGCCCCCCAGGTTTCTGCTACGCAGGCGCCTGTGGGGTTCCAACGCGATCGACCATTGGCGAAGAATTGGTTTGCGCCAAAGAGTTCCCAGTCTGACTCCTCCCGAGGGAAGAAGCAGCAGCGGGCGGCCCTGATGCGCGGAACAGCCTCTTGTCGATGCAGACTCGAACCCCGTTGACTACATGGGCAGTCAGGGTCCAGCTCACCATACAGTCACTGAGCTCACTGTCTGGGGTGGCACTCCATCCTCAGCCAGCTGCGCCAAGTGTTATTGTTCCCCACCTATTAAAGTGTGTGTGTTCCCCTCACACTCGGGCAGCCTGTGGGCGCTGAGTGTGCAGAAGAATCAAATTAAACACAAATATTAACCCTCTAAACCCTCGGCCGGGTCTCTCCCCTCAGGGTTGTGGGCTCCCTAGCCGGGGGCTGCGGCTCGGTGGTGTGCATGCACCACGAGTGCATGGGTGTTACAGACCGTAGTGTGTGGGTGCAAACTCCAGTTTCAGAGCAGCCCGCCTCGGTTTTTGGGGATCATAGAGACTTCTGTGTCAGACAAGCTCGCCCCTATTCTAGCGGATGAGATATGCTCTCCTACAGAAAAAGGGGCTGTGAGATACATGGCACCGGCGAAGGCACACAGCGGGTTCTACTCGCGGTATTTCCTGGTGCTGAAAGGGGGGGGAGGTACGCCCCATCCTTGACCTGAGGCGATTAAACAGCCACTTGACTGTATTCCAGTTCAAAATGCTGACGATCAGAGGCCTCTTATGCAATATCCGTCAGGGCGATTGGTTTACTTATGGATTGCTTATTTTCACATTTCGATCCTCCCCGCACACAGGAAGTTCCTCAGGTTTGCGTTCAATGGTCAGGTGTTGGAGTTCCAGGTTCTCCACTTCAGACTCTCACTGGCACCCCGAACATACACAATTACCTGGACAATTGGTTATTGTGTGCAGGCACATGAGAGGAGGCGATGGAGCACACGATTGTTCTCTTGTTCCATCTAGCCTCCCTCAGTTTCTTGGTGAACCCCGAACTCTCTCCACATCAATCACCTGGAACTGCTCACGGTCTTCCTGGTGCTGAAACGGTTTCTCCCGTCGCTGGGCAAACAGGATGTGTTACGGACAACACGACCATGGTGGGTTATGTGAATCGACAGAGCAGAAACCGCTCCTGGACACTTCACAAGTTAGCCAGGCAGCTATTGCTGTGGTGTGCAGTGAACCTGAGGTCGCTCAGGGCGACTCATGTCCCCAGTCACCTGAATACTGGCGCAGACCTTCTCTCCCGGGAGCGAAATCCCGCCCCGAGAGTGGTGTCTGCATCCGGAGGTGGTACCGAAGATTTGGTGTCGCTTTGGAGAAGCGTCCGTCGATCTCTTCACCTCGGCGGCCAGTGCCCAGTGTTGCCTTTACTTCTCTTTGCGAAAAGCAGGTGCTCCTCTGGGCGTAGATGCTCTGACGCACACGTGGCCTGCAGACAGGCTGCTAAACGCATTTCCCCGTACAGCTCTGATCCCGGCCGTGCTGGCCCGTGTGAGGTCACAGACTCTGTCGCTGATATTAGTAGTCCCTCGATGGTTGACCAAACCATGGGCGGCGGATATATACAGCTAGGTGGTGGGGGAGCCTTGGCTAAACTCATTGCGCCTGGACTTACTGCCCCAGGTGAACGGTGAGAACCCCTGAAAGGCTGAGGTTGACCACTGATGGGTTACACCCCAGGGTGGTCGCCACTATTCAGAGCGCCAGAGCTGCGTCCACTAGGTGTCTGTATGACCTGAGATGATGCGTGTTCAAGTCCTGCTGAATGAACATTGTGTTGTTCCAATGCGACCTGGGGAATATCCTATAATGACAGAGACAGAGCATTTTCCATGGTCAAAGTTTACCTGGCAGCCTTGCCGGCTTGCCATGTCGGCTTTAATGGAAAGACTGTTGGTGCTCACCCGCTCGTGTCTCGCTTCATGAGAGGTGTACGCAGGCTGCGCCCGGTGTGTAAACCACTCACTTCCTCCTGGGAGCTCGGGTTCGTTCTGGATGGGCTGTCTCAGGCTCCGTTCGAGACCATGGAGACTTGTAGTATAAATGCGTTGTCACTCAAGATGGCGTTGTTGTTGGTCTTGGCCACCTCCAAGCGTGTCAGTGATTCACAGGCCCTCTCCGTTCATCCTTCGTGTACTCAGTTTGCCCCCGGAGATGCCAAGGTGACCTTAAAGCCAAACTCAGCATTTGTGCCAAAGGTTCTGAGCATGACTTACACCAGTAACTCTATTGAGGTGCTCCGGCTCCGTCCCGATACGGATCTGCGCTCCCTGGAGTGTCTGTGCCCTGTACGCGCACTGCGCTGTTACATGGATAGGACAAGGGGATCCCGTTCCACAGATCAGTAGTTTGTCTGTTTTGCTCACCCTTCCGTGGGAAGGCGCTGTCCAAAATCAGACTGGCTAAGTGGTTAGTGCAGGCTATTCAGTTAGCCTATGGCGCTCTGGGATGCGCATCGGCTATGGCCATACGCGCACATTCCACTCGCGGAATTTCTTCCTCGTGGGCGCTTTCCAAGGGTGTGTCCGTCTCGGACATCTGTGGTGCGGCTAGCTGGGCTCACACCTTTGTATCTTGGTAAAGATTGGGTGTGACTGCGCCCTCTCTGGCGCAGGCGGTGCTTAGTGTGGGCGGTCAGGAGTGAAGGATGGACCTCCGGTCATCAGGGGTTGTTCGATGTTCACAACCTATGGGGCGTTGGGGTACAATGTCTCCCATAGAGAGGAGTCGAACGTATCGACTGAAATAGAACTAGGGGTTATGTATATAACCCAGGTTCTAATAATGAGAGGAGTGAGACTCCTCTCAAGTCTTCCCCATGGCTGAATGATGACTGGATTCAAATCTGGAATGAGATGGGTCTGCTACTGTGTATATATAGAGTAGCTGAGGCAGGTGCGCGTGACCCTTGAAGTCTCACGAGCCTTGTTGATTACAAGGCGCTGTGGTATAAGTGTTCAGTGAATAATGCATGCTCTAAGAGCGTTTCCCATAGAGAGGAGTCTCACTCCTCTCCTTATTAGAACCTGGGTTATATACATAACCCCTAGTTTCCATATCTATGCTTCTTCTACGTTTTTTTGTGCATTCTGGATTACTGAATGCATCACGGACACCTAGTGGACCTGTTACATACTTCCATGTAAGTTTGTAGGCAAACTGCTGCCCGAACGTCAGCGCACAATGAACTTTCATGTTCGCTGACTTGCCCACGCAGAAGTATAAACAGGCTTAAGAACTGTGTTTACATAAAAAATTCACTCCAGCGATCACATTTCTGCTTGTTTAGGTGGGACCAAAGCAAGCAGACACCATTAGAAACTTTATTTCTCATCCAGTTGTAGCATGAGATATTTTACCCTTTGTAGAGTCGATGGAAATTGTTTTATTTAAAACACATATGCATTTAATATAAAAATAAATGGTGGGGTCAATATTAGGTAATCAGAAAAGTTGTAGGAACATATCCCTACCGTCCCTACCATAAATTACGCCCATGTTACCATGTATAAGTGTGATCCTTACTCTGTTCATTTAAATCAAAACATGAATTACTTGGTAATTAAATTCACGACAACCTGTATCCTGTGACTGTTTTTATACACCTGAAGGAGTGAGGAAAGGAAGAAGCGCATTACCTCTAACATTGACCTTTCAGATAACTGCTCCAAGGAGAATGATTCATCAAGGTAAGCTATCAAGATGTGCCAGTTAACTCTCGTGTTCTATTTAAACTGTCACTGAAAACTAACCTGGCAACATTTTTATGTTTTAAAAACTCCCAAAACAATGCATAACTTCAGCTACAACAGAGCTATCACGGACCGATCAAGAAAGTTTGTGCTTAACAGCAAAGACAAGCTGAAACAGGCAGAGGAGACAAGAAACTCAGGTATACTCTTTTGTCAAGTAAATGTAACGTTCTGTAAATATTCTATGAAGAAAATGCATTCTCAAAACGTGCAAATAATTAATTAAAAATTAATTACTAATTAATATTATTGAATAATATAAGTCAGATGGACTGCTGAACAAAAATTGTAATATTAGAGGTACAATCTTTACACTTTAAATTTTAAGGGTACAGATTGTGCCTCTAATATTACAAATTAAATTTGTGACCGAATAGGGTTCAGTCCTACAATAATTTAATTAGCGTTTAACAATGTTTTAGGAATTTTCTCAATTTCCTCAGAAAGGCTTTATGCTGTCTTTAAAATTTTGTTTACAGTTTCCAATATTAAATTGCAGAGACATTTTGGCAACAATTCTATAAAATTGTAAGCATTTCCAGCTTATTTTTAGGGTTTGATTTGATTGGTGAAGATTTGTGGAAACAAATAACCCCTTTCATACAAGTTTTTTGTAACTTCTTGTCCTGACCTGCAAAATTTTTTTAAATTGTCAAAATGTTATTGGCGCTAAACGGTCTTTGTTATGCAATCAGACGCCAGTTTAAACAGATCCCAGAGTCTGAGTTAATGAGTATAAATTGATAAAGCACAGGTATTCACTCGCTTGAAACAGTAAAGTGTGTTTCTGTAGACAGTCAGACGCACTTGTCACTATCTGGGATCATTTTTTAAAATTCTAAATCTGAAGCTAGCTAACTTAACAAAACGTTTTATAATGTTCGTTGTGGTTTGAAAGCGGGCTAACGTGCAGAAATGAGAGGTCTAATTTACGTCAATTATGGTTGGCCGAGAGAATTATTTTTTTTATTGCTATCAGGATCTCGAGCTAGATGCTCGTTCACTATCCCAGATAGACTTGGCGCTGTTTCTGCCCACTTTTGAGAACGTTTGCGTGCGTCTTTGTAGCTGTATTGATATGCTAGTTGAATATATCCGTTTGTTTTTATTGTGACTGAGGGCTGCTCCTCTGTTGCACCAAACCTAAGGAAATTGTTTATCAAATGTGTGAGCAGAGGTACACATACAGTGCTGTGAAACAGTATTTGCCCCCTTACAGATTTGTTCAGTTTTTGCTTATTTGTCACACTTACATTTTTCAGATCATCAAACAAATATTTATATCAGACAAAGACAACCTGAGGGAATACAAAATGCAGTTTTTAAATGATGATTTAATTTATTAATGGAAAAAAAGCTATCCAAACCAACCTGGCCCTATGTGAAAAAGTAATTGCCCCCTAAACCTAATAACTGGTTGTGCCACCCTTGGCAACAATTGCAATCAAGCGTTTGCAATAACTGGCAATGAGTCTTTCACATCGCTGTGGAGGAATTTTGGCCCACCCTTCTTTGCAGAATTGTTTTAATTCAGCCACATTGGAGGGTTTTCGAGCATGAATGGCCTGTTTAAGGTCATGCCACAGTATCTCAATCGGATTTAAGTCCGGACTTTGACTAGGCCACTCCAAAACCTTCATTTAGTTTTTTTCGAGCCATTCAGAGGTGGACTTGCTGGTGTGCTTCGGATCATTGTCCTGCTGCATAACCCAAGTGCGCTTGAGCTTAAGGTCACAAACTGATGGCCGGACATTCTCCTTCAGGATTTTCTGGTAGAGAGCAGAATTCATGGTTCCATCAATTACGGCAAGTCGCCCACGTCCTGAAGCAGCAAAGCAGCCCCAGACCATCACACTACCACCACCATGTTTGACTGTCGGTATGATGTTCTTTTTCTGAAATGCTGTGTTAGTTTTACGCCAGATGTAACACCACACCTTCCAAAAAGTTCCACTTTTGTCTCGTCAGTCCACAGAATATTTTCCCAAGTCTTGGGGATCATCAAGATGTTTTTTGGCAAATGTGAGACGGGCCTTTGTGTTCTTTTTGGTCAGCAGTGGTTTTCGCCTTGGAACTCTCCCATGGATACCATGTTTGCCCAGTCTCTTTCTTATTGTTGAATCATGAACACTGACCTTAACTGAGGCAAGTGAGGCCTGCAGTGCTTTAGATGTTGTTCTGGGTTCTTTTGTGACCTCCTAGATGAGTTGTCGATGCGCTCTTGGAGTAATTTTGGTAGGCCGGCCACTCCTGGGAAGGTTCACCACTGTTCCATGTTTTCTCCATTTGTGGATAATGGCTCTCACTGTGGTTCGGCTTTGTAACCCTTTCCAGACTGATAGATGTCAATGACTTTGTTTCTCATCTGTTCTTGAATTTCTTCAGATCGGGGCATGATGTGTTGCTTTTTGAGATCTTTTAGCCTACTTCATGTTGTCAGACAGGTTCTATTTATGTGATTTCTTGATTCTACAGTTCTGGCAGTAATCAGGCCTGGGTGTGGCTAGTGAAATTGAACTCAGCTTTTCAAAAAATGTGGTTAATCACAGTTAATTCATGATTTAACAAGGGGGGGCAATTACTTTTTAACATAGGGCCAGGTTGGTTTGGATAGCTTTTTTCCCTTAAATGAAATCATCATTTAAAAACAGCTTTTTGTATTTACTCAGGTTATCTTTGTCTGATATTAAAATTTGTTTGATAATTTGAAACATTTAAGTGTGACAAATATGCAAAAACAATAAGTATCTGTAAGGGAGCAAATACTTTTTCACAGCACTGTACATGTGCCGAGAAGTTGGGAGACTATTGAAGACTAGTTTTTTTGCATACTGAGTTTATTATTAAGAGACTAAAATATATATCGCAATAATAATTAGTATTAAAGAATACTGTAACTGCACATTGTTGTCAAAATATATTTTACTACCATAAAACAATTTGACGAATGTAGTGGTTGCCATTGATAACAACCAAGGCTGTTCCCTAGAGAAGGTAATGTAAACATACTTTAAAGTTACATATTGTCATATGTACACATGAGTTTCAAACATGTAATCAACATCAACATAAAAGTCGTTGCATTGGCTTCATATGTTTATAATCCGAATCTACCACTAAGGCTTTTTTTAAATTAAACTTTTAGTGACCCCATGGGGTAATTTAGCCGTCAATTAAAAATAATTTGCACAATTTTTTATGGCTTAAGTTCACATCAATTATTACAATGTGATTTTTTTACCTTATTTTTTATTTTTTATAAACTCCGATTTTAGCTTCTCTTCAGCCAACATCCTTCTACGGTAGCAGATCTGTCACTAAAGACTACGGCAATGGCCAATCCTTTGTGGACAGGTAACATGGCAAGAATGTTGCCGTGCACATTTTGTAATATTTTGCTCTGAAATAACATGGCACTATCCTGTTGTCCTTTATGTACTTGTTTGTGCCATTTTTTAAATTACATTTCAGACTACCTGCTACAAACCAAACTCCTGCAGCTAAAAGAAGTCTCATGCTGCCCCATCACTACATCCCCTTGAAGAAAGTGTGCCCTTCTCTGGATTACAGTGGTTGGAATAAACAAAGACAACGTTTGAATGCCCAGACCCAGGCACCTTTGCAAGGGTAAAAAGCTTTGTTTAAAGTTTTTCAGTTGATCTTTTTACGTTGTTTTTTTATCACAGCCATGTTCTCTTTTTTTAGATTCTCCAATCTTGGAAACACATGCTACATGAATGCAATACTGCAGTCACTCTTTAGCCTTCCATCATTCTCCAATGATCTGCTGAAACAGGACATTCCATGGAAAAAAGTCCCTGTCAACGCTTTACTTAGGTAGTGATAAAATATGTATTGTTAACTTAGGATCATGTTGACTCTCCTGTGCCAATTTTGGGGAGAATAACTTAAGTAATACCCTTGTATATAACGCGGTGACCACCATATTGCTCGTTCACAGACGTTTCGCCCATCTTCTTGTCAAGAAGGACGTGAGCTGTCATGAGACTAAGAAGGACCTACTCAGGAGAGTTAAAAATGCCATCTCTTCCACAGCTGAGCGTTTCTCTGGGTACATGCAGAATGTAAGCTTCCATGCAACTCCTTTCGCTCAGTGCTTGTTGGTTGAAAAGTGTCAAATTGTACTTCGAAATTGTGCACCACTTAGCACTGGAGCCCATCCAATAATAGATTTCTTGGGCCGATACCGATATTAGGGAGTAAAACACTTCAAATTTTATTTATATGATACCCTGCCATTAAAAATGGTACGATACCCCATTTGATTAGTATTGGTACTTAAGAGCCATATTTCGGTAACACTTTGTAATAACTTTAATTAATAAGCAGTTATTAGATCATCAATAAACTAGAATCTTATTATTAGTAAATCTGTGATAATTATCTATAAATCATTTCTAAAAGATTATTACTTATTTTGTTTAGTTTTTTGGATTGAGAACTTTGCATTGACATGAACTGCACATTCTTGGTTGGTTCAGTCTGCTTTCTGCAGGGTTTTTACCTGTTACTATGCATTGATTATTTGTCTAGTCAGATGATAATGATCATTCCAATTCATAATCTTCTAATGCCTAAATACAGTAACTCATCTTTTAGAAATAATTTATAAATCATTATCGCATGTTTACTAATAATGTGAATAGTTCATTGATGGTCTAATAACTGCTTATTCCTGAAAGTTATTATAAAGTGTTACCCATATTTCGTGTGTGCGGGAGTGCGTGTGTGCATGCGTGCGTGTGTGCGTGCAGCGCTCTGCTTCAACTCCCTTGACACAAGTGCTCTTGCTGGCCGTCCACGATTTGTTGACCAAGCAGACGCACAGAGCAAAATAGGAATTATCTCGCTTACATAGCAGACAGTCAGGGCACGGCCACTACAAATCCCGTCTGTAAAACATGTTTTAAAGCTACTCAGACCAAGGAAGGCAACACGTCAAACTTGGCAAAGCATCTTGCCAACAGATATGCCGACTTGTTTAAGAATTCAATGATCGGACAGGTTAGGAAATGTGGATATATATATATATAACATAAAACATAACATAATTATTACAAATATTGACAGGTTACCGTCTTTATATGCAAACGCAACGTTCAGACTGGTAACATTAAAGCGAAACTTCCCCCATTTTCAATCTTTTGGGATTTTTTTTTATCATGTACTAATGTTGTATTTTACACATAGTATCGTTATTTAGCATTTCCCAATCAACTAGCAGTGTCAAACAAGTTGAGAAAATGAGTTTCTATGGTGTCATAGGGGGTCCTTCCTGAATAAAAAAAAACTACAGCCATTTCCAGCCAGGGTAAGAGACTTTTCTGGGTTTGGTTTGGAATTTCACTTACCACTTTCACTTTTGAAAGGTAATTCAAAATGTTTGGAACCTATAACTGACAGTGTTCCAGTGTCTGTCATAAGCTCAAGCCAAGTCTATCAGAAACGCAGGAAGCCTTAGATGGTTTACACATGTGAAACCTTTTTCTTTTACTTTTGTTTTTTAAATGCTGGAATAGTTTTGTGCATTGGACCTATGAACAAATCTTAACATTGTATTTTTGAACTGAACTGATTAAATATACTTGCTTCATTTAGCATAAACCACAACATATATTGTTTTAGGAAATGGGCGAAGCATCCTTTTGACTACCATAACTTGCAAGCTGCTAAATATCAGGCCTTTACAAGAATGCAGATCAATAACACCAGTTATAAATCATCGATTTATACTCAATCAGTACTGCTAATGGTAATCATCAAACTGAAAACTTAAATATGAAGGTATTGAAACATTAGCATAATTTATCCATCACTCCGCTTGAATAGAATAATTGTATTTTTGTGAAAACATGTTCAATAGCTCTATCGCTCAGCAGCTGTGACAAAATATATGCATTTATTTATTTTAGGATGTGCGTGACCAATATAAGTGATCAGCATTCATTATTATTATTATACATATTTATTCTGGCATATTATCTCATCCCCTCTGCCTTGCATTGACATTGTTATTTTAACTCTTTGGAGCTGAATGATGTGGGGGCGAGTCCATCGTTCATTATAGAATCGTTCATTTAAAAAAAAAAAAAAGTGCTCGAGAGATGATTTGTTTTGTGTATGAGGAACGGGAGGCTTTTTGACAGATCTACAAAAATTGAGAACAAAGATTTTTGTGTTACGGGTTGCCTATCCATAGTTTCTATTGATTCATTATTTTCACGTGGCTTATGATGTCATTAGATACGAATGTAGGTCAAGTGATTTGTAGTTTCAAGCTATGACTTCAAAGTTTAGTTTATTTCGGTCGTGCAGAATAACATAAAATAAATCCAAAATACTCCAGTAAAGACAACTGCTCTAGCCACAGTGTTGAAGATTTTGGAGAAGGAATTGATCCATTTGAGGACAAGTAAGTAGTTTCAAATTGTAGTAATAATTGGATGCAAGTGAATAATTGCCAATGATTCATTAGAATGCATAGAATAGAATGCCTTTTATTGTCATTATACACAGGTACAATGAGATTAAGCAATCACCAAACGGTGCAGTACAGAGTAAAACAGGAATAAGATAAGATAAAATAAAATAAATAAAAGTATAAAATAAGATAAGATAAGATGGGTGCGTAGTCCCGATAAAAATATATCCACATGTCTATGTACATTACAGTAAGAAAATATCTAAATCTATGTATGAAATTCACAGCTGAAAATACGTCTATACAGGTATTGCACGGAATTAACAGGTATTGCACGGAATTAAATAAATATACCTATATGACTATTGCACAGGGGTTACAAATTTGAGTTCAGCAGGGTTATTGCCTGGGGGAAGAAGCTGTTTTTAAATCTGTTTGTTCTGGTCTTGAGGCACCTGTAGCGCCTCCCAGAGGGCAGCAGGGCAAACAGACCAGAGCTAGGGTGAGAGCTGTCCTTTTGGATATTTTTGGCTCTGCTGAGGCAGCGAGAGGTGTAGATGTCCGTTAGGGAAGGGAGAGAGCAGCCGATGGTCTTTTGTGCTGTCTTTATGACTGTATCCTCCCCTTGTCTGCTACAGAGCAGCTGCCATACCACACTGTGATGCAGTATGTCAGCAGGCTCTCGATTGATGAGCGGTAGAAGGTCAGCAGTAAGGTGGAATTCAGCTTGTGCTTCCTGAGGATTCTCAGGAAGTGTAGCCGCTGCTGAGCCTTCTTGATGATGGCGGTGACGTTCTCTGTCCAGGAGATGGTGGCCGAGATAGTCACGCCCAGAAACTTGATGGTGTGAACACGCTCCACACTCTCGCCGTTGATGTAGAGGGGATTAAAAGGAATAATCTCTTTTAGTTATTTCCCGCTGGTGTGATGAAAGTAAATCTAGTCTAGTGTGCACACCAATGCGCCACGGCACACTTTATCCTGGCATAATTTAGTACAAGAGTCTGATATTGATAAATAGCCATGGTAATCCGTAACTATTTTCCAAATGATAGTTTATTATTTCGTTAGAATTTTCATATAGCCTACATTCGATGTTTTGTAATAATCAAAATTGTAACAAACAGCGGGCAAATCAAATCAAGTTTACTTATAGAGCATGTTTAAAACAGGCAGAGCTGACCAAATGCTGTACAATACATTCACATACAGTATCTCAAACGTATAACATTCATAAGCCGTCACACGCAGCACACTAAATCTAGAGTTACATTTAAGTATCAAGAATTCCAATATGACTGTTCAGACAGAAGTCGCATTGCAAAATATCAGACCAGTATCACATTTAGAACCACACATGAAAGTGGACCGAATCCGAATCGAAAAGATCAGATTCCATGTGGTTTGGGCTATTTACACAAAAAAACTAAACGGGTCAGAGTCACATGGGCAAAACAAACTGCGGTGTGAACATAGCTTAAGTGGTTGCTGTAATCATGGCAGTACAACAGGCTAATCTGTGGTAAGAAGTGAATCTAAGTGTTCATGTTCCCTGAATCTCAGGATGCGCATGAGTTTCTGAGCCAATGTCTGGACCAGCTTAAGGAGGATGTTGAGAAAGTTAACAAGTGTTGGAGCAGTGACCTAGTAGTGTTGGAAGAACCCCTGCAAAGTGGGAAGGCAGTGCGACCTGGTGGAGATGTAGACAGCACTTGCATCTACACATGCCCAGTGATGGTCAACATGGAGTTTGAAGTGCAACACACGATCAAATGCAACGGGTAAGTCCCACTGGTAATACAGTAAAAGAGCTGTCTAATGTTATGATTCTTTGACTATTTGAGGAGAAACTTTCTTTTATCCATCCAGTACCATTTTTTTATATCATGATTATTTTAAGACTTTGACGAAGACAAAGACTTTTTAATGAAAATTTCATGATTTATTGAGTTTATTCATCTATTTCCAATACACCATACACCTTATAAATAGGTAATATTTCAGATAAATGCTGCATAGCTGAGTTCTGGGCAAAAGGGAGCAAAGACCTTAAACACAATTCAGCCATAAACCCAAGCCCCTGGTTCTTTGCCCTTTCCTATGTCTCCCCAAAGAGTGGAAAAACAGTGATTAACGTGAGGTGATTGATAGACAGTAGTGATGCGACCCGTTATGAGAACCAATCCGCCATGTCCAACCCGCAATAAAATGCGTTAATCAATGACCCAAACTCGACCCGCATGCGTTATAGTAGCACAATTGTCAGGACTTAGCGCCGCGGCAGCTAGGGAGCTGTCTCCCCTTCCCACTGAGAAGATCTAGGCCAAACAAGTCTCTAGGTGGAGAGAGAGAGAGAGCGAGAGCCCATGGGTCAGTCGACCCGTTCATCACTAATAGACAAGTAAGTAGGAAGTCTTATGTGCATAAACTAGTCTTGATCGGTCAGAGTTCATCAAATGTGGTCAAACGGTTTAGGAACTGGAAACGAGGTATATGGCACTTAGAGACAATGGGCCTTGTTCACCAACTGTTCTTAAGAAGAATTTTCTTCATAAACCCCACTTTTACTTTTACAAAGATTCTCGATGTTTTTTTAGTTGGGATTTGTTCTTGGGAAAGAACAAAATCTACAACACTCAAAGAGCAATATGCTGCTGCAGCGAGTTCTCAACAAGGCCAAAAAATTCAAGCCCAACTCGAACCGGCGTGTCAAACTTGTGGACTGACTCTATAGCCCGGACCGAATTTGTTACCTTAACTCCCGACCTGAGGCTCTGTTCTGCAACTTAACTCAAGTGAATAAAGGATGGCGGACACAAGCTAACTAGCGGATAGGCAGTAGGAACACAATAACTTGATGGCTGCATATTAATAGATTTTCTGCCGGCTAACAAGACTTTTCAAAGATAAAAATAAGCCAGAAGAGAATGTGCTTTGGTGCAGTCAAACCACAGCCTAGGACCTTCACCGTAAGAGTCAACACTCGTGCACTAAACGTGGACGCAGGGCAGCAGACAAACCATAACAGACTTGTCTTGTTCGCTATACTTGCAGGCGGTGTACAGATATGTTTTTTGGTGTACCCCGTGGCTCGGTCGGGTTGTCTGCCATTCTTCAGATACAGCGTTCACTCAAAGAGTAATAGCATCCCATGCATCTCTTTTTGTGTGGTATTTTATATCCACTGCTGACGCTACTAAATGACAGATAATTTGCACACTGCCTGCAGTCTCATGCCCTTTTGTGGGGATTGACGGGGCGTTTACCATGCTAATTAGGAACAACAGGCACAGGCTTTCAATTTACGACAAAATGGGATACAAGAACACAGGTGCGTGTAATTCTGCGGCTTAAGAACACTGTGACTCCGACGTAGTTTTTATTCAGTACACAACAAAAAACACATGAAGATGCATTTACAATTACACATTCAAATCACTCCTCCTTACATGTCATTGTTAACGTCGTTATGCGGCAAGTTTTCGTCCTTGGTAATGTTAATTTACCTTTGAAATACACGAGTAGCACCATACATCACATACCACTCGTACCATCATCGACAAAACTAATATTAAGGCTATTGTATTATCTTTCTTTTGAGTATTATCCTTGAGAACTACTTGAAGGGGAATAGCAAGTGTAAAAAAGAGGTGACTAGATTACTGGCGATTTCCTCATTAATGGTGACCATCTGTCAACAAACCTGTCCAATTTCAACTAATTTCGCTGTGATTTTTTCCATAATAAAGACATTTTTTACCCTCTCCACTGTTACGCTGGGAGGTTTGGGCTTTAACTACGTAACTGCTATAATTTTTTTTGCTATTAAGAGCAGAATTCTTAATATAGAGATCATATTTGTATCTGTGATATCGTCAGGAAGTATGCCCAGTATAAAAAGTGCTGGCTTTAGAGAAAATTCAATACCCAAAATCCGTTTCACTAATTTGGAGATTCTTCCAGAACTCCCGGAGCTTCGGACAAAATATGTGTGAAGACTCCCACCAATCCACAGTCTCTCCAGCATAGTTCAGATGTGTTGCTGTATTTTACAGTGATTGATGGAGTTTTAAAATACGACATTTTCACTTTCCAATAAAATTGAAACCATGCACATGTATATAACTAAGTTATTTTATGTCTCGCTTCGAGAGTTTTCTTCATCTGATATTAAAATATTTGTTTCAAACTCCCATTTTACCTTGATATCCAATTTGTTTTCATTAGATTCATGTTTTAGAGCTTGATAAATTTTTTGATATAACCCCTATTTTTTTCTCCCCCTTTGTGTCATTAGCAATTCTTCCAGTTTGGATGGTATTTTACAATTATTATCCCGTCCCTTATGTTTCTGTAGGTAGTGTCTTAGACAGGAATTTAATCTACCAGCCCATGAGTTTTTTAAATTCCTGCAACTAAGTTGTTCAAATGGCTTCATGGTTTGTCCATTCATCAATTGTGTGATATTAACCCCTTGTTGGTCCATTTGTTATATCCTGTGTCCATAACAGACGGCAGGAATTCTGGGTTTGCTTCTATTTTAGAGGCCCTACAAATGGAGTTTGACCATTTGAAGTTCTTTCGTACCGCTGACCATATTTTCATTGTTCCCCTGATCTATTCATTACCAACCCTGAGCTTCTTCTGTGCCCTTTCAGTCAAGAACGGAAGTGATTCCACAGGTACATTTTGACATGAATTTTGCTCCATCCCCACCTTGAACTTTGAGCAGCCTCAGCAGCCTTTGATTCCGTATGTCACGACATCCTCCTTGACCGCCTGGATAGGCTCCTTGGCATCACTGGTGCTGCCCCTGCATGGTTCAGATCGTATCTATCTATCTAGGCCCAGTCCTCCCGTGCACCAGTCTGCCAGGGTGTACCACAATTAAATTTTTTGGACGTGGTTAACGCAGTCATAAATCGGTCTTGCTGGTGGTAGCTGGTCTTGCTGGTGGTAGCTGGTCTTGCTGGTGGTAGCTGGTCTTGCTGGTGGTAGCTGGTGGTAGCTGGTGGTAGCTGGTCTTGCTGGTGGTAGCTGGTGGTAGCTGGTCTAGCTGGTGGTAGCTGGTCTAGCTGGTGGTAGCTGGTCTAGCTGGTAGTGACTGGTCGTAGTTGGTCTTGCTGGTGGTAGCTGGTCCTGCTGGTAGCTGGTCTAGGTGTTGTTTTCCCCCAAAAGGGGGTGGGGGCATGACGCAAGGGCAAAGTTCCGTGATTTTTTTCTCTGGTCTATCTGGCCCAAGTCACTTTGAGTCACTAGCTCTGATATTTTTGTCTCAGCTACATTTATCATATGTGTTTTACAGATAAAAATAAAGTAGTGGTTAGTCCTCTATTCAGTCTAAGGAGCCTGATTCGACTGCCAATCGCAGTCGAATCGTTGTAAAATCGTCGTGGTTATAAAACAAGTCATTCCATTCAGGCTAAAGGGGGTGCTGAATGTCTGATTTTACACGGGATTGCTTGGTTTCTCCCAATAAATCTTGATTTATTCCCCATTTTGTTACAAATATGCGCCTATTTGTCGTCCGGAATTCACCGGTCTGTGACAAAATTTATGTCAGGCAGGTACCGGGAGCGCCCTCATAGTTCAGCGAGGTCCTTTCACTCTATTTAATGCTAATTTCCATATGTCCTTGACTTGGCTCATTCCGTTATCAGCACTAAATTCACCATAGACCACAGTCAAATTGTCATTAATACTATACAGTGCTGGCATGTCGCATTATGTTTGTTTTTCTCCCGGTCCCACTATAATTTTTCAACCAAACTCCACTGCAGGTAGCCTATTTTTTGTGAACTTTCCATGTTTTTTCCAGTTGTGTAGAATGGTAGGCTAATTCTTTCTGCCACTTGGCTTTGGCGCTTTAACACTACGCTTCTGGGCTAGAACGTGTTTACGCTTCCTTAGTAACGATCTTGACAACCAAAATAGTGGTCTTAGATTAGCTTACTGTTGCACATATTTAAATGTTTTATTTATATTTGGTTATTCATTTGGTTATTTAATGACTCGAGTCACATGGAGAATTTCCAAGTCGAGTCATTTCTTGCACGGACTCGAGGCAAGTCTTTTGACGGCATTGTCAAGTCAAAAGCCTGTCGAGTCAATTGACTCAAGTCATTACAACTCTGGTGTTACTAGCTTCCGCTAGCAAACGAGCCAACTTTTAGCTTTAAGGCACTTTGTATCGCAATTCATGTTTCATGTTACCAATTTGAATCGTCACATTTGTGTCGCGATATAACTGTAGCGAAGTATTGTTACATTCCTAGTACTCAAGGTACAAGGATATTTTATGATAACATGTTCTTTTGGATTCCAGATGTGGAGAAATGGTGAGCAAAAGAGAGCAATTTAATGACCTGTCCATTGACCTTCCACAAAAGAAAAAAGACTCTACCCTCCACTCCATCCAGGACTCTCTGGATCTGTTTTTTAGGGTAAGGATTCCACATAGCAGAAAGCTTTTGCTGTTCTAAAGCATGTATTACAAAAGAGCTTGTTATTTTTGTAGGTGGAAAAAATCGAATACTCATGTGACAGGTGCAGTGCGAAAGCAGCCACTGTGAGACACACATTCAGCCGGCTGCCCAGGTACATAAACTTCTTTTTCTATTTTTTTCAATGATTATTGTTTCCTTGTGCCTAAGGAAATCCAATCTGTATACTTCAAATTGTATCTTTTTTAAGGTTTATTGTGCTTAGACATATCAATGTTTTGTCCCTTAGAGTGCTTATCCTTCATCTCAAGCGCTACAGCTTTAATGCGCAGCTGTCTCTGAACAGCAAGCTAGGCCAACAGGTGGTGATCCCTAGGTACTTGACGTTGTTGTCCCACTGCACAGACGCCACGCGGCCACCACTGAGGTTGGGTTGGAGCACCCATGCTGCTTTGTAAGTACAACAGCTGCCACCTCTTCCGAATATTTTTTTTGAGTGTTCACATGTAAAATGTCAGCAGCAATAGCACCCTGTATTCCACATCTGGCTTCTGAAGCTAAGCAGGATTGGTCCTGGTTCGTCCTTGAGTGGGAGACCAGTTGCTGCTGGAAGTGGTGTCAATTGACCAGTAGGGGTCACTCTACCCTCAGGTCTGTGGCAGCCCAATGCCCCATGACGGTGACAGGAACACTGTCCTGTAAAGCATGCGTCGTTCGAATGGTACGTTAACGGGTGTCCTGACTCGCTGTGGTTACAAAAGATACCATGGCACTTCTCAAAGAGTAGGGGTGATCTGGTAGGGGACAACTACCAAATGCAATGATAAACCTGGTTATGGCATACTTTCAGGACGTTCAATTGTGTTTTAATACAACAACATTTACCACAAATAGCAGCGTCTGGAGATTGGCACCATGGCCAGATGTACAATATCAGCCTTGGCATTTACTATGACCATGTAAGTAATAATCCTAGTATCAAAATGGTTTGTCGGTGGGCCAAAGTTAAGGGCAGGGTTACGTCTCCCTCCCATTCGAGCATATATTGACGACATGACAATATTGACAACAACTGTTCAACTGTTTTAAAGACTACTAAGTTAATCATAACCATAGGCTGATAAATGGGCAAGAATGAAAATAAAACCGAGCAAATCCAGAAGCATATCAGTTGTCAAGGGCAAATTGTGCAACTAAACGTTTTATAGATGAGGATCCAATTCTGACCGTGATCGAAAAATCTGGGGAAACGGTATAATGCTACCCTTAAAGACTTAGCAGGTTGAAGAATTATGTATCAAATTTAAATGGGGCATAAAGATCACATTGAGAAGTCATGGTTTCCAGAAAAGCTAAGGTGCGAACAGATTGGACTTCTACCCCGGCTCATGTGGCCACTGACAGTTTATTATGTACCCATCACTAAAGTTGAAAAGCTAGACAGAAGAGTTAGCTTTTATGCAAGTCAATGGTTAGGGGTGCCAAGATGTCTTAGTAGCTGGCTCTCTATAGGAAAGGTGCTCTGGAGTTGCCGCTTACAGGACTTACAGATTTAAGCACAAAAACTTGATTAGTAATGTGTCATAATGATACTACACTATCTCAGGATTTTGTAAGAAAATCAGAACCCGCCTTAGCAACAGGAGGGAAATTGAATCCAAAAGAAGCAGTGCTGCAGGCAAAAGCAGCGCTTAAACATACGGAAATAGTTTTGCAAGTACAACATGGACAAGAAAGTGTGGAGCAGAGGAGAACTAGAAAATGCATTTCCCTGAGCAAATGCGATGTGATGCGTTGCAGTTATTGGACAGACCCTGCCCCTGCTGCACAAGCGGACTGCGGTCCAGACACTGTTTGTTGACAGGGGACGCTTATTGCTGCTAGATTGGCAATGCCGCTTCATCATAATATAGTCGTTGACACATACGATAATGAAATACTACTGTTTGGTTTTATTTTTAACAAGGTCAGGCTTTCACCAACAATGCATTCCACATAACCCTGCCATAGTTCAGGCTCGAGCACTGTGGTTGGGTCCTACTCTACCATGCACCTATTTATGAGGTAGTCATTAATGAGTACATTGTTCAGGTTTTCATAGTCACGGTTGCCCCCAAAGAAATTATTTCGTGTACCTCATGGGATATTATGCAAACGTATAACCTCAATACCCAATCAGGATATTGACTTGACTTGGGTTAATGTGATGGACCTTTTCGCATTAACTCCTAAGTTACCTAGATCCACCATCGTTGTTTCTCTAACAACTAGTGTTTGGCATAATAGCCAAGACAAGTCAGTATACAAATGTAACAACATGCAAATACATAACATCAACGCTAAATGGCGGTATATGCACGTGAAAAATCTCTCCATTAATTTCAAAAGGGGCAAAAAACAATAGAAAATATACCACATGAACCGATCACTTAAATATACGCTCGTACTATGCAGTACTATGCCGGACATGTACATTACGGTACCTGTAATCTCATTGCAAGTCGCTTTGGATAGAAGCGTCTGCTAAATGACATAACTTAATATTAATAAATAGTGGTAATCTATTCATACAAAAGTGGAAACACACTTTTAATACTGTACAGGCCACATTTGATGGTGATATTGTTCCGTAACAGCCTAACCTCAACTGGAAATGATCAGACTGGCTGTGACATCAGCCTACAACTTAAAATAATAATTTAGAGGTTATATCTAGTCAATGAAAATGACACTGTGGACATAAATTCACTAAACATCAGGTAGTTTGCATTTTCCCTAAACAATTTTCCTGGAATTCAGATTTCAGACACTTAGCAGTAATAATAATAATAATTAATAATTGTAATTATAATAATAATAATAATCAGTTGGTTATGAACATTAATAAAGAATAAATTCCGTATATTTATTGAAAGAGTCAAATCTAACTAATGTAACGTTTATAGTTAAATCTACTTTTTTTTTGTTCTCTTGTAACGTAGCCTAATCTTATCCTCTGCCCTGTTCGTCTCTTTGCCTGAGGAGAAAATGCTGAGCTCGTGCTGCTGTTTTGAACAGCACGTTTTATTTGAACGTCCGTGACAACCTTTGCTTGGCTGATTGACGAAGAAGGATTGACGTCCTGACTTCTTCCAGTTTTGTGCAAAGTTTAGTGCAGCGGACTCCGCAGAGTGGTGTATTTGAGACTTTATGACATTTCATAAAATTTTTAAGCCATGGCGGGCCGCCACTGCATTTTCATAGCGGGAAACACTGTTTTTGAAACACATCACATTCAGTTTTGCGGTTAATCTCCTATCACGCACCAGCCCACACACAGGGACGTTCTCTTACTATTTTGAACCTTCGTATTTGTTTTAATAATTTTTCCGTACTAAAAGTAACTTTAATGTGTACATGTAATGTATGTAACGAATGGGTTAACCCTAGTTTTTTAACTCTATGCTCACCGTTATTGACCACGTCTAAATACATACGGGAGTGTTTGATACCGTAGCTTGTATGCTTTATAGGTAAACATACATTTTAGAACACCTCCAGGGCTATGTGCTAACTGTTAAACAAAAGGGCTTTGTTTTTTTGCATCTGGTTCTTTGTTTAAATTAGCATTGTTAGATGCTGATTGTTTCGTAAAAAGTAATCTAGACATGGTTGCTTTGAGGTTAATACGGAAAAATCATTAAAACAAATAGAAATAACACTCTGTGTTAGGAAACGCTAGCTGGCTCATCCATAATACTGACTCATCTTATAGATCTTTATGAAAACAAACAAAATCCAAAACAAGGGAACTGGCCTAAGTTTACCTTAAACAAACTAAATTAGCTGTATTGGGTATATTGATCGGTTTCTAATTTAGTTTGTTAGCTAACCCCCGTGTAGCCTTTACGTTTCATTCACATTAGCCCCTTAGCCGTTACACATCGAAAACATTTGATTGGAGAGTAGGCCACTTACAATTACTGCTGTTATACAGCGTACTCATAGTAAATACAATCCCGTTGAGAGTAAGCCGCTTACAATTCCTGCTGTTATTAATACAACGTATTAATGTCTGTGGTAAGTGAAGTCCCGTTGCTAGTACTAGCATGACTGTGCGCAGCTGATTAATTGTTTTCCCCACAGCACGGGGGGCGTGGTTTTCTATACCCATTCATTTCAATAGGGGCAAAAAAAGAATAATAATATAATAATTATAATAAAAAATATAGCACGTGAACCAATCACTTTGCAAAATGCAAGCGCATTGCACACCATAACCCAAGACAAGAGGGTTGGGTATCGACCGAATTATGTCGGTCCTACCGAGTATCAATTTATTTGAAAAAAAACGGTGCCTAATTTCAATACTATAAGGTAGATGACGTGAATGATTTTGCAGCCAGCCTATTACTACCGGCGTTGTTTTACAGGCGACTTGACTGACAAATCAGCATTAACCCTCTGAGACCGACGAACGCGCGGGCGCGCTCATCAGTCACCCTCTACCAAATCCTTCGTAAAAAACGAACTGTTGGATTTAGAGACAATTCTTTTTTTTCTTTTTTTTAACTAGAGGCCTGTAGCTTTAATTGAAGACCATTTTGGTCGATGTAAGTTGTTCGCATACTTTTCCACAGATCTACAAAAGTAGGGAACATTCTTTGCACGTAGCCTTTCATAGGTTGCGTTGCCCCTCGCTTACCTATATAATCTATTGATCTATTGTTATTTCGCGGGGTTTTATGACATCATTAGATAGTATAGGTCATGTGATTTTAAGTTCCGAGTGTTTACTCCAAAGAATTACGACGATAACCATTCGAAAATCGACACAGCCTGTATGTTAATGAAGATAAACACTTTCCATTGGAATCATGTCATATTGGATCATACAGCAGATAAGAGACACTACGTAATACGCAACACAACTGTATTTTTAACTTTTACCAGCAAGTATGGCTAGAAGAAGAGACACTCACTCGATAAGAAGCTATTGAGAGGATATTTCAAAGCGAGGAGGGAGAGGACAGCGCGTCGTTTTCATACAGCCACTCCAGCCAAGAATCCCAAGATGTTGACTTTTTAAAAAAAGGAATAGATCCATTTGAGGACAAGTAAGTAGTTTCAAATTGTAATATTTGGATGCACGTGAATAATTGCCAATGTTTTATGGAAAGGAATATTAGCCTGTTGTTGTTTCCCGATGGTGTGTTGAAAGTAAGTGTAGCCTAGTGCACGTACTGGCGCGCGCCCTAGCACACTTACCTGGCATAATTTTATTATCTCGATATCATCACAAGAGTCCATGATATTGAGAAATAGCCATGGTAATTCGTTACTATTTTCCAAATGATACTTGTTTGCAATTTCGTTTGAATTATATGCAATTGATGTTTTGTGATAACCAACATTGTAACTTGATTCTAGTGTAAATATGGGGGGAGGTTGCAAAGGTGTCGGGTGTAGAGGGTAGAATGTGAAATTTAGGCTGAATGGGGGTGGGTTGTATAATGCAAATCTTGCTTGAAAAAGTGGGTGCATGGGTCTGTGTTCAGGTACTCTGCATGAAGACTGCATGAAGTTTAATTTCATTACAAATGTTGTAACTGAATTGCTATTACTGTTGTTATTGTTGTAACGCATTTCTTTCTATTTTATTTCTTTATTTTTTTTATTAGTGTTGAAGATCAACAGAGTGCAACAAAGCCTGCAATTCCTGTAAATCAGCAAGCACCCTCCAGCACAGACCAGCAGGCACCTCTCTGCTCATGCTCCTGTCCTGTAGCCCAACAATCGCGAACGTCTTTCCACTTTCTGGAAATTGCTGTCACCAATTCATTCATCTTCCACAAAGAAGTATGTGCAAGAACAACATGTCACATCAGGTCTTTGTTGAGCTGCTCACTACTGAACTGTGTGGGGTGCAACTGGATAACACCACAGCAGAGAGGCAATATGGACACACTCCTGTGGCCATTGTTCCAGCCAACGTACATTCAGATAGGGCGCCAGTATGCCACATGAAGTGCAAACTGTGCAATAAATACACTCCATGGCAGTGTAAGGAGTTTCAGAACCCCCTATGTGAGATACTTTACAGAAACTGCCAAGTATCACAGTTACGGACCTCTAGACCACAAGATTTCCTTTTTCAGGGTGGTAGAACATTTTGACTGTAAAAACGAGTATGAACAATGGTGACTATAACGTAAATAGTTCAGTGGAAAGTGATCTATAAGGTCCCAGACACTTCAGTGTGATTCCAAACACCAGTGGCTACATCACAACTGAATTTAAACTTTACTTTCATGTTTTTTTGCTGTGTTTTGCCAATTAAACTGAAGAAATTCAATGGCCGTTTTTTGTTTTTTGGTTTATTATGGTTATTATGTCATGATCCACAGTCCAAAAATGTGGTTTGAGTGTCACACTTGATTAGCCTCAACTGTACTGAATCTGGGGATATGTGTTACTTCAGTGTACTACCAGAAATGACTGCAATATTGGTTAAAATATAAAGATATCAAAAACGGCAATAAAAGACCCTAGGTTTCAGAGGGTTAAGCTATTTTGGGTAATCGTTGTGAGGCTCGAGACTGCCTTGAGTTGAAAGCGGGGCAGGAGAATTCACTGAGGTAAATTCGCGCTAGCGAAGAACCTGCATTCTAAAGCTTGGTTATGTTTTGTCAAAATGTACAGCAATACTATTTTAAAATGCAAGAGTAGGGTGACCAAACGTCATAGTTTGTCCCTGTATCAAGTTGGGTGTCCAGAGTCCCTATATGTAAAACATTCAAATGTCCCGGTTTTCAACATCTACTACCAAATTATACCGTTTTTGACCACATATAGAATTATAGTAATCATATTCTTGCTTTCTGCGCTTACATAGACGTATGTTCTGTCACATTCAGTTTAACCTAGTATAGTAAAACATAGCATCATGCCTGCATCACGCCTCTTAATTCCACACTGATTTGGTTTTGTGTAAATCGATACGTGTGTTGTTGTCAATGCTGTTAGTATGACTTATGCATGTACGCGTACATAAGGGTTCCGGTTTGGTGGTTTGAAAATGTGGTCTCCCTATGCAAGGGTATTATAAAATTCTAGTCTGTAATTATATTCCTCCATAAGAATTGTAAAGATACTTATAATATTTTATATAAAAAGTGTTATGTTCATCTGGTATGTGGTGAAAAAGGCCCTCAAATTAAAGCTGTCAGTTTGAGCCTTGATCTCATTGAGATTGAAAGGATGCGATGAAAAAGTGCTTGAGTACAAAACTAAAATAACACGTGTTAACAGATTATAATTATGTAAATTATGATGCTCATTGTATAATCATTTGTAGAAAAGTAGTTGGCCAATAATCTTATCAAGTTTTTATAATTTATAATAGTTTTTTATTTATCGGATAAAGTATCGTGAAGGTATCGTATCGAATTAAAGGTTTCGATTTTGGTATCGGTATCGAACATTTTCAAACGATACCCAACCCTTTTAAAGACCTGTTGGCACGGAAATGGAATTGATAGGGTCAAAACTGCGGGCGTAGTTAGGGCGCCAAAAATTGGCCTAGTAATAATGACTTTGCGATAACAAGATGTGTGCATCACTGACGCGTCACGTAATGGCTTCCCAATAACAATACGTGTGCATCATCACTGGTGCATCACATAACCTTACCTTACACTTACACTTACCTTACATTACCTGGAAGGATTTGGGAATAGAATCCACAAGAATTAGCTTTATTGTTGGGGCAACCTACAACGTACTGCCAACACCTACAAATCTTAGCCTGTGGGTAGGTGAGGATCCAACATGCCCCCTCATGAAAGATACAATTCAGTTTAGTTTGAAAGTATTTTTACGACTTTACCTTCCCCCAATTAGTTTTTGGTAAACTTAGCAGAATACTTCAACTGAGTGAACTAGCCTATATGAAAGCTGAATTGCGGCGCAAGCTGAATAGCGGACAGTGAGGCAACAGAAACATGAATAGGATACCAGGGATGCAAACAGGTAAGGGGTAAAAACGGTGAGAACAGTTTTGAAAGATATTCGCTTTACTTGCTCATTTCTAATTACTTTAAAGTATATTTGCATCTGCAAAAAAAAAAAAACTTGCATTGCCATTGGATGACAGTATGCTCATTAATAATATCAAAGGTGCTTTTGAGTGTAATTCGCTCTCCCACGAATCTCTGTGCATCTCCTATCACCGCCCCATCCCTCGCTGAGCTCGAGCTTGTGTTTTACCAGTTAGTAAAAAGTAATAGGCCTATGTGAACTAGATTAGGCTTTCTTGACCCATTGTTGAGCTATTATTTCTTCAGGTTTTTAGTTTTAGTGCTAGCATGCTAACACGTAATGTTGCAGGTTGGCAATGTTAGTGATTTTCTTAGTTCATATTAAAGGGGCCCTATTATGCAAATTTTCAGGTTAATACCTTTATTTAGGAGTTCTACTAGAATAGGTTTATGCGTTTAAATGTTCAGCACCTCTACTCACCCTCTGTCTGAAACGCTCCGTTTTAGCTCCTGTCTCTTTAAGGCCCCCCCTCCCGATGAGCCCAGTCTGCTCTGATTGGTCAGCTGGCCAAACAAAGGGAATTTGCCTTCGCACTTACCAAAACAAAATTTTCTCAACATGGCGAAACCACCCGGCGTCCGCTCTTGACTGGCGCTGGTTGAGGGCGTGTCAAACATTATTTAAATGTGTGACTTAGTGACGTAGATAAGTTACGGAAAAAAACGCCGGACTACAAACGAGGCGTTTCAGGCAGTTCAGGAGCAGTGTTTTCTGTGAGAGAGTAGCTCCCTTTGGCGTGAACTATGGGCTTTGTAACGTTTCAAACCTGTTATATGCACAAAAAGCTATATAACATACTAAAGGAAAGGGAAACCCCAAAAAGCATAATAGGGCCCCTTTAACGTCACATTGGACAGACTGAAGTCTTAACAACAGAAAAAGTGACAGATTAGACAGATGCAATAAGGTAGTTGTATATGTCAGGATCTGGCATATATGTCTATTTGGTGTGGTTGTTTGTCCACTTTTATGGAAGAAGACTAAACTAAGGACACCCATCCCTTTCTTACATTTTTACTATATAAGAATGTCGGATCATTGATCGGCAACAACAGAATATACAGTTAGGCCCAAAAATATTTGGACAGTGTTTTGTTTTGTTTTGTTATTTTAGCTGTTTACGAAAACATATTCAGGATACAATTATATAATCAAAATGGGCTTAAAGTGCAGACTCTCAGCTGTAATTTGAGAGTATTCACATCCAAATTGGAGCAAGGGTTTAGGAATTACAGCTCTTTAATACGTAGCCGCCTCTTTTTCAAGGGACCAAAAGTAATTGGACAATTGACTCAGGAGGCTGCAAAAAAAAAATAACAACGCTGCATGGGCTCTTCCCTCATTAACCTGTCATCAATTAAGCAGTTAAAAGGTCTGGAGTTGATTCCAGGTGTGGCGTTTGCATTTGGAAGCTGTTGCTGTGAACACACAACATGCGGTCAAAGGAGCTCTCAATGGAGGTGAAACAGACCATCCTGAGGCTGAAAAAAAAGAAATCCATCAGAGAGATAGCAGAAATGTTAGGAGTGGCCAAATCAACAGTTTGGCACATTCTGAGAAAAAAAGAGTGCACTGGTGAGCTTGGGAACTCAAAAAGGCCTGGACGTCCACGGAAGACAACAGTGGTGGATGATCGCAGAATCCTTTCCATGGTGAAGAAAAACCCCTTCACAACATCCACTCAAGTGGAGAACACTCTCCAGGAAGTAGGTGTATAAGTATCTAAGTCTACCATAAAGAGAAGACTTCATGAGAGTAAATACAAAGGATTCACCACAAGGTGCAAACCATTAATCAGCCTCAAAAATAGAAAGGCCAGAATTGACTTTGCCAAAAAACACCTGAAGAAGCCAACCCAGTTCTGGAACAGCATTCTTTGGACAGATGAGACTAAGATCAACCTGTACCAGAATGATGGGAAGAAGAAAGTTTGGAGGAGAATTGGAACAGCTCATGATCCAAAGCACACCACATCTTCTGTAAAACATGGTGGAGGCAGTGTGATGGCATGGGCATGCATGGCTTCTAATGGCACTGGGTCACTTGTGTTTATTGATGATGTGACAAAAGACAGAAGCAGCCGGATGAATTCTGAAGTGTATAGGGATATTCTTTCTGCTCAGATTCAGCCAAATGCAGCAAAGTTGATTGGACGGCGCTTCACAGTACAGATGGACAATGACCCAAAACATACTGTAAAAGCAACCCAGGAGTTTTTTAAAGCAAAGAAGTGGAATATTCTGCAATGGCCGAGTCAATCACCAGATCTCAACCCAATCGAGCATGCATTTCACTTGCTCAAGACAAAACTCAAGGCAGAAAGACCCACAAACAAGCAACAACTGAAGACCGCTGCAGTAAAGGCCTGGCAAAGCATCACAAAGGAGGAAACCCAGCGTTTGGTGATGTCCATGGGTTCCAGACTTCAGGCAGTCATTGCCTGCAAAGGATTCTCAACAAAATATTGAAAAGTAACATTTTACTTGGGGTTATGTTTATTTGTCCAATTACTTTTGAGCCCCTGAAATGAGGAGCGTTTGTATAAAAATAGCTACAATTCCTACATGTTTAATCATATATTTTTGTTCAACCCCTTGAATTAAACCTTAAAGTCTGCACTTCAATTCCGTTGTAGTTGTTTCATTTCAAATCCAATGTGGTGGCATGCAGAGCCCAAATCATGAAGATTGTGTCACTGTCCAAATATTTTTGGGCCTAACTGTAATTGTTTGCCTGACTGGCCATGGGATTTGGGCTCTTAATATAATAGCATAAAGTAAGAACACAGTGTTGCTTTTTAGCTATTGTCAAAGACCTCGGATTTTGTATTGACCGCCAGTGGAAATGGACGGGATGTTTTCACCCAAAAGGAGGCATGACGCAAGGACAAAGTTCCGGGATGATTGCTCTGGTCTATCAAACGATGCTTGCACGGGTGCTTAGCCCGCGAATGTAACAATATGCTACTTTGCAACTAACAATGCATTGTGATTCAACCTAGACAGTAATTTGTAGTGGGACAGTATTTGGAATGTTAGCCCGAGAGCAACCCCCCCCCCCCCCCACACACACACACACATTTTAATTTATTTTTTATTTTAAAACGCATCGGTTCTACGCTAAGGTTCGGCTAACAAAACTATTAAAGAATAAAAATAGGCCAGTAATGAAGGTGCTTAATACAATTAAACCACAGCCTGGCTGGACCTGTTCTTGCCTAACAAACTGTGCTGCGCACAGATAGATATTTATTTTTTGGTGCAGCCCGACCCTTCCTGGGAAAAACACATTTTCAGGCTGACCTGTTTGAGAACTGTATAAAATACTCAGTATACTGTATGCTGAATACTGAAACCAAAATCTAGTATATTACGGTTTTACAAATTGTTATTATGCCCAACTGGAACAGGTGGCCAAAACCAGATAATTTTCATGTATGTCAAAGCCAGAAGGAAGTTGGTGCATTGTAGTTTGGGGCGTGAACCATTGTATATAAACATTTCTTGGGTACTTAATATTTTTCCAAATTTAGTGTGTCATCTGAGAACTTTTTTTCATACTCAAATTTCACATAATATGTACCATTGGAATACTGCGTCCACATTTTATGTCATATTTAGAATGTTAAAGCCACAATAGGCAACTTTTTTTATATTGACGGATTTTCTATAAATTTCTTCTGATTGCACATCAGTATATGTGTGTGTGTATGTATATATGTGTGGATAAATATTTATGTATATATAATATATAAATAATTGAACCGGTCCGTCCGCAATTGGAGAACAGGTTAGTTTTAGTTTTAGTTTGATTACCGGGTGACTGACGAACACTGACGAGATGAGGCACCGACAAGCGAAGTAGCGCACCTGAGAGTGGAGAACGAAATACCGCACAAGAACACACATATTGTGCGTGCACACATAACAACCGACAGGGACATAACACACAAGTACCTACATTTTTACTTGAGGAAAATATTTGGATCCATTTTTAATTGCGCATATAGCGCAACAAAGTATAGAACCACTTTGAAAGTTCTGTACAAAGTAACAAAGTATAAAACCACTTTGAAAGAGCTGTACAGTTGACACAAACCATACACACATTTATCCCTTGTCTTTTCACAAAACATTTACTCTGCTTTTTTATTATTGGTCAGCATACTCTCTTACTCTCTTGTCTCTACCCGTTTCAGCCATGCATTGATCTTGACATGCTCTTTAAAATTGTGATGTTGTAATTTGTTTTTCTTAACGTTTATTTGTACATATTTGGGTTAATAATGGGAAATGTCCCTCTCAAACCAAAATTATCGTATCCTATTACAGTAGTTTGGTTTTCTATAAACTAATACATTTTAGTCATTATCGTGTTGCATCCGCTTAATAATCTCTGTCCCACTCCATAGCTGATGCTTTAGTTTTGTCTCAATATGCTGTGTTACCAGGAGGGGCAGCAAGATGGCAGGCAGGTTTGCGACCATTGTCCCGGATTCAGACACCGAAGGGGAACAGAGCAAAAAGGAGGTAAGCAGCGCTTGCAAAGTGACTACCTGTCCTGTGAGGAGAGGCTTGTAGAGGTAGTTGCAACACTTTTTCTTGGTGAAATGTCTTTATCAATTTGGGAATTGGAAACCAATATTCTCCATACTCAGTATCAAAAACTACTGCTTACTAAAAATAACATTATTGCCCATCTCAAGTTTCAAACTGCTAAGGGAAATCTAGGTGCATTTGGCAAACATGACACAAGCTTTGTGTTTTTTTCCACTTCAAACATTCATTTTCACTCTGGCATGAATCCCATTTATGCCCAGCGTCATCCCCAAAGGGATGTAAAGGTTCATGGATCAACCCGAAGCCCAGTACGGACGGCTTCATTGGTTAGGTCCACATGCGTACTAAATTAATACACACATAAAAAGTAGTTAATCTATAAAAAATTTTTTTTTTTTTACTGTGTATATAAAACAAAAGCACTCATCACATTTCCTATTGGTGCGAATGAGCTACAAAGTTATATCGTTGCACCATATAGCATGAGTCAGTGTATTTATCTTGCTAAATCAGAGATTTGTGTACCCATTATTAACCCTTTGGAGCCAAATGACACCGGGGGTGAGTCAATTATTAATAAAAAAAATTTTGACTTCGTTTTGTATGATAAACAGGAGGCCTGTAGCTATAATTTGAGACCGATGTGGTCAGTGTATGTTGTTCACAGACCTTTTTTCAGATCTACAAAAGTTAAGAACATTCTAAAGATACTTTTTTTTAAACCTGTTTTATGACATTAGATATGAATGTAGATCAAGTTTCAAGCCATGACTTAAAGGTTTTCAGTTTATTTCGGTCTTGTGCAGAATCCCAAAAAAGAAATCACACAAAATAATCCAGTAATGACATCTGCTCTAGCCATGATTTATCCATTTGAGGACACGTTAGCAGTTCCAAATTCACACATACTCCTGTAGCCCAGCAATCATCATCCACAAGCAACGATGTGCAAAGAACAACAATAAACCCAGGTCACATCAGGACTTGTGAACAAACTCACTGCTGTATTTTTTGGGGTG
The DNA here is from genome assembly GCA_026901105.3 of Galaxias olidus. Taxonomy (NCBI): domain Eukaryota; kingdom Metazoa; phylum Chordata; class Actinopteri; order Galaxiiformes; family Galaxiidae; genus Galaxias; species Galaxias olidus. Next base: position 115,930 of record JAPMUY010000389.1, on the reverse strand, counting down.
CCACTGAATTTCACCTCTACATAGAGGAAATTTGGTCACTACTGTGGCCATTTCTACAGCGAATGTACATGCAGATAGGGCAACAGTAGGTTGTAGGAGGTGCAAACGGTGTAAGAAAGACACTAAATGGCAGTGTAAGGACTGTCAGTTCCCCCTGTATGTGACACTTGACAGAAACTGCCATCAAACAGTATCACAGTTAGGGACCACTGGACATTTTTTCATGTTCGTAGAAGATTTTGACTCTAAAAACGAGGATGGACAAGTGTCACAACATTGTAAATGGCTTTGTTGGAAAATCTTATAAGGTTCCATTCACTTCCCTAAGATGCCAGACACCAGTGGCTACATCATATCTAAATATTACTGTACTTTCATGCTTGTTTTGCTGTGTTTTGTTAATAAAACTGAAGAAATCCAATAATACATTTTTGTTTGTTATGACCATTTTGTCGTATTCTACAGTTCAAACATGTGGTTTGGGTGCCAAACTTTATTATCCTCAACTGTACTGAATCTGGGGATATTTGTAATTTACCTGTACAACCCGAGATCACTGCAATGTAAAGAAATCAAAAACGGCCATTCCGGCCCTAGGTCTCAAAGGGTTAACAGAACCACAAGTTAAACTGCTAACTAAATTACACGGTAAACCAAATTTTTTATGGCGACCGCTAGTTTGGAGATGGTTATTGCCCGGGATAACCTTAGGGAAGAGGAATGTAGTTTGAGTTGAGTCACAAGGTTATTTTTATATTTATATAAGGTTATGCTAAAAACGGTTGCCTTAACTAAGAATTGGTTGCCATACAGTAAATAACTTATCGCAGTGTTGGGCAAGTTACTCAGGATTTGTAATAAGTTACTATTTACATATTAATCCTTAAAAAGTAATAATTACTTGGTATCAAAAATAGTTACGTTACTTGTTACATATTACTTTCCTTAGTCCAACCTGACAGAGCTAGTAGTAGGCTAAACAATCAGCCAAACTGCCTAACTGCACACACTGCAGCCTCTCAAATCTTATGGTATATGTAGGGTATATATTTATACATATATAAAACATTTGAGAAATAGAACCGATTCAGACTCTCAACCCCATACCATTATGCCCTGACGAATTAAGACGAGACGAAATAGCTGGCTCTGTTCGGGTAGACAAGCTAGATCAAAGTTACCGTCTTAAGGCATTGGTTGTTTTCCGTTTTAACCATTAATTTAATTGCATAACAAATTATCACTGCCTTCATGCATCTTTCTCATTGATGATTATTTAATGCTCTGTATATGTCCGCGCTGTTCTAAGCAAATGCCAGGCCATTCCAGTATAATTTGAACAAGCTAACGTAACGTTGTGTGAACTCCAAATCTAGCTAAAATCTCGCTGTGTCGGCCAGGTAACGTTAAATATCAATTTATATGTTGATTCAATAAAATTAGGAAAACGAAATGTTATGTGTCACAGTGCCTGCTTGCGCTTTGGAAGCAGTGTAACCTCTGTAACTGAACTTCATCGTTCAGTTTAGCAGTTTGTGTGACACTGTAGTCAGAAGCTCCCTCACAAGCTCTCTCCTACCCTCATCTTTCAGCCATCGGCTTTTGACATTCGGACAACTGGCAGCTGCAAGAAGTGTATCTTTTATATTAGCCGACGTGACCTACCCTGACCTGTTGCGCGTAAAAATATCACCATAAGATTACCTATCTAGGACCAAAAAAATACAAATTATTGCAATGCAGTAACTCAGCGTTACTTGTATTAGTAACTGTAATATAATTACTGTTTTTGAAATGGTAAGCCCTTACACTACTCGTTACTGGTGAAATAATCACAGTAGATTCATGCATGGTAAATACAATTTTCTTTAATTGTAAATGTTGCATAAGATCTCTCATCCAGTGTGTTGGTGGGGCAGCCTGCTTCCAATTGAGCAAAATCAAGTGTCTAGAATAATGTGGCGATGGAAGAGTCTCTGTAGGACATGTTTAAACATCTGGAAAATTGGTGTCCATAAATTATGCAACTTGGGACCAGACCAAAACGTGTTAGAGGGGGAGGAGCTGTTCTACACCTGTCACATGTCGGATTTAATGACTTTTTTGTGACAGATGAAGACGAACAATCTTAAAACAATCTTATTTAAATTTACGCAGTTCAAGTCCAGTAAATAACCTGAAATGGTACAAAGGGAAGTAGTAAACTGTTTGAAGTAAAAAAAAAAAAAAGAATAATAATAATAAAGTTTTGGTTCTAGATCATGGACTTAACCTCTAAATTACTTAATTATAAAAGTCAGGGATGTTTTTGATTGGCTATGCTCTCTAAGGAGAGAAAAACTAGAGCATTCAGGTGATCCTGTGTAATGCTCTTCCTCAGGTAGGTCTTGATCCTCTTCAAAGTATGAAGTGTGTCAGCTAATATTAAAGATTCTCACACGAAACGTCGGGTGCATGCAGTTTATTGCATAATCATCGGGCAAATACTTAAACATACAGATGGTCAAGGATAAGACACGGTATTTGACACTCCAGCTCTACACGTAAAAATAAGTCACAATTTTGTTCATACCGTACACTGTTTTGCTCTTGCTAGCGAATATTCTAGATCATGGTTAATTAGCTTCCATACATTCAACAAAGCAAAACAAGCAAAATATGTTTACAATTGTATGATCGGCCCACAATGTTATCCACGTACATTCATTGGGCACTTTACATAGTTGATCCGACTCGTATAGGGATTATAACATTATTACAGAAAAAGGAGCGGCGCTCAAGTTTCTACTCTTACGGGCCTATTCCATTTTTTCCTCACCCCAATCCTCTGCCGAGTGCCGAGCATGGCTAGCTTGACCATGTTCTCGATGTGTGCCCTCGAATACTCATGTTTCTTAATTTTTTCAGGAAGGTGTTTCATGCCCCTTAAGGTCCTCAAGGTCTTCTTCTCTCTGGATCCTATGGCAGATCACACACCAACCTTCTCTACCACAGGCGGACTCTGCTTGGGGCTGTAAATGTACAGCCCTTCTGGCAGCAGATTCAAGGATGCTGATTGGCTAAATTTACTTTGCCACTGTTGCTATGTGCATTTCTTCGGTCAGCTATTAGCTGGTGCTGCTGCACTGAATGGGCTTTTTCTGGAGCCCCAGAAGCGCTATTTTAAGAGAGCAGAGAGGGGATGAACCATAGACATAGATACGTCTATGGGATTAACGGTCAGCTAATTTTACCCCAAATATAATGATTTATATTTCAAATCTTACAGGTTTTTGTGCATTTTAAACGCATACATGCTTAAAATAAGTAATACAACAAAAAAAAAAGGGAGGGAGGACTGTGCCCTATCGCCCTCTGCTGGCGAGCCGCCATTGGGTCTACGCGTAGTTGGCCAGGGGTTCATCCTACAGCAATATAATGACCCAGAACATACCTCGAGGCCATGTCAGAACTACCTTTGAGGAAAATAAGACGATAGGCTTCAAATAATGGCATGGCCAGCACAGCCTGCAGACTTAAACATCATCAAGCTGGTTTGAGATTAATTTGACGGAAGTTTGACAGACTTTTTCAGAGTACGCTGAGACATTGCATAAATCTCAATAAAAAGGGGAAAAACTTCTATGTTCTAAAACGGTATTGTACCTCCTGACAGTTTAGGGCGTTGTAAGAACATTTTACATGTTCTGTGTATTTTTGTACTCACGGCAGCCATTTTGTGCTAGGCTTGTTTACCACACACCAGTTTATGACCTAATGAGAGCTTGCCAATTGGGAGCTGAAGGGATGATTAGATGGCTTAATTAATAAAGGTTTTAATAAAGGGTTAGGTTGGGCAATTTAGCCAGGACACCGGGGTTAACACACCTACTCTTTTCAAGAAGTACTATGGGATCCTTAGTGACCACAGAGTCGGGATACCCGTTTAACATCCAATCCGGAAGACGCACTCTCTACATGACATTGTCCTTGACTTTCACAGTGCTGGGGCATTGGGCTGCCAGAGACTGGAGTGACCCCTACAGGTCAACTAATACCATTTCCAGCAGCAAATGGTCTCACCCTGGGACCCTTTGACACTCCAAATTAAGCTCTGGTGCTAGTCTTGGTGTCAAAGTCTGTCTGTCGCAAATTCAATTAATTGGACATGATTTAAAAATCCCAATAACTGAAAAATAAAATGTGTGTCAGCAATCTATGCAATCACTGTCTTTTAGGATTTTATTTAATTTCACTTACACAAAATCTTAATTTTTGTCCGTGTTAACCCGGGAGCTATGTTGTCGGGGGCAGTAGCCTCTGGTAGGGTCTTCCATGGCAAATTAGTCCCTGTGGAGGGTCCAGACTAAGCGCGAATCAAAGACATCCGATGATACGGAAACAACGAAGCTGTAGTACCTTGCCGGGAATAGGGTGACCGGGGCTACCCCCTGGAGCCAGACCGGGGGGGGAATGCTCGCCGGCGAGCGTCTGGTGGCCGGGCCTTGACTCATGGGGCCCGGTTGGGCACAGCCCAAAAAAACAGAGCCGCCGCCCTCTGGGCCCACCAGCTGCAGGGATAGGCATCGGGGTCGGGTGCAATGCCAACTGGATGGCATGCATAGGCAGGAACCTAGGCATGCTGACCCCTGGCATCGTAGACTGGTTCTAGGGACGTGGAATGTCACCTCTCTGGTGGGAAAGGATCCGGAGCTACTGCGGGAGATATAGTTCGGCTCGCCTCTACGCGGAGTTGCCCAGGGTGAGAGGCGCCGGGCAGGTTTGGGGATTCTCACAAGCCCCCGGCTGAGCGCTGCTGTGTTGGAGTTTTCCCCTGAGAACAAGAGGGTCGCCTCTATGCGACTGCGAGTTGCTGAGGGGAAGGCTCTGACTGTTGTTTGTTCTTATGCACCAAATTGCAGTTCAGGGTATCCGGCCTTCTTGGAGTCGCTGGGTGGAGTCCTGGAAAGGGTACCATCTAGGGACTCTATTGTTCTGCTGGGGGACTTAAACGCTCACGTGGGTGATGAAGGAGAAACCTGGAGGGGGGTGATTGGGAGAAATGGCCTGCCCGATCTTCACCTGAGTGGGGCTTTGTTGCTGGACTTCTGTGCTAGTCATGGATTGTCCATAGCAAACACCATGTTCGAGCATAGGGAGGTTCCTAAGTGTACTTTGTTTCAGAACACCCTTGGCCGCAGATCGAATACCAACTTTGTGGTCGTATCGTCAGACCTGCGTCCGTATGTCTTGGACACTCAGGTAAAGAGAGGAGCTGAGCTCCACCCGCTGTGGAAGCGGCTGCAAGGAGGTGTGGTCAGAAGGTTGTCGGTGCCTGTCGTGGTGACGGAGGCCGTCAGACTGAAGAAGGAGGCCTTTCAGCCTTGGTTGGCCCAGGGGTCTCCTGAAGCAGCAGACGGGTACCGGGTGGCCCGAAGGGCTGCAGCTTCGGTAGTCAAAGAAGCAAAAACCCGGGTGTGGGAGAATTTTGGGGAGGCTATTGAAAAGGACTTTCATTTTGCCTCAAGGAAGTTCTGGCAAACCGTTAGACGGCTCAGGAACGGTAAGCAGGGCTTAGCCCAGGCTCTGTTGAGCAGGGGAGGATAACTGCTGACCCGGACAGGGGATATCGTCGGGCGGTGGAAGGAGCACTTTGAGGAACTCCTTAACCCCACCAACACGTCCTCTGTGGAGGGGGCAGAGATCGAAGACTCGGGGGCAGCTTCACCCATATCCCTGGCAGAGGTTACTGAGGTAGTTAAGAAGCTCCTCAGTGGCAGGGCGCCGGGTGTGGATGAGGTTCGCCCCAAGATGCTGAAGGCTCTCGACATTGTCGGGCTCTCTTGGTTGACACGCCTCTTTGGTGTTGCGTGTAGGTCAGGGACAGTACATTTGGAATGGCAGACGAGGGTGGTGATTCCCATTTTAAAAAAGGGGACCGGAGGGTGTGCTTCAATTATCGCGGTATCACACTTCTCAGCCTGCCTGGGAAAGCTTATGCTTGTGCCGATTGTCGAACCTCTGACCCAGAAGGAGCAATGCGGATTCCGTCCTGGTCGTGGAACAGTGGACCAATTCTTTACCCTCGCGGGGCTGTTGGGGGGGTCATGAGAGTTTGCCCATCCAGTCTACATGTGTTTTGTGGACTTGGAGAGGGCCTACGACTGTGTTCCCCGGGGAGTATGGGGTACCGGGCCGTTGCTACGAGCCATTTGGTCCTATATATATATATATACAGTGAGAGCTGTGTCTGTATGCTCGGCACAAAGTCAAATATGTTTTCAGTGAGAGTTGGACTCCGCCAGGGCTGTCCCTTGTTACCGATTCTGTTTGTGATTTTCATGGATAGAATTTCAAGGCGTAGCCAGGGGGAGGGGTATATCCGGTTTGGGGACCTCAGAATTGCTTCTCTGCTCTTTGCAGATGATGTGATTCTGTTGGCTTCTTCAGACTGCGACCTTCAGCATGCACTGGAGCGCTTTGCAGCCGAGTGTGAAGCGGTCGGGATGAGAGTCAGCACCTCCAAGTCTGAGACCATCGTTCTCTGCCAGAAAACGGTGGCGTGCTCTCTCCGGGTTGGGAGTGAGTAGCTGCCCCAAGCGAGGGAGTTCAAGTATCTCGGGATCTTGTTCCCAAGTGAGGGAAAAATGGAGCGTGAGATTGACAGTCGAATTGGTGCAGCGTCAGCAGTAATGTGGGCGTTGTACCGGACCGTCATGGTGAAGGAGCTGAGCCGAAAGGCGAAGCTTGCGATTTGCCAGTCGGTATACGTTCCAACCCTCACCTATGGTCATGAGCTTTGGGTAGTGACCGAAAGAACGAGGTCACGAGTACAAGTGGGGATAGGGTAAAGAGCTCGGTCATGCGGAGGGAGCTCGGAGTAAAGCCGCTGTTCGTGTCGAAAGGAGCCAGATGAGGTGGTACAGGCATCTGATTAGGATGCCTCCTGTGCGCCTTCTTTTTGGAGGTTTTCCAGGCACGCCCTACTGGCTAACCTGGGGTAGACCCAGAACACGCTGGAGAGATTATATATCTCATCTGGCCTGGGAACGCCTCGGCATCCCCCAGGAGGAGCTGGAAAACGTTGCTGGGGAGAAGGACGTCTGGACTTCCCTGCTTAGCCTGCTGCCACCGCGACCTGGCACCGGATAAGATAAGTGGCAGCAAAATAAATCTTTGATGGTCTTACATTTAGCAAAATTAATTTAAGGCCTTATAATGTCTTAAATTGTCTTGCCATTTTGTCGCCACATACACCATGGCCAAAATTATGTGGCCACTCCTCCAAATCATTGAGTTCAGGTGTTTCAGCCACACCCATTGCTAACAGGTGCATAAAATCAAGCACATAGCCATGCAATCTCCATAGACAAAGATTGGCAATAGAATGGGTCGTACTGAAGAGCTCAGTGACTTTAAACGTGGCACTGTCATGGGATTCCACCTTTGCCACAAGTCAGTTTGTGAAATGTCTGCCCTGCTAGATCTGCCCTGGTCAACTGTAAGTGCTGTTGTTGTGAAGTGGAAGCGTCTAGGAGCAATAACCGCTCAGCCACTAAGTGGTAGACCACTCACACTCACAGAGCGGGGCCGCGGAGTGCTGAAGCGTGTAGCGCGTAAAAATCGCCTATCCCCTGTTGCATCACTCACTACAGAGTTCCAAACTGCCTCTGGAAGCAAGGTTTCCATGGCAACTGCACACAAGCCTAAGATCACTATGTGCAATGCCAAGCATCGGCTGGAGTGGTGTAAAGCTCACCGCCGCTGGACTCTGGAGCAGTGGAAACGTGTTCTCTGGAGTGATGAATCATGCTTCACTATCTGGCTGTCTGGTGGACAAATCTGGGTTTGGCGGATGCCAGGAGAACGCTACCTACCGAAATGCATAGTGCCTACTGTAAAGTTTGGTGGAGGAGGGATAATGGTCTGGGGCTGTTTTTCAGGGTTTGGGCTAGGCCCATTAGTTCCTGTGAAGGGTAATGTTAATGCTACAGCATACAAAGACATTTTAGACAATTGCATGCTTCCAACTTTGTGGCAACAGTTTGGGGAAGGCCCTTTCCTTTTTCAACATGACTGTGCTCTTGTGCACAAAGCGAGGTCCATAAAGACATGGTTTGACGAGTTTGGTGTGGAGGAACTCAAGTGGCCTGCACAGAGCCCTGACCAGTGGCGGCTCGTCTATAGAGGGCGTTGGGGCACAGCCCTCCCTGGCTTTCTCTCCCAGGTTTTTTTTTTAAATAAACAATAATTTCTTATTTTAATCATGTATGTGTTTAAAATGCATAAAAACTTGTAATTCATAACATAAAATCATTATATTTGAGGTAAAATTAGTTGACTGTTCATCCCATAGATGTATTTATGTCTATATGCTCATCCCCTCTCTCTAGCTAGCGCTTTAGCACTTCTGGGGCGGTAGAAAAACAGCACACAGTGGATCTCTATGGCTCTGATTCAGTGCAGCAGCACCAGCCAATGGCTGACCAAAGAAATGCACATAGCAACAGTGGCAACATAAATTTATCCAATCAGCGATCTTGAATCTGCTGTCAGAAAAGGCTGTAAGTTTACTGCCCTAAGCAAAGTCCACTTGTGGTATAGAAAGTTGGTTTGTGTTTTGCCATAGGATCCAGAGAGAAGAGACCATGATGAACGCAGATGCAAGACCCAGGATGTCAGGCGGCTGCAAACTCGATTCTCTTCATCAAAACCATTTGGAAAGGAGAACTTTGGTGGAGAAAATATGAGAGCTTGGACCAGATCAACCCAATATGAATATAGAACAGACCTGCCAGAACAGTAAAGAAAAGTACACGTGGGACTTAGCGAAGTTCAACTTACAGGCCGATCATACTATTGTAAACATTTTTTAGCTTGTTTTGTTGAATGTATGCTAATTAACCACGATCTAGAATGTTCGCCAACAAGCAAAATGGTTCAAGTGTATGGTCTAAACAAAGTTGTGACTGTTATTTTTACCTGTAGGAGCTGGAATGTCGAGAACAGTGTCTTATCCTTGACCATCTGTATGTTTAAGTCTTTGCCAGGTATATGTAATATGTGTATGTATATTTACTGTGTACCTTTTGCAATGTGTTTTTGATATGCTAGCTGGTCAGTTGTACTTTTGCATTGATGAAATGGGTTGTGATGTGGGTTTATTAGCGTTAGTAACATTGTCTGTAAAGCTATACGATCACATTGTTTAATTTGACACTACGCTTTTAGTGATAAATGTGGACGGAGCTGGAGTGTCCAAAACCATGTCTTATCCTTGACCATCTGTATGTTTAAATCTTTGCCCGACGATTATGCAATTAACTGCATGCACCCGACGTTTTGTGTGAGAATCTTTAGTGGAAGCTGACACACTTCTCTACTTTAAAGATGATCAAGACCTACCTGAGGAAGAGTATGACACTGGAACGCCTGAATGCTCTGGCTATGCTCTCTATGGAGAAAGAACTAATCTAAAACATCCCTGATTTAATAATTAAGTAATTTAGAGGTTTGCCACTCAGAATGACAGAATGGCCAAAAAAAATAAGATGCCAGATACACAAAGTTCCCCTGACCACATTTGTTTTTGTAGTTGACTTTGGTAAGATGTTATTGTGTAAGAATGCCTCACATGTTTAATAATGACATTTTAATACATTTATTTATAATATCATATTAATATTATATATTTATAATTATTTATTTATACTTACTATTTAGCAGAACACTGGTGTCCTGCAGTTAGTGCTTAATTGTATTTGTGAAGCTGACTGAATATGGTACAGCCCCACCTAGACAAATTTTCACCAGCCGCCACTGGCCCTGACTTTAACCCCATTGAACACCTTTGGGATGAATTGGAACGCCAATTGCGAGCCAGGCCTTCTCGTCCAACGTCAGTGCCTGACCTCACACATGCTCTTTTGGCTGAATGGGCACAAATTCCCATAGACACACTCCAAAATCTTGTGGAAAGCCTTCCCAGAAGAGTGGAGGCTGTTATGGCCGCAATGGGGGGGCCAACTCCATATTAATGCCCATGGTTTTGGAATGGGATGTCCTACAAGCTCACGTAGGTGTGATGGTCAGGTGTCCACATGCTTTTGGCCATATAGTGTACATACACTGACTCAATTAAACAATATGTTTGGTAGCTAGCTAGCGAACGGAACGACAAACATCACATCGGCTTCTACTCTCCATCAACATTGTTGTTCCATTCGTTTGCTAGCTTGCTACCTAACATTGTTTAAAGTGTATTCATAGTTTTAACTTACATTTTTTAATCAGTAAAATTGTATCTTAGTAGTAAGTTAGACTGATATTGGTCCAGTACTGTTACGGGGCCTTTTTTAATTTCATTAGAAATTTACAATTTGTATAGACAAACACTATACTAAAATATGTCTGATAGCAGAAAGAACCCACTATAGTTCCAGTTGCAAGTGGTTATTTCAGAACACCTGTGCAGTTTGTTGTTACAGTCTTTAAATTCTATGTTGAAACAGAATTTTAGTGCAAGTTAGGTGTTCTAAACAATGGTGGTTGAGAGTACTGATCAATCCTCTCCCCCCACTCACACACACACACACACACACACACACACACAGTCCCAGGATACACTTCCATGCCCAAAGGTGTATCCTGACTCCCCCTTGTTTTCTTTTTTCTTATTTTTTTTGTTTGCCTCTGCCTTCGCTGCCCATAGTATTTATCCGCGTATCTTCATAAGATATGAGGTATAAGATATGACTACGTCTAACACCAGTCAACATCGGCCAATACATTTTGTTTCTTTAAGTTCTAAAGGTATGAATAACCGGGTGAAACAGCAAAAATCGTGAATCGTGAACTGCAACATATTGAAGTTCCCTGCTGAAAATATCCGGTACGTTATCCAGAGGCAGGGAACACTCATACTTTGATCCCCCTTTTGAAAAGATTAGCACAACAGATTGGCAGCACAGAATGGTAGAACAGAGAACAGGCGGCAGTTGGGGTGGAGGTATTTATCATTACCTTGTCGATACACCGTATTAGTGATCGCCGGTTGTTGACAAGACAGAACACATACACAATACAAACAGTACGGACACCAAATATTGGTGGACGTAACACTCGATACCTCCGTTCCTTTTACTTGCACTTACATGGCTGCAATTCCTTTAACTTGCACTTACACGGGTGCAATTAAATTTTCTCTAGTGGCACTTACACGGGTGCCATTCCTTTTACTTGCACTTACACGGGTGCCATTCCTTTATCCTTACTTGCACTTACCGGGGTGCAATTTCTTTAGCCTGGTTCTGGTTGTAATGCATCCGTAAAGAACCGAAACATAGGAGACGTCTCAACTTTCGTTATAAAAGAAAGAAATACCATTCCATTTGGCCAGCAGCAGAGACCAAAACCTGAAGTTGGAACGACAACCCTCATCCAACACGACTTGGTTGTGCAGTGCAGACACAGATCTTGACAACTCTAGCAGCCTGGACACAAACGATCGGCCATGGGGAATGATGCACATTGCAACATTGAAATACCCTAGTAGGGAAAGTAATTCACGCTTAGTGATAGATGCGCCACCTAGAAAATAACCCAGTATCTCCCTTATGCATAAAAGCTTATCATTCGGCAATTCGGCTCTCAGGCCCCACAGTGTTTTCCTCAGACAAAGGTATGCCCCATCCATCCATCCATTTTCTGCCGCTTATCCGGGGGCCGGGTCGCGGTGGCAGCAGGCTAAGTAGGGTAGTCCAGACATCCTTCTCCCCAGCAACGTTTTTCAGCTACTCCTGGGGGATCCTGAGGCGTTCCCAGGCCAGATGAGATATACCGTATAATCTGTCCAGCATGTTCTGGGTCTACTCCGGGGTCTCCCACCAGTAGGGCGTGCCCGGAAAACCTTCAACGGAAAGCGCCCAGGAGGCATCCTAATCAGATGCCCAAGCCACCTCATCTGGCTCCTTTTGGCACGAAGGAGCAGCGGCTTTACTCCGAGCTCCCTCCGAATGACCGAGCTCTTTACCCTATCCCTAAGGCTGAGCCCAGCCACCCTAAGGAGGAAACTCATTTCAGCCGCTTGTACTCACAACCTCATTCTTTCGGTCACTACCCAAAGCTCATGACCATAGGTGAGGGTTGAAACGTAGACCGACTGGTAAATCGCGAGCTTCGCCTTTCGGCTCAGCTCCTTCTTCACCACGACGGTCCGGTACGACGCCCGCATTACTGCTGATGCTGCACCAATCCGCCTGCCAATCTCACGCTCCATTTTTCCCTCACTCGTGAACAAGATCCCGAGATACTTGATACTTGAACTCCCTCGCTTGGGACAGCAACTCACTCCCAACCCGGAGAGAGCACGCCACCGTTCTCCGGCTGAGAACCATGGCCTCAGACTTAGAGGTGCTGATTCTCATACCGACCGCTTCACACTCAGCTGCAAACCGCTCCAGTGCATGCTGAAGGCCGCAGTCTGAAGAAGCCAACATAACCACATCATCTGCAAAGAGCAGAGAAGCAATTCTGAGGTCCCCAAACTCGACACACTCCTACCCCCGGCTACGCCTTGAGATTCTATCCATGAAAATCACAAACAGAACCAATGACAAGGGGCAACCCTGGCGGAGTCCAACACCCACTGAAAACATATTTGACTTTGTGCCGAGTATACGGACAGAACTATATATAGGGACCGAATGGCTCTTAGCAACGGCCTCGACTCCCATGACCCCCCCAACAGCCCCGCAAGGGTAAAGAGTCGGTCCACTGGTCCACGACCAGGATGGAATCCGCATTGCTCCTCCTGGATCTGAGGTTCGACAATCGGTCGGAGCTTCCTATCTAGCACCCTGGCATAAGCTTTCCCAGGTAGGCTGAGAAGTGTGATACCTCGATAATTGGAGCACACCCTCCGGTCCCCTTTTTAAAAATGGGAACCACCACCCCGGTCTGCAATTCCAATGGTACTGTCCCCGACCTCCACGCAACACCAAAGAGGCGTGTCAACCAAGACAGCCCAACAATGTCCAGAGCCTTCAGCATCTCGGGGCGAACCTCATCCACACCCGGCGCCCTGCCACTGAGGAGCTTCCCAACTACCTTTGTGACCTCTGCCAGGGATATGGCTGAGACTTCCCCCGAGTATTCCAACTCTGCCCCCTCCACACAGGACGTGTTGGCAGGGTTAAGGAGTTCCTCAAAGTGCTCCTTCCGCCGCCCGACGATATCCCCAGTCCGGGTCAGCAGTTCTCCTCCCCTGCTCAACAGAGCCTGGGCCAATCCCTGCTTTCCCTTTCTGAACCGTTTAACGGTTTGCCAAAACTTCCTTGAGGCCAACCGAAAGTCCTTCTCCATAGCCTCCCTGAACTCCTCCCACACCCGTATGCCAAAGGTATGCCAAGCGCCTTGAATGTCGCTCTAACGCAGCTAATTCCCCGGGCAGCCGGAACGCTAGGAAATTCGACCACGAGAATCATCCAATAAATGCAAAACAAAAGGCCACAATTTTGATTCGGAGCATGCCGTTATGGGGTTCTATTTAATGCCAAAATTATGCAACTGGCTTTATGTTTGTCATTGGCTTTATACATTGTGTTGGTTGTCGATATGCGTTTGTAGTTGCCTATTGCTTTGGTTTTGTACAATGCGTTTCTCGTTGCCTATTGCATTGACTTTGTACAATGTGTTTCGCATTGCTTGTTGCGTTGGTATTTGAGTCAGGTACTCTAACCAAACATACAGCATGTTTGTGGTGAGGTGTGGCATGTGATGGTTACCTCATAGTATGAACTCATGTTTTTTTTTTTGCAAGTGGGAGGAAACCGGAGCACCCAGTGGAAACCCACACAAACACGTGGAGAACATGCACAGAAAAGCCTTTGGGTCAGCTGTGGTTCGAACCAAGGACCTTCTTGCTGTGAGGCAACAGTGCTTACCACTGAGCCACCGTGCTACCCAAATTAAAAAAATAAAATGCCCATTTATACAGGGGTAACCGACTGAGATCAGGTCTCTCTTTCCAGCAGTGCCCAGTTTAAAGGCAAAATATATACATTACAACAAGAAAAAATAAATATTGTTCTGTATTGTAAGTTTACGTTTCAACCAAAACAAGAACACTCTAACTCTCAAATCCTCCAATAAAGGTTTAAATAGTTCAACAGAAACAAATTGTACAAATTTAAATTCCTGTTAGTTCTGTTTTCACTTTGGGGCTTTCAAGGGTGATATAGTCCTGTGAGCGTGTCCTATGACTACTAAATTTGTGTTTTAAAAGTGAAGAAAGGTTAAAAAAGGTAACTTGTGCAGCAGTGCCTTGTAAACAAAAAATAAGAATGTTTTTCACTCCTATCACTAAGAGAAGACCATCCTACTTTTTTATAGTGTACAATGATGAGTTAACTATCCCCAGTTACAAAACACAAAGCACTGTGGTAAACTACATCAAGGGACTTTAAAATAGTTGGGGCTGCATGCATATACACAATATCACCATAATCCATGACTGACAAGAGAGTGGATTTTACAATTGTCTTTCTCTTTTCAAGTGAAAAGCATGATCTTATTCTGTATAGAGCTCCAAGTCTGATCCTCACCTTCTTTGTGAGTTCAAGCACATGTGTCTTTTCAATATACACAGGATAGGATGTTATAATATCCATTATGCCATATTCCACGATGAGCACTTCAAAAGACAATATTTTAGAATGGACTTGGGTTGAGAGCAGATATGTCATTGGGGTTTTCAAGTGGGCACCCTCCATCCAAGCTTAAATGATATCGTTTCATATAGTGAAATTCCCTAGTATTTGTAAACTGCAATATGCTCAATTTGTGCCCCATTTAGGGAGCAAATGTTATATCCCTTATAATCTAACTTTCTGGCCCGTGAGAAAAGCATCCATTTAGTTTTTGACTCACTAAGGATTAACCTCAGATTTCTAAGAGATATCTGTACACAATGAAATACCATTGTAAGGTTTGACATTGCCTGTTCCATAGATGGAGCACAAGAATAAAGAATAGTATCATCTGCATAGAAAAGTATTTTACAGTCTTTTACAGAGGCACATACACTTAAGAGCCAAAACATTAAAACCACCTGCCTAATATTGTGTAAGTCCCCCATCATGCAACCCTTTTTCAGCAATTTGTGCTACAGTAGCTCCTCTGTTGGATCGGACCAGACGGGCTAGCCTTCACTCCCCACGTGCATCAATGAGCCTTGGGCGCCCATGACCCTGTTGCTGGTTCACCGGTTGTCCTTCCTTGGACCACTTTTGGTAGGTACTAACCACTACATACCGGTAACACTCCACAAGACCTGCAGTTTTGGAGATGCTCTGACCCAGTCGTCCAGCCATCACAAATTGGCCCTTGTCAAAGACGCTCAAATCTTTATGCTTGCCCATTTTTCCTGCTTCCAACACATCAACTTCAAGAGCTGACTTCATTTATTGCCTAATATATCCCAACCCTTGACAGGTGCCATTGTAACAAGATAATCAATGTTATTCACTTCACCTGTCAGTGGTTTTAATGTATTGACTGATCGGAGTACATCGTTAATATAAAATCTAAACAATTTTGGACCTTAAACAGACCCTTGTGGCACCCCATTGTCAATGGCTACAACCTTGTATTTCAAACCCTTAGCATCTATGCACTGTGTTCTATCAGAGGAAGTCCTGAAACCATTTAAAGGCTGCATCATCGAATCCAAGCAAGGTTAACCTATCCAGAAGTAATCTATGATTAACTATCAAAAGCCTTTGACAAATCAATAAACAAAGCAGCACAATGTTTCTTATCAAGAGCAGTGACTATATAATTTACTACAGAGTGGCTGCTCTAATAATTCTATGACCAGCTCTGAAACCTGACTGAAAATGACTTAAAATATTATTAGTGGACAAGAAAACATGAAGTTGTTGTGTGCAAACTGTATTGTGTTTTTTTGTTTTTATTTGAATGTACCTGATGTCGTGTGTGTGTTTCTGTTTCTGAGTTTACTGACATTTCAATAGTGCAATCATCACATAAAACAACTAAGCCAAGTGTTGTGCTCAAGTGGTCAAACTGGCTCAAGATCCGCTCTGTTCCTGCCTCACTCTCCTCATGGCGCTTCTGCTCTTTAGCACTTTCCTGTGTTAGAAAATCTACCATAGAATTGGTTTTCATCTTTTTTCTTGGTGAAAGGGTTGGGGTGCTTGGGGTAGAATGAAAGAGGCTGCCATGAAGAAGTTGGGCCTGAAGTGGAGGGGTCGGGCTCTGGTGTCAGCACTCGTGAGCTCTACAATCTCTTGAAAGAAAACAAATCAAATGAGAATTAATTATATGCCAGAACTGGGTGATATGGCCATGTGTTACGTACAATATATCATAACTATGTTAACAAACTAAATAAACGTTATTTCTGCAAAAAAAAGGAAAAATAAATAAGACACTGGTTTGTCAGTTACAACTTATCAATATGCCATCATAGTGGGGAAATACGACATGGAAATATGCACAAATCAGCCTAAAAGTAATAATGTTGAAACGTTAGCTAACTAGCTAGAAACATTAGCGAACTAGCAATATTTTTGTTTGACTTGTTATAAAGAAAAGATTCAAAATGCATTGAAATAATATTAAATTAAGATAATGACGGCTATCATAAATGTATAAATCTGTATTAACAAAAAGTGTATATAAAGGACCCGTTTGAATAAATTTTATAAGCATATTTGTAACGAATAAAGCCTATGCTAGTCTCAGTTTCACCGTGCAGTTACGTCACATCCAGAAAGTACGTCACATTCCGCCTGAGGCTGTGGGTCGTCTGAGAGTGCGGGCTGCAGTTGGATACTATTGGTTTCGAGGGCTAAGTAGCCCTAGACCCTACCCCAACATCACAAGAGAATTGGGATACCCCTATCCCTACGCATGAACATACAAGGAGGGGTAGGGCTAAGTGGTAGGGGCAAGGGATGGATTGGGCCTAAGTCAAAAACTAAAAAGATGGCCTATCAGATGCTTACAACTCCGTCTAATCCAGTCTAATCACACCCCTCTTGAGGCTCATGTGGTCACGTCCACAAAGCTGTTTTCACGTCGAACACTGTCGTGATGTAAAACCTTCAATTATTAGCTTTCAAATAAAGCTACACACTTGCATATTATGACACTTAAAATTATTAATTTATTGGTTGCTCAATTTAGGTATATAGAATCTTATTGCTTTGAGGTTAATCAATCGATTGAATTGGTTTGAATGCCGGTTTTCACTTTTTGGTAATTTTGTTGCGAAATTGGTCTTAAATTGCATTCTGAGTGGCATTTAAAAGTTTCAATTCAATTTTCCTTTCTGAAATCTGCTGGGGCGGGATTATTGTGATCAACAAGACCAACTAAAACTAAGTTAATATCGCGGCATTAAATTAACCATCGCTAGCCAACAGCTTTTAGTATTATTTTTTTTAACGCTAATCACCTATTGTAGTTAGTTGTTATAATGAGCAATGGAAACAAAAGCCTAGTCATAGCTTTAGTTGCAGGATTTAACAGCTGTACTAATACTATAATCTACCACATACTTCTCTTTGGACGATCTAACGTTTTTAGTCCCCCCACCACCTTCTTCCCCACCACGCTAGCATACACTAGACCAGCCTTTATCAAACTTCTTTGTCCTGGGGCAGTTATGTCAGATAACTCAACTGTATGCAGTGTAATAAGAGGCCCACATAACATTATTAACAACTATTTTATATAGAAACCTACAGGAGTGCTTTGGGTGAACATGGAATCACTGCCAAAATAATGTAATGCAAGTTTCTAGTTTTATCAAATTATTCTTACTTTAATTTAGCCAATTTGTCCCTTTTCCTTTAAATAAATCCTCAGATTTGCCTTTGCGATGTGCTTGTTTATCTCTAAATGCCGGCGCAATTTTGGTGGTTTCATAGCCTCGTTGCTTGTCATGGTTTGGCAAATGACACAGACTGGCTTTGGTATTGGAAATTTTGGTAATGGAAATTAAACCAAATTATGATGAGTAGTAATTGCAAGTGAATGGCAAATGTTTTTTGCCTTTCGTTCTTTGTTTAAATTTTCACCTTTAGAATTGTAGCTTGGAACATGTCAGCTCAAGTAGTGCGCTGCGATTGTGCGTTAACATTCTAGAATCTTGAATAAAAACAAGCATCAAGCATAGTTTGACTGGCGCAGCGGCAGGGCTCTGTGGACCGGAAGTTAAATCGTTGCGGCCCATAGAACCCAATGAGTCACCTACAGTGCCTTTCAAAAGTATTCACCCCCCTTGGCATTTTTCATGTTTTGTTGCCTCACAACCTGGAATTAGAATGGATTGTTTGAAGGTTTGCATCATTTCATCCAGAGAACATGCCTACAACTTTGAAGGTGTGATTTTTTTTAATTGTGAAGCAAACAACAAATAGGACAAAATAACAGAAAACTTCAGCGTGCATAAATATTCACCCCCCCTAAGGTCAGTACTTTGTAGAGCCGCCTTTTGCGGCAATTACAGCTGCAAGTCGCTTTGGATAAGTCTCTATGAGCTTTCCACATCTTGCCACTGGGATTTTTGCCCATTCCTCAAGGCAAAACTGCTCCAGCTCCTTCATGTTGGATGGTTTCCGCTTGTGAACAGCAATCTTCAAGTCTGACCACAGATTCTCAATTGGATTGAGATCTGGCCTTTGACTAGGCCATTCCAACACATTTAAATGTTTCCCCTTAAACCACTCGAGTGTCGCTTTAGCAGTATGCTTCGGGTCATTGTCCTGCTGGAAGGTGAACCTCCGTCCCAGTCTCAAATCACAGGCAGACTGAAACAGGTTTTTCTCAACAATATCCCTGTATTTAGCACCATCCATCTTTCCCTCGACTCGAATCAGTTTCCCAGTCCCTGCTGCTGAAAAACATCCCCACAGCATGATGCTGCCACCACCATGTTTCACTGTGGGGATGGTGTTCTTGGGGTGATGGGATGTGTTTGGTTTGCGCCAGACATAGCGTTTTCCTTGGTGGCCGAAAAGTTCAATTTTAGTCTCATCTGACTAGAGCACCTTTCTCCATACATTTGGGGAGTCGCCCACATGCCTTTTGGCAAACTCAAAACGTGCCTTCTTATTTTTAACACTAAGTAATGGCTTTTTTCTGGCCACTCTTCCATAAAGCCCAGCTCTATGGAGTGTACGGCTTATTGTGGTCCCATGCACAGATACACCAGTCTCTGCTGTGGAACTCTGCAGCTCCTTTAGGGTTACCTTTGGTCTCTGTGCTGCCTCTCTGATTAATGCCCTCCTTGCCCGGTCTGTGAGTTTTGGTGTGCGGCCCTCTCTTGGCAGGTTTGTTGTGGTACCATGTTCTTTCCATTTGAAGATGATGGATTTGATGGTGCTCCGGGGGATCATCAAAGATTTGGATATTTTTTTTTATAACCCAACCCTGACTTGTACTTCTCAACAACTTTGTCCCTGACTTGTTTGGAGAGCTCCTTGGTCTTCATGGTGTGATGCCTCTTGCTTAGTGGTGTTGCAGCCTCTGGGACCTTTCAGAAAAGGTGTGTTTATACTGACAGATCATGTCACACTTAGATTACACACATGTGGACTTCATTTCACTAATTATGTTACTTCTGAAGGTAATTGGTTGCACCAGAACTTTTGAGGGGCTTCATAGAAAAGGGGGTGAATACATATGCACATGCCAATTTCCAGATTTTTATTTAAAAAAATAATTTTTAATATATATTTTTCTCATTTCACTTCACCAACTTAGACTATTTTGTGCAGATCCATCACATAAAATTCAGATTAAAAAAACATTTAAATTACAGGTTGTAATGTAACAAAATAAGTAACTAGCCAAGGGGGTGAATACTTTTGCAAGGCACTGTATAACTGTAATAAAAAGCAAAATCCTTTAACCGATTTGTTTATTTGAAAATATTAAGGATATTATACAACTGATTCATATTTAAAAGCAGGGCTGTATGCTTATTTTTTTAGGTGGTAGCACCAGTGCTAGCAAGCTAAAGATTTCACTAGCACACACAGATGGGCAGTTAAACACGTTTTATCAGTCAAAAAATCCCTAATTAACTTTTTTTCCTTCAGCTCTTCATCTCTCTATTGCCTTTGTTCTAGGCATTTTAATATAGGCTACTGTAAACATTTGCAGAGTCAATATATGAAAAATTATTCATTGAAGTATTTATTTAAGTCAACAATGTGGTGGAATCATGTTTCTGTGAAAGTTGCGCCCCTGCTGCTAACATTTACGATGCACAGCTACTCCTGCGCTCTCTGCTGTGCTGTAGGCAAATCTTAACTATAGGTTACATAACGTAGGCCTGAACAATTTCAACGATGTCTTTCTCAAATATATTCTTATCTTACAGCTTGTAGTCACGGCAAATGTTAGTTAGCAAACTTATGAATTTAACAACGAGCTGGCGACTGGTTAACAGGCTTTTTTTGGTTTAGATGACGTGATCTTTCGCGTAGTTATGCGCAGCGCGCAAAAACGCTCTCCGGCCCAACAAACACTTTCGTGTCAATAGAAGCGGCAGTCAGAGCAGTGCATTACGTTAACTTGTAATAACTTGTTGTTGTTGATGTCTGAATTTTGGTTGATGTCTGAATAGTACTATGTCTTCTTGTATGCTCGTAGTGTTCCATTTATATGAATGGACACCAGCGCAACCCACTCGCACACATTTCTAGTTGCACCGCATAATTTTTTGTAGCATACGCTACCAAAACTGTCACACTGTACAGCCTTGAAAAGGTACCCTTTTAATTTATGATTGTAGTAGCTCTTCTGGAAATCTGAGATACATTTTTCTTCAATGCCGATTATTTTTCATCCCACCTTTAATCGATTTTGATTGGCCGGCTGACAGTGACATTGCTCCGCTCAAAAAGCAGCACGCCAGACATGTCTTTAAATTAGTAAAGAACGGGGAGAGGCGCTGGAAGTTGAAAAATCTTGTTGTGTGGACACGGCCCCTTAGTCCGTAATTGTTGTTGTGCTTGAAGTTGGTGCTAGCGTTGCTGGGAAAGCGGAGATTTATAGAGTGATGTAATGATTAAACTCTCTAACCTGTGGAAAAGTAAACCGGTTCTTAGAAGGATTAAAAGTTGAACCAACTACAAACTAACACCAACCCAGAACTAGCACAAGGTTTGCATTGGTGTAAAGAGGGTATGAGACGTGACAGTATGCTTTGTTACTTAGGAAATTAAGTAAATTTTTTGTGGAACATTTTTAGTATAGAAAATCAATACATTGTTCCTTGCTGTAAATGAAAGAAACATCAAACCTGCTTACAGTATTCTCCCATAGTCAGAAATCGTGATTAACTCTAAATTTTGTATAAATGAATATATAATTTTTTTTATATAATTTAGCTAATCTTTTTGTGTGTTGGTCCAGCGGATAATCGGCGAGGAGCCATCAGAAATCAACAAGATAAACGATGATGAGATGCTGGCAGCAGTAATACAGAAGAGTCACAATGAAAACGCCCCAACCCTGAAGGATGAGCCAACCAGCAGTCCTGACACAGGATTTGAAGACTCTAATTTTCAAGACCTGCTCTACCGTCCTGAGTTGCTGGACAAAGAAAGCAAACAGCCTGAAGGTGCATAAGGGTTGCAAAGGGTTTTGTGGCTAAACCAAAAACCTACATTGGGCTGCAAAATTGTTATCTATTTCAAAAATTGATTTAATGGACTGTGGCCACCTTGGTCGTGACATAAAATTTGTAATTTTATGTATTTATTGCAATTATATCATACATATATATATATTACAGCTTACATTGTGTGGAATGCCAGATTTTTTTGTCACAGTGAGATGTTTATTTGTGTTGGGTAGAAGTGTTAGACTCTCTGGACCTGACCATGGATGAGAACAAAGAAAACCAGACTCCAGAGGGAGTGAACGAAGAGCTTGATTGGGTTCAGCTGTACAGTCATGACCAGGAGAGAGAGGAGCAGGAATTCCAACAAGCATTGGCCAAGAGCTTACAAGACCATGTAGGCAATCCTTCATTAACTACACTACATGCAAAATGTATAATATAGTGGAGATAATTTTTACATGGATCTGCGTTCAGTACAATGTTACCAGAAGGGCACAATATTCTGTCTTGAGAGCGTGGATTTGTTTTGCCTACATTATGTTAAAATTAGCCCAAACCAAATTCATGGTGAGATTAGCATAGTCTTAAAAAGTAAACCAATGAGTCTTCCAGTAACTTCTCACCCACCACATTGATTAGAATCTGTGATTAAACGAGGTGACCGGCACTTGGCACACTCTGCAATCAATTCAAGAACCCTCATCTAATCTGCAGCAGCCTACGCCATTATTTATTTAAAAAAAGTAAATGGACCAAGTTTGACCCGATATCTTCTATACATTTCATGGTGAGGTCTCTGTTTAAGCAATTGTAGTCATCAGAACTATTTGTGACAAATAGGACTAGCAAACCTGCACCAGTTCCACCAGCATTCATTCAGTTTTCTGCTTTCAAATAGCAGGTCTGTCAGACATCAAATGCAGTTTTCACCTTTGCAGATCACCTGTTGAATAAATGCAGAGATCTGCACTTGCACCACAATCAAGTCCCTCACATATCGAAACTAACCAAACGTATTTGGTTCACGTCACTTTGGTAGTATGTTAGCATTGATCCCTGGTTACTGAAAATTATATTTATGGATTCCAAGTGGAGACGCAGGCGTGTTTTGTCGCCGCTTCACCGTACCGTACTTTTAAGCTTTTTACTTTTAAACTTTTATTTTATTTGTGCTGCTGTCTCTGTGTTTTAATTACTCTGGATCTCTCACCCTGGAGATATGGAGGTATCGCTCCACTTGTCAAGTTTAAAGTTCGTTCAACAGAGTTTGCAGATCTGACGTTGACGTTCGCTCACTGGAGTTTGCAGTTCTGACAGTAGCTAGCTAGCTAGCTAGCTACTTGTGTCGTCCTAGCAGACATGGGTTTTCTGCAACACACTAGGCTTGAACTCCTGAACCTCGACCGACCTACCATCTCGACATGCCGGGACGACATAATATACCATCGCCTCCTACGTCTCCCTCGATATACACACAGGGGCACCAGAAGGGTAGTTGTTTACTCTGCGGGTCCTGTTCCAGCAGTGGTGTATTCAAGGCGCCGGGACGCATTTCGTGTACGGCATCACGTTAATCCACCCGTTCGCTCTGAATATTTAAGACCGCTGGACAAGTCTTCTCTGGCTAGTCAGGCATCCTCTGCTCTCCCCACAGCATCAGCCCCATTACACACTACTTCATAATTTATGCTATTGAACACTCGCTCCCTTAACAATAAAGCACTCCTAATCCATGACATCATTGCTGAGAGGGAAATTTACTTTCTCTACCTCATTGAAACATGGCAAAAGCAACAGGACATTCTGGTGCTCAACCAAGCTACACCTCCAGGCTACACCTACATTCAAAAACCCCGCTCTAAAGGCTGCGGTGGCGGACTGGCTGTACTCCACCGTGCAAATCTCCGGGTCGTAGAACTCCCTGTGCTACCCACCTCATCCCTGGAATGTGTTGTTTTCAGGTTGCCTGGTTCCCCATCTCTACATGTTGTTCTTGTCTACCACCCCCCCAAAGCCTTCCCCTGCTTCCTCTCTGAACTGTCCGAGCTACTCACATCTGTCTGCTCCCTGTCACCATCCATACTCCTCCTTGGGGATTTCAATATTCATGTCGACTCCAGCAGCTGCACTCTCGCTGCTGACTTCATCTCACTTCTGGACTGTTTCAACTTCACACAGCATCTCCAAGGTCCTACTCATAACAAGGGGCACACACTGGATTTAGTGTGCTCCTGTGGTCTAGAGCCCTCCCACCTCCAGTGCCTGGACGTTTGCGTGTCTGACCATCATGCCATCTCCTTCACTATCCCTGTCCCCCTGCCAAAGATACGACACAAACGGATCATCTCGTTCACGAACATAAAAAGCATCAGTACACCAGCCCTGGAGAACATGATTCTGTCCCATCTGGCTCCATCTCCTCTTCTGCCCTCTGTTGATGACCTTGCATCTCGTTACAACTCAGCCCTATCCACCAGTCTTTATTCTCTTGCCCCATTAAGAACCCGGCCAGTCTCCTTCTCCTGTCCCGTCCCCTGGTTCACTCCTGCACTCCGGTCAATGAAGGCTGCAGGCCGTCAGCTTGAGAGGCTCTACAAAAGAACTGGCCTCACTGTACACAGTGAGGCCTTCAAGGATCATATGCTCAAATACAAAAATGCTCTGTCCCAGACCAAGACTCATTACTACTCAACCCTCATTGGCAACCAACAACACAACCCAAGGAAGCTGTTCACTATCATAAACCGGCTTCTCCGCCCCCCTGATGCATCCCCCTCTCTGATGACCCTGATATCTGCTCAAAGTTCCTGGAATTTTTTCAGACAAGTCAACATCATCCACCAACAGCTTCAGGTCCCTAACCCCTCACCTTCACCTCACTTAATAGATATGGTTCCCTCTGCTCGCCCTTTGCCAGAGTGCCGCCTCTCCTCCTTCTCCCCGGTGACATTACACTTGTGCTGGATCCAATGCCCACAGTGTTGGTTAAGACTTGTCTACCCATCCTCTTTCCCTCCATGGTGGACATCATAAATTTCTCCCTGGAGTCCGCAAGATTCTAGAAAGAGTAGTTGCCACTCAACTCCACCAACACATGTCGAACCATGAGCTCTATGAACCTCTTCAGTCCGGTTTCAGAACCCACCACAGCACAGAGACTGCCCTCATCAAGATCACCAACGACCTCCTCATTTCCTCTGACGCCGGTCACATTAGCATCCTCATTCTTCTGGACCTCTCTGCTGCCTTTGACACTGTCTGCCATTCTCTCCTTCTGGACCGCTTATCGGATTATCTTGGACTCACCGGTACTGCATTTACCTGGTTCCAGTCCTACCTCTCCAATAGAAAGCAGTTCATCACTATCAATAACTCCAATTCCTCCACAGCCCATATCAAACAGGGCGTACCTCAAGGTTCACTGCTTGGACCTCTCCTTTTCACCATCTACATGCTCCCACTTGGTCAGATCATCCGCCACCACGGTCTCAGCTTCCACTGCTATGCTGATGACACTCAACTCTACCTCAGTACCAAACCCCCCTGCCATCTCCCACCCCAGTCCCTTGTCAACTGCCTCCTTAATATAAAATCCTGGATGTCCTCTAACTTTCTGAAACTCACCAGCAATAAAACAGAACTCATGGTGGTGGCCCTTAAGGCTCAGCTCCGGAAGGTTGGGGACCTTCTCATCTCTATAGACGGCTGCACCATCTGCCCCTCCACTCAAGTCCGTAACCTGGGATTCATTCTTGATTCCACCCTGTCATTTAAAACCCACATCAAATCCGTTACCAAACTGGCCTTCTATCACCTCAAGAACATCACTAGACTCCGTCCTTCTCTCTCCAACCCAGTGGCAGAGACCCTCATTCACGCCTTCGTCACCTCCCGCCTGGACTACTGCAACGTAGTTCTATTCGGGATTCCTAGTAAAACCCTGAATAAGCTCCAGTACGTTCAGAACTCAGCTGCAAGGGTTCTCACCCGCACCAAACCCTGGCAGCACATCACCCCCACTCTCATGCACCTTCACTGGCTCCCTGTCAAGTTCCGTATCACCTTTAAAATCCTCCTCCTCACATACAAATCCCTTCACGCCCTGGCCCCACAATATATCTCTGACCTCCTACTCCCCTGCATCCCCTCCCTGAATCTCAGGTCTTCAACTAGGGAACTGCTCTCCATCACTCACACCAGGCTACGGACATATGGGGGCAGAGCATTCAGTGTGGCTGCCCCCACCATTTGGAACACCCTCCCCCTTGAGATCCACAACGCAGAGTCCCTGGACACTTTTAAAAAACTTCTTAAAACATATATGTTCTGTCAGGCTTTTAGCTCCTCCTAACCTCTTCTTATTGTTGTTGCCTACTGATTTTAATATGCATTGTAAAGTGTCCTTGAGTTTTAGAAAGACGCTCTTAAATTAAAGTTATTATTATTATTATTATTATAGTTTGGGTTTGTGGTAAATAGAGTCCCATTTTAAGTAAGTGGCTCAACGGTTTATTTAATTATTTAGTTTGTGTACCCCTTCAATTTGACAGACTAGATCTGACATCTGAAATTGATTGATACAGGAAGCGCAAGAGATGCGAGAGAAGGATGACTTAAAGAAGGCCACTGAACTCAGTCTACAAGGTACAGAAGAGATGTATCTTTAAGGAGTATTTCACCCTGGTTAGAAACGCTTAAAATAATTTTGTTGTGCTTATCGTTAATGTTTTACAACTCTGATGTACGCCTCAGTATTTTGCACAGCTGCTTTTGTAAGCCAGGAGAGCAGCCACATACCCAAGTGTATCTGTCTACCCCCAGAAAATAATTGTTGGGGCTAGCAATTAGCCTGCAGTCAGGCCCTAATTAATTATACAAGTTAAATCAAATAATAATGATGATGATGATGATGATAGGTAAGTCTTCTTAATATCTGCCGTGTCTCACATCTGCGTCTTCACTTTTCAGAGTGTAACAACTCAATTTCGGAATTGCTGTGCTGTGACGAGGACTCGGGGAGCGAGGACATGCCTAATATGGAGCATAATGAAAAAGGAGCTGAAGACTCCAAAAGAAATGCAGAGGTACAGAACCTTCCACCACATGGGCATTGCAACAAAAGAAGAGTAATTTGTGACAGTATTTTAGGCAATTTGCATGCAACTGATGGTCATGCATAACCTTTAGAAGACTATATTGACTATTATCGTAGATAATATTTATCATAGATTTAATTTATTTACTCCAGTCTATGCTGACCAATCGTTACCCCATTCCTGTACAAAGTGTAGTTCTTTTGTCCTAAACGTGCCTAAATCTGAGGTTTGACTAAGATTTGTTGGCCCAAAAGATGGTACAATAAGCAGTCTTTGCTCTTTTTCTCAGCATGGAGAGCTGGCTAACTCATTTCGCCTCATCAGTGTTGTCAGTCACATTGGGAGCAACTCCTCCTCTGGTAAGCACTGCATCTGATACATAGAACTACAAATATATAACTTTTTTTGTCCAAATATAACCTGATCTGTAATTTCTTTCCTACTGTTTAGGTCATTACGTCAGTGACGTGTACGACATGAAGAAGCAGTCATGGTTGACGTACAATGACCTGGAGGTTTCACACACGCAAGAAGCCTCTGTGCAGCGTGACCGAGATCGTTGTGGATACATATTTTTCTACATGCACAAGTCAGTTTGAAAAGCCAATCCATTAGCTAGATACCTAAGAACCTTACCTAAGGAACTCCTAATTGAGTTTGCTTGTAATTTTGCCGTTAGCCTTCGATTTGTTTAGCAAAAGCTAGGTGGAATGTTATCTTAAAGTTAAGACACTTTTGAAACAACAATAGGATTATAAGTACTCTTAACTTTTTACCACTAGGTAGAGTGATATACTGAAATGGTTTTAACTATATCATTGGTCTGCCCTGTTGCTTTGGATTTTGTACATAGATGGCGTGTAAGTAATCTAGTTTTAAAGGTATTTCACTTTCATCGAATATCCAAGAAGTTGGGCATTGGAAACCTACAGGAAATAGCTTAGCATGAATCACTTAACTCAAGAACCCATAGCTATTCCCTAAAGGTTTCCAGGTGACATTTTAGGATTGAAGCTAAATAGGAAAATATAATTTCTCAAGAACTGTCCAAATGTATGTAAGAACTAGCTGGATGAGTCTAAACAACTACGTGAGACATGGAAATAAGAAAATAGCTAACTATTCCTTTAATTACTTGGCCATGGGAAAAGATGCCTAACGTAATGTAGACCATTTGATCCTGTTGATCACTGTTACTGCTACTACTGATATTGTAATGTAAGGTTAGAAGATGTATTTGATTGCCGTTCAAGAAAAAATAAGTTCGCAAACCTTAAGTAACAATATTTTTTAAATTAGCTGCAATAATTATTATTTAGCTGCCAATTGAAACGTCCCAAACAGAAAATTAGAGCCCTCATCACCTCAGAAATCCAAGTGTAACCCCTGCAAATGGTATGAAATGTCACGTTGTGGGAAAACCTTACTGTTGTGTAAAGAATGCAAGATAAGTTCATGCCTATCCTTACTATGAGGATTGACCATGGTAAAAATACAAAGCCCTCTTAGTCGGTAGGATAGAGTGCAATTGCAAGCACACAATAAATTACTCAATTGGTACTCAAAAAACTTGTATAACCCACGATTAATTTAATGACAACTGTGTTACCTCAGTTTTGAAACCGGTAAGTGCCATTGTAACTAATCCCAGTGTTGAGTAACACGATTTGGAACTAACTGTCTCTTTACATAAAAAAAAAAACAGGGAATGCTAACTTGTGATGGCTTGATAGAGGATCTTTATGTGAAAATAAAACACTGTAAATCTCATGTTTTTAAACATTTTGTAAAACAGGGCAATGATAAATCTGAAGCTTATATGAGTTCTAATTATTTTTCTTTGATTAGAGCGGCGTCTTTACACAGCCTAAGAAGGTGATGATTTGTGGATGAAAAACTAACATTCTGTGATTCTAACTTGCTATAAAGTCATCGCGTTTCATATACTTTTTTTTTTAGATAGGAGTGTTTTATTTTCGCACAGAGATTCTCAATTTATCCCATGACAGCGATAATTATGAAAATATTTAATATGCTAGCTTAAACATTCGCACATCAGCACCAATTGGCTCAGTAGTTAAAGAATCAGGTAAGATCAAATTCCTTTAGTTATGATGATTTTGCCTGAGATGAATCCAAAATCTTCTGTATTTTAATATGTTTCTGTTACATATTAAGGCCAGTTCAGACCAAAGATTTGCGACGCAACGAAACGGTTTTTTAGAACGTCGCAGACAAAAGTTGCATCGGTCTGAACTAGTAGTTGCAAGGCGGCTGAAGCCATTGCATGTCGTCTCAAAAGATTTGGCTTGTCAAATCGCCAAGGACAGTTTTAGAACGTTAGGAAGCATAGCGCCAAATTTATGTCAAAAGACATTATTCGTTAGTGCATTTACATGCATACGTTGGATTTGTTATTTAAATAAGCTATTGTTTATTAAAATTATATACTCGGCATCATATAGTAGCTATGGTGCCAAACGCAGCTAAATAAAAACTGTCATACATTGTCATACACTAGCTCATCTAATAGGGAAATAAAATTATGAAATATTTTTTGTTAACGTCAGCTAACTGTAGTGGGCTATGCCGTTACTATGGAAACGGTAATTTGTGTCTGTGCTAGTTGCTTTGGTGCGAACCACTCAGTTTTAGAGCGTTTACGATCAGACGTTCGGATTCTTTTGCCAGTTGCAGCCAGTTGCGTCGCGAATCATTGGTCTGAACTGGCCTTTAGATTTCATATATATACTGTATATACATATACAGTGGCTTGCAAAAGTATTTAACCACCTTGAAACTTATTAGATTTGTCGGGTTACAAATGATACATTGAGATTTTGTTCTTTTTAACCCTTTCATGCATGAATTATGTTACCTTTGAGCAAGACTTTTTTACCTACTGTTTTAGAAGTCCTAGGGGCTTATAGAAACAAGGGGGAAAGTTTTTTTTTTCTTCTTCAAAAGTGTAACATTTAAGAAGATGTACAAATGTCCACTCTAGTGGACAACGTGCGTTCCAGACTTTAAATGTTGCCCTGTAATATGTGGACCTGGATACATCGAGTGAAGAAATATTTATTTGAATTTGACCAAATAGTAATTATACATGCTTGGTAACCAAGACTGGATTATGGACCAGGCCAGTGCCCCAGGGCTTCGGACTATCAGGGAGCCTTCAAGCCTCAGGCCACGTGGCCCAAGACCTTCAAAAGAAGTTGAATGCCAGGGTCCTTAGTGTGCACAATGCAAGCTGACCAATAGCCCCTGGGTGCTTATAAGCTCTAGCTGACCACTAGGGCCCCTCAGCGCTTATAGTGTGAGGGCCCCCAGGCCCCTTGGTTAAAGAGTGAGCTGACCACTAGGGCCTCTAGGCCGCTGGGGCTTAAAGCGTGATCTGACCATCAGGGCCCCTCGGCACCTATAGTATGAGGGCCCCCGGGCCTCGTAGCACTTACAATGTGAGGCCCCTCGGTTCTTACAGCGTGAGCTGACCGCTAGGGCTCCTGGGCCCCGTAGCATTTACAGTATGAGGCCCCCTGGTTCTTACAGTGTGAGCTGACCACTAGGGCCCCGTAGCACTTACAATATGAGGCCCCTCAGTTCTTACTGTGAGATTTGACCACTAGGGCCCCCAGGCCCCATATCACTTACAATGTGAGGCCCCTTGGGGCTTAGTGTGAGCTGGCCTAGCACTGGCCTATGCAAATTAGTAAAATTGTCTGCAATTTGCACAATTACCACTTGAATATATTTAGCTGATCAAAACTGATTATTGCTTTTCCAAAGCATATATTCATTTATTTCATTGTGTATGTCATCACAATGACCACGTGCACAATAGTTACTTTACATAAATGAAATGGTAACAGTGACTATTTCTATGGTCAAACTGTCAGGGTGAGCGCCGGACATTTTCCCTTTTAGGCAGAATAAAAATGAGCTGCGGAGTAGCATGTGCCAAACACGTCTCAGCTCATTGTCATTTTTGGTAATTGAGTCAGACCTTGTCAGACAGCTATTTTGACAATAAGTGGATGATTTTGCAAGGAGGAAGACAAGAAAGACACCAATGTACCCTGGGACCTCACGGGACCATGATCTGGCCTTGCTGGTAACATTCAAACTGATTTATTTTGCCTTTCTTTTTATTATTTCTCCAGAAAAATATATTTCCAACATATAAAATACAAAAGTATGCTTGTGTATGGATAGGTTACAATTTCGGCATGATAAATTAAAGAATGCCCCCAAAAATTTTATAAAATCCTGTAGATGATATTAGGACGTAAACATAATAACCCTAATCCTAACCCTAACATTTTCAATGAATTAAGCAGTTTTTTTTTTTTTAACAAAACTGCAATATGTAGCTATTATATGAGCAAAATTGTAAGCGTAGACCTATGGTACTAGATACATGTAGAATGAACACTGTAAATGCATAATGTCCACTTAAAAGGACGTCTAGTTTTACATTAATTGTGAAAAAAGTATACAAATTATTTAATAAAACTACACACCATATTATGCCCTAGATATTCATATCATGTAATATGTTTTTTTTTACCATCTTTGATATTTTTTCATAAAGAATTTTACAGAAATTCCCACGGTGTTAGCTGTTCTTCCATTTTTGTCCGCCTTTTTATTTATTTTTTGGACCATCATGCGCTTGTATTAACTACAAATTGCCACTAGATCGCATACTCACTGGATTCGGTTGATGTCCAAAGAAGTGGACTTTTTGCGTTTGTGACAAAAAAAAACTTCTATAGGAGATAATGACCTTCAAACAGCTGACCACTGTAGTACCCTCTGTGTGTTTTATTTGAAAAGACTGACCCTCAAAATGTATTATTTTAATGTCACATTAGTTTTATGCTTTAAGAATTTTGTAAGAAAAATAAATAACTGAAATATGCTGTTTGCATAAGTATTCAACCCCTGTGCTTTGGAACTACAAGTTGACACAGATGAAAAATATTTCCCTAATGAGGACACTGTAGGCCTTACAATTGGCCTCACCTCTGAAACATTAGAATAGGGTAACCTGGATAACTCCCCTCCTCCCCCCATTTCATAATCATTGCTCAGACTGAGAATCTGAAGGAAAGGTGTGCAAATTAAGACTAAAGATCATTCTAGGGAGGTTATAGATAAAATAATAGACATGCATACATTAGGAAAAGGGTACAAAATAATATCCAAGTGTTTGGATATCCCCGTGAGCACTGTTGGATCAATAGTGAGGAAGTGGAAGCTGCGTTACACCACCCAGGCACTATCTAGACACGGCCATCCATCAAAACCCAGCGTCCGAAGAAGTAGACTAGTGAGGGAAGCCACAGAGGCCAACAATCACTTTGAGAGAGCTACAGAGTTCAGTGGCTGAGAGTGGAATGAAGGCGCACCAGTCAACCATATCAAGAGCTCTGCATAATACTGGCCTGTATGGGAGGGTGGCTATAAAGACACCATTTCTCAAGAACAATCATATCAAAGCACGCCTGGAGTTTGTCAGAAAGCATGAGAGTGACCCAGCTAAGAAGTGGGTTGTGGGTAGGTTGGACACACTACATTGTGTGAGATACTCAGTCCTACTCATATTACTAAGTAGTCAAATTTAGCCAGCTTGAGTTTACCATGTTATGATCTGTGTATATTTTTTATGTTAAATGCAGTACTGTGAGGGTTTCTGGACAATATTTGTTTTGTGTAGTTAATTGATTTCCAATAATAAATACGTTTGCATAAAGCAAGCATATTTTGTCCTCTCCCATGTTGATAAGAGGATCAAAAACAAAAAAATATGGGAAATTTTGAACAGATTGAAAATGTAATTAATCACGATTAACCACCTATGAATCGCGATTACATTTTGTAATCGATTGGCAGCCCTAATATACTGTAGATGTACTATTATAATTATTGTTTCCTTTTGTTGACTTATCAAAGATTTTTACAGAAGATGTTTTGGATATCTCTATCACTCCATAAATCAGAAAATACTGTCAACAGCCATTAAAAAAAAAATTTGGGCATGTTTTTAGGAATAAAATGTTGTATAAATTAGGGTATGACTGAAATATAAACAAACCCATCTATAGAAACCTTCAGACTATAGATTGGTGTATGCAAGTGCTACTCAAGTGCAGATTTCTGGCTCCAAAAAACTAATTTAGAGAAAACGGCCTTTAAAGATATACTATACCTAAAATACCATACATTTGTATTGAAAACATAAAATATTTACATAAACACACATTTACAGACGCAACATCTAATCAAATGATTGATCATCACTGTTTAGAGCAGCAATAGCTAATTAATCCCCTCCTCCAATATGCTATTGCACTACTGAACTACAACTGCACACAGTCACAGCACAGTCCAACCCCTACCCAAACCCTTTTGCGTTAGGCCTCATGTTGCCCTGCACAACAGCTTTGTTTTGCCACAAATTAATCTGCCATCCCTGCCCCGTATTTAGGCCCTTCCAATATTTACTGCTGGTGTCTTTTGACTTTTGATTGTCTGAGCACTTCCGCTTGTTTGGCAACTGTAGAAGTGATGGCATTGGCTTTTAAAATTCTCTGTTGATCCTCATCTTTCATTGCATCAACTGTGATCACTGTTGTCTCAAGCCACAACCTTTCCATGACTGTTGATAAGGCAGAAACCCCTCATTGAAGGTAGGAATAGCTAGGCAGCTGCCTCAACTCTGCTTTTACCTACAATGACAGTTTTGTGACGCCTGGACCTGGATCACCGAATTGAGGCACTCCTTTGCATTTTGGGTGCCACCATGTTGCATTCTCTGCAGCAAGCTATCACTTGACATCCTGTGGTAGACGAGTTTTTTTTACCAATTTCACAAGTCAAAAAGCTCCCTGTATGCGCTTTGTGATTCCCTGTAATTTCATCACTATCTTCTGTTCTCCTGTACCAGCACCAGAAGGGTTTGCACTTTGCATGAAGCAGATTTTCCTTCGTAGACATGGAGTGAAGGAGACCAACCCAAATTGCAGTTTACATCTGCTCAAGACACCCATAATTATTCAATATTGCGCCTCTGTAATAATTTCGTTATCTTTTGCATTAAACAACAGTGAGCTTCTTCTCTCTCTCTCTCTCTCTCTCCCTCCCCCTTTTCTTTGGGCTGTACCCATTCACTTGTGTGCATGTTTGATGCATTCCAATTTTGTGATTTCGTAACCTGGATAAGGGTTCAATTTAACAACCCCAGTGTATGCAGCACTGTCGCCATCTGAAAGCATTTCAGTGTAATGTAGATGGTGGTGAGTTACTGATCTTACTCTCATTCTTTGCTGACTCCTATTCCATATCTTTACTAGAACCTAAAAAGTTCTTTGCACAATCATCGTGTGTTAGTTTCCAACGGTTGAGCTCCTGCTCTGTGATTTTTTTTCTTGCACTTTCTTTTAAAACACAGGAATGGCAATAAAATGATAGTACTTCAAAGTCTATAACTAGCCCTTTAATGTCTACAAACATGGCAATTGCATAGTTTGAGGTGAAGCCCCTTTTTTCTGCCATGTTACATCAAAAGACACGTTGATATTGAGAAGAGAATTTTTGCTCTCCCTCGTCATTTCTGCTACATCTGGATCAATGTCTGCATGAAGCCATTCTGACCTGCTTCCTAGTACTGTTCATTGTCTCCATTCCTCGCTCTATCTCTGCCACTAAAATAAAAAGTACACAGTAGCCAAAGACACACAAGCTATTTAGGCTATATTACCTCCAGGGTTGCAAGCTTTCTGATTTATCTCAGTAGGAACGATATTTATATTCCAGTTCAAGTTCAGACTTATTGGTCATTGTAACAGGTACAGAGTGCAGTGAAATGCTTAGACTAGCTCTAGAGATGTGCAAATAAAATAATATGAAATACTATACTAATAGATTCAAATAAAGACTTTCAATAAGCAGTACAAATACATATGTATAATTATTTACATTGCCTGCCAGTTTATGAAAGGCTTTTCTATGTCTAACCTGCTTACTATACCTGTCTCTCCTGGCATGTGTCTGATATGTCTTCAAGTGAAGGGATAGAATACCTATCACTCATATAATTACTGGGCTTACACATTATGGCACAAAGGACGCAGAGCCAGATTGTGTCTCCTGCATGAAATGTTGAAAGCTCAATTTCGTCATTGTCTGCTGACAATACTTGGTGAAACTTTAGTACTGTACCAACTTTAGTTGGTTGAAACTAAGTTGCAATTGAGTTGCATGGTCTAAAGCACTCTGCAACACACTTGAAAATAGTCTGAAACACAGCCGCAACTTTGTGAAACTAGCTTCACGCAACAACCAATCAAAACGCTGATATTTCATCCGATGATGTGAAACTACCATTGTTGCAGTATCATCTGAACTGATCTTGACAACGATTTATTACCTGCAGCATGTCAACAAGCATTTAAAGGTCGACATGATCGCCCATATTTTTACTTTCCATGCCCACTGTTCGCAAGAAAGATTGGAAGTGGATCAGTGCTTGTAACTGTCCAGGTTAACGTCATAAGAGCCGGGAATATTTTTCCAAAGCCGATTACTAAAAGGTGCAAGACCTCAGAGCCAAATATATGCGCGTGATACGAATAAATTTACCAACCCGAGCGTACATCGTGTCATGACTTTACCCAAGTATCCGTTCACAAAAAGAAACAGTCTTAAAGATAAAGTTTTATTTAACGCTTGTATTTCTATAAAACGTGGTCATGTTTTTTTTTTGCATGTCTAAGCAAGTAGGATTTAGTAAAGTTTTCGTTATTAGTGATCATGTCGAACTTTAATGCACGCATAGCTCTCTTCCTATTCTCCAGCCATTATGAAACAAAGTAGCCAGCTAGAGCCAGGAGAAAGAGATACAACACCTCCGCAATAATGTCTACCAAGAAAACAATACAAAATAACATACAAAGATGCAAATGTAGTTACAATGACACTTCCCACTTGATACAATCTAGCGAGAAAACACAAATTTTGCTAGCATTTTTTTTATGTTTTTTTTTTTTTTTTAAATGAACTAATAAATCATGTTGCATGAGACTGATTATTTTTTAATTGCTTTGTGTAACTGTCAATAAACATGGAAATTATGTTTTCTGCAATTTGTAACCTGCAACTAGCTGTGTGAAAGTTTCACTGTGTAAAGCCGGCCTAACTTTTTTTACATTCAGTCTTTAATTTAATACTTTCACTTTTTTTTCTCACACAGAAATGTCTTTGAAGAGCTGTCAGAGATGGAGAAGATGGGGGGCAGCAGCTCTTTAGAACCAGAGAGGAATGTCTTGCAGCCACTCTAAGCATGGCGCAGCTGTGGAACAACACTTGGGTTTAGTTGAGCTTGTATGGATTCATTCCAAGTAGCAGAGAACCAAAATAGGTTATCTATAAATATGTCTCTCACTAAAGATTAATAACACAGTATACATTTTCTTCCACAGGCTGCACAAACAAAACTTTACTTAAGAGACTTTTTGGAACTTACATGTTTTTGTTTCTATAATTTGGTCGAGAGCTTCTTAAACGGTTTATCAACTCCTTGTAACGTGTGTGTGTGTGTATATAGTACCCTGTCTTTTATTTTTATTTTTATATATATATATATATATATATATATATATATATATATATATATATATATATATATATATATATATATATATATATGAATTTAAGTCTTTTGCTTAACTAAAGCTTTTGGTGATTCAGTTTGTCATCAGGTACTGAGTTGATTGTTTTCTAATTGTATTTGAAACTATGTAAGGACTGCTGTTTAAATATATATATATGTTTAAGCCAAATATTGAATAATGCTTCTTACTAAACTTACTTGGTTTATTTCTTGTACCTCCAAGTGAACAACACATTTTCTATTTATTAAAGCAACAGCCTGCCAATAGTCCTACTGTGTTCAGAATGTGTTTACTGAACCCCTTAAAATAAGTATTTTTAATATGCACATTTATCACAGACTGGCTTTGCTCTTTCAGTGGGCAGTAGAGTTAAGTAAGGTAAGTAACTCATAGATAAGTGATATTTCATCCATTTTCAATGTTTTTCATCATGCCAAATTCCAATGCTGTATTTTACACATAGAATTGTCATTTATTCTCTATTGCATAATTGCCTTTTATGGTTTGTTTGTGCAATGAGCTATGGCCATTGTGGTTTACAGTGAATTAACCATTTAAATGCCATTGGTACAAAAAATATAATTTAACTTGCACTGACACTACTACCCGAACTTGTTCCACATACTTACTTCATTTAGCATAAACAACATATTGTTCCAGCAGCTGAGCGAAGTATTCCTTTAGAAAATCGCAAGAAGGAAAGAAACATTTTCTTATCTAAAATGGCCTTGTCTTAAGAATTCTGGCTCGTTTTCTAGGCTGCAGTCACGTGAAATCACTAGATTTTTTTCAATTGGAATTTGGTTCAAATAAGTTTTGAAGTACTACTAGCTTTGCCTTTCGGTCACATGACAGACCAAATAATGAAATACAGCTTTGAATAATACACTTTTTATTTTTGCTTTAAGCAAATTTAATAACAATCACAATTCTACTGATTCTGCACCGTTATCAACAGAAACATAATGTGTATTTTATAATAATGAATACAACTTTATTTCTCAATTTCATCATTTGTTTTGTCATCGGCTGTAAACTGCCAACATCGTATTGGTTCCAACATCTCATAATTATATTCCATTTCAAACAGTGTCATCAATTAATGTGTGGTGTAAACCCAGTGCCATATTCAGTTCAATCCACTGAGGTTGTTTATTAGTTTTTCTTTTTGTTACTTCTTTGTCAGAGGCTCCAGATTTCTGCCTGTGATTCTGTTGAACTCACCCAGAATGTAACTTTCCTTTTGCAACATCTGTAAGCAGAAATTATATTACTCTTAATTTAACCATTTTAGCACAAATTACTTGGAATTTTCAAACACTCAAAATACCTCAGTCCACTCCTCTTCAGTTTCATGCCGGTAGCCCATTAGATGACAAATACCATGAGTGGTGACTGCCTGGGCCCAGAAAAATACAATTAGTTAAAGGTTTAGTAATGTAGCTTTGTATTTTTGCTTTATAATGTGACATAACTTAAACCAGTTTAATCTCACAGTGAGAACTCTTTGGAAGTTTGAGTCCTCCTTGCACTGTTTACTAAGAAACTCGACTCCCAAGAAAATGTCCCCAAGGTTTAATTCATCTCTGTAAATGGGACAAGGCAGCTTTCCGGGCTGTAAATCCTGAAAGTTTAGTACATAAAAACTTTAGAATCATATTCTTTGTTTATTCAATAATAATTGGACTAATTGCCTAATGGGATAGTCTGGTTGTTTTTAGTGTCCTGGAGATGTCCTGAATTGTCCAGATTTCTTTTACACTTGGGTTTTTGTTTTTTCACACGCTGACCATTCTGCTTTGCCTCAAGAAACAGAAATAAATATTGGTTACAGGTTTGTTTTTTTATTTAAAAGTGAAGACTCAAATCCTTCTCAAAAACAGCAGATGTAAACCTATGAACAGTGGGGGCTGGTGAAAAATATTCAGTCAGCTTCACCAATACAGTTTAACATTAACTGCAGTATACCAGTGTTCTGTGAAATATTAAGTATTTATTGAATGCCAGTATTAAAAATGTGACTCATTCTTACACAATACAATCTTACATACAAAAACAAATGGGGTCAGGGGAACTTTGTGTGTCTCTTATTTGTAAAGGAATTTGGCCATTTTGTCCTGAGTGTCAAACCACTGAATTAATAATTAAGTTAAATCAGGGATGTTTTTGATTTGTTTGCTCTCCATGGAGAGCATAGCCAGAGCATTCAGGCAATCCTGTGTCATGGTATTCCTCAGGTAGGTCTTGATCAGGGCTGGGTATTGGCACTGATGTCTGGATTTGATTTGATATTGATTCGATTCAATTCAATATTGATTCAATATAAATAAATAGGAAGTGATAATTACTATACCAGGATTCTTTATAAAATACTTTTAAGAAACTGGTGACTAACTGCACAGGGAACTATTTAACATATAACGTGGTGAATTACAGAAACTATGAATGGGAAACACTGTCAACTGAGCTCAAAGCATGACAAAAAAAAACGGTGGAGTAGGCAGTTTATTTTGGGATCATTGGGCAAAAATTCCTTATTAACCATGCAGCACATTCTAATTCGAGTGGTCTGAGAGAGAACCTCTACTCCTGCCCTCCTCTTGGCTCTGTTTACAGGCTTCAGAAAATGCAGCCCGTGATGGTAGACTTTGGCCAATCACAGGTCATTTGAGAGAGAGGGCATTCCTACTGGCTGTTCTACAAATGCAGACGCGTGTTCACGTCCCTTCAGACAGTGAAAGTGTGATTCAATTGAGGACAATCCTGCCTAATAAGTTGCTATTCCAGCATTGGCAACAACTGCCTACACTACAAAGCAACTCAAAAAGAGGAGGACTTGTCAAAAATTAAGTCTAACAGAGAGTCTGACAATAAACGCAATAGAACACGTGTAAATATCTGTGAAGCGTTTCAGAGAGGGCAAGAACTCCCTAGTTTTCATCAGCCATGATTTGGATTTGGAGCTTACTGTTATGGGGTTCCATTTAATGCCAAAATTATGCAACTGGGTTTATGTTTGTCATTGGCTTTATACATTGTTGGTCGTTGCTTTGCATTTGTAGTTGCCTATTGCGTTGGCTTGTACAATGCGCTGTTGCCTATTGCTTGGGCTTTGTGCAATGCTTTTATCGTTGCCTATTGCTTTGGCTTTGTACAATGTGTTTCTCGTTGCCCATTGTGTTGTTTGTATTGACAATGCTGATAGTTTCACACAGCGTTCCACCAGCAATATGTTTACATCACTGTTGTTAGTTATTTAATTCCAAAATCATGCAACTGGCTTTGCCTTTGTCGTTGGCTTTTGGGTCGGCTTTATACATTGCGTTAGTCGTTGATTTGCGTTTTTAGTTGTCTGTTGCTTTGGCTTTGTACAATGCGTTTCTCGTTGCCTATTGCGTTGGCTTTGTAAAATCTGTTTCTCATTGCCTATTGCGTTGTTGTTTGCATTGACTGCTGATCGTTACACACAGCCTTGTTTTTTGTCATACCAACTATGGGAGAAGCCTCACATGTACTTTTTGTTATTTTTCACTAGCCTGTTGTTCTATCTTAATATCAGGTTGCTATTAATGGTCCTAGCACTTTAACTCATATTTTCTCAACCAAAGCTCTGGCAAAATGTATGTTGCTATGTGCATTTTTTCTGTCAACTTTTGGCAGCGCTGCTGCACTGAATGGGCGATTTTTCTAGCGCCCCAGAAGAGATATTTAGAGTAGGGATGAACCATAGACATAGATACATGTCTGTGGGGTGAAAAGTGAGCTAATTTACCCCCAATTATAATGATTTATATTGTATATATTACACATTGTGCATTTTAAACACATACAAGCTTAAAATAAGTAATTATTGTTTATTTTTAAAATAAATTAAAAAACACTGGGGAGGGCGGTGCCCTATATCGCCCTCTACTGTCAAGCCACCACTGTCCATTAATTACCAGATTTCTATTTATTACTTGTAAAACAAGAAAGACACTCTTATTGTTGCTTTTAACTTTTCGCTCTGGTTGAATGTGTTGTGACTGAAACATTAAAAATACTGGCCTTTTTTTATTTAAATATTTGGAAAATCTTTTTTTTTTTTTTTAAAGCTGCTGGAACAATTTCCTATCGTAGGTGATTTTTGCCACACCTACCGTTTGCTAGGTGTAATTATTTTCCCTAACCGTCACAAATAAGACGTGCAGGATGCTCGCGGTCACTGCATATAGCTGGCACGATCAACTCTTATACTCCAAGTATGGGCACCTCTTCCTGATTTAGTGACGCACTTCCTTGTGCCATAAAGCAATTTGTCAGTTTCGCGGGAGATCGCACATGGTGGCAGAAATAATGTGTTAAATTTTTAGACTAGGGTTGCAAATTGAAGATTGATTAATCAACAACCCTAATTGAGACTTCAAGAGGACTGATCTGATCGCGATTTTTTATTTCTCCCATAGACATTACAATGTGATATCAGAAGAAATGTATTGATAATATGTTAATATAGAAAAGTTGCCTATAGTCGCTTTAACAAAGTAGAAATGTATTAATTTAATTTTGCAACTACCATTTTTTACCAGGGAAAAAACACTAGCTTAATGTATTTCAACTTTTTTTCTAAATAATTTCTAAATAATTAATAATAATTTTCATATTATTTTATCCATTTCTGTTTCTGAAAGCAAAAATAATTCATGGCCAGGACCTAACAAAATGTGAAATGGTTTTAGTGCTTTGTGTTTAGAAAAGCGAAATATAAATTGAATGTATTAAGTCGATTACTATTTCAGTTGCACTCATTAAAATGTAGCAGTCAGCGGTTTGATAATTTCACTGTAAACAAATGCACGCACTATTGCAAAATAGGCAATCAGGCTGATACTATGAAGTTAAAAGCTTGCTGGGGGAGGCTGACAAATCGAACAACCCAAGGGCAAAAGGGTTAGAAAAACTATAAGGATCAGTCCGACCACTACTGGAAAGAGCAAAGACAATATTAAAATAACTATTCCTTTGAATAGTGACCCACCTCATAGAAAGGAAATGAAAGAATATCCGTCGGTACATTCTTGTTCCTGTAAAGGTTATTGATTCGTTGAATTTTCCGATTGTCCACACATATAATACCGATGTCAAATGTTTGAATGCCCAGTATATTTCTCAGCGTGTCTAAATCCTTGCGTATACTTGCGCGTCTGAGAGGCACGACGTTTTGGAGATTCCGTATAACTACGCTCATTATTTTTCTATCTAGTCAGAATTCTTTGCTAGGATGAACTACACAATGTAGTAAATGACGAGCTAGCGAATGATGTGTTTCGGGCATTCAAATGTGGCAAAGGTTTCCACACGGGAGCTGCTAAATGTTAGCTTGGTCTCGACGCGAAACACTCTGGTTTCAACACAACAAAGGCTAGGTTGGCTATGGCGATTACCAAACAGTTTTTTTTTTATATTGTCCTATTTAGTTAATAGGGATACCTGCATTACTGTCTCACAAGCCAATTTAGATGGGTTGGCGCTAACGTTACGACTTACAAGAACTTGCCTCTAAGGCCATCCTCCTCAACAGTCAACACTGAGGAAAAAAAAGTTGCGTGAAATCAGCGACATTAGTCACATTAGTGGTGTGACGTAATCAAACACGGCGCCGAAATCGCAGTTCTGCCTTCAAAATAAGAGTTCGTCATTGAGATGAATGTAGTACCAAAAAAGTGTTATATCTCATTTTAATCCGAAAAACAAGCACGTTCCCACTGCAACTGGGCCAAAAACGTTATAATTAAAAAAACGGAATTCTCATTATTTTTTTTATTTTATTTTTATTTTTATGTAAAGCAATAAAGTTGCTTCTGAAAAACTATAATTTTTGAGCAATTGAGCTCCAAATGTTTGATTTCAAAGGTCCGATGGTTATCTGAACAAATTACCCTCTTTTCTAAATGGAAAATAGTAGACTTCTCAGTGAAACACACCTTTATTTTTTTCTGTAAATGCTCTGCTAATTGAAGATTGAGAATTATTCCAAAGCGCTAAGACATTAAAGGATAGACAGAGGTTCAAGGGTCACATGAATCAAAGAATTTCATAAATTATCATTTTAAAACTTCTTTAGATTTAACCAGTTTTATCTATAGTAAATGAAGAAGATGTCTCAGTAAAATCATATATTTGTCTTTACTTTAGAATCTCTGCAAACTATATATGCAGGGATTATACTTAGATTTGCACAGTTGCATGTGCGGCATGGGTTCAAAGGTCACAGATGTTTCAAAATCTATAGCAAGGCTTTGGTTCACTATTATAGCCTCATTCCATCAAACCTGTTTTATCTATATATATATATATATATTAAATATATATATATCTTTTTTTTTTTTTTAGGTTAGACTGTCTGCTAACAATCTATGTATAGAATATTCTTAGATTTGTGCAATTGCATGTGCGGTACAGGTTGAAAGGTAACATATATTTAAAAGTATATAGAAAGGTGTTTCTTCTCTGTTAAGGCCTCATTGCATTAAACCTGATTTATCTATATGAACAAAAGAAGATGTCTTAGTAAAACGATAAAATTTTCCTTACTTTAGACCCTCTGGTAACAAAATATGCAGATATTATACTTATAATTACGCAATTGCACGTGTGGTAGAGGTTCAAGTCTTGAAGTCTATAGAAATGTGTTTTTTCTCTGTAAAGGCCCAATTACATTAAACCTGCTTTACCTATATGAAATATTGAAGATGTCTCAGTAAAACCATATGTTTTTGTTTACCTTAGACCCTCTGCTAACACAATATGCAGAGATTGTACTTAGATTTGCGCAATTCCATGTGTGGTATAGGTTCAAAGGTCACGTATGTCTCAAAGTCTATAGCAAGGCGTTTATTCTCTGTAAAGGCCTCGTTACATTGAACCTGCTTTATCTATGTGAAATATAGAAGTTGTCTCAGTAAAACCATATGTTTCTGTTTACCTTAGACCCTCAGCTAACAATATATGCAGAGAATATACTTAGATTTGCGCAATAGCATGTGTGGTACAGGTTGAAAGGTCGCATATGTCTCAAAGTCTATAGCAAGGCGTTTATTCTCTGTAAAGGCCTCATGACATTAAACCTGCTTTATCTATGTGAAATATAGAAGTTATCTCAGTAAAACCATATGTTTTTGTTTACATTAGACCCTCTGCTAACACAATATGCAGAGATTATACTTAGATTTGCGCAATTCCATGTGTGGTATAGGTTCAAAGGTCACATATGTCTCAAAGTCTATAGCCAGGCGT
Organism: Galaxias olidus; assembly: GCA_026901105.3. Lineage (NCBI taxonomy): Eukaryota > Metazoa > Chordata > Actinopteri > Galaxiiformes > Galaxiidae > Galaxias > Galaxias olidus. The sequence continues at coordinate 72,239 of JAPMUY010000389.1, read as the reverse complement.
GTTTTCTCTGTAAAGGCCTCGTTACATTGAACCTGCTTTATCTATGTAAAATAGAGAAGTTTTCTCAGTAAAACCATATGTTTTTGTTTACCTTAGACCCTCAGCTAACACAATATGCAGAGATTATACTTAGATTTGCGCAATAGCATGTGTGGTACAGGTTGAAAGGTCGCATATGTCTCAAAGTCTATAGCAAGGATTTTATTCTGTCAATGCCTCATTACATTAAACCTGCTTTATCTATGTGAAATATAGAAGATGTCTCAGTAAAACCACCTATTTTCCTCTACCTTAGACCCTCTGCTAACACAATATGCAGAGAATATACTTAGATTTGCGCAATAGCATGTGTGGTACAGGCTGAAATGTCGCATATGTCTCAAAGTCTATAGCAAGGCGTTTATTCTCTGTAAAGGTCTCATGACATTAAACCTGCTTTATCTATGTGAAATATAGAAGTTGTCTCAGTAAAACCATATGTTTTTGTTTACATTAGACCCTCTGCTAACACAATATGCAGAGATTGTACTTAGATTTGCGCAATTCCATGTGTGGTATAGGTTCAAAGGTCACATATGTCTCAAAGTCTATAGCCAGGCGTTTTTTCTCTGTAAAGGTCTCATGACATTAAACCTGCTTTATCTATGTGAAATATAGAAGTTGTCTCAGTAAAACCATATGTTTTTGTTTACATTAGACCCTCAGCTAACACAATATGCAGAGATTATACTTAGATTTGCGCAATAGCATGTGTGGTACAGGTTGAAAGGTCGCATATGTCTCAAAGTCTATAGCAAGAATTTTATTCTGTCAATGCCTCATTACATTAAACCCGGTTCATCTATATGAAATATATATGATATATATATAAAACCATATATTTTTTTCCACCTATCTATATATTAATATGTTTTTTCATTTGTTTTTTTTGTCATTGGTTTGTTTGACAAATCTTTTCGGTATAAGGAAGGATATGTATTTCACCAACTGTCTTACAGTATGAAAAGAATGTCTGTTACCTTATATTTATTACCTTATATTCATAGTTAATTGTAGTGTCAATATTATAAAATGTACATGACTTCTCTAAAATTCCGGTAGATCAACTACATGGTTTATGCCTTGACTCTGGCCAAACTCTGGATGCAAGTAATGAGGTGATTAAACTAAATGTGTTTAAGAATAAATAATGCCATTAATAGTGCCAACGATGCCACTTAATACATGTAAAAATTTCATTTATTTTACAGACTCAATGCAACTCTTGCAACAGAAAATTCCATAAGGAATGTATGGAGAAGTTGCAATGCCCGGCCTGCATAAACCATCATCATCATCATCATCTTCATCCGCTTTGTCCGGGGTCGGGTCGCGGAGGTAGCAGTTCCAGCAGGGCATCCCAAACTTCCCTTTCCCGGGCCACATTAACCAGCTCTGACTGGGGGATTCCACCCAGGCCAGTGTGGAGATATAATCCCTCCACCTGGTCCTAGGTCTGCCCCGCGGCCTCCGCCCAGCTGGACGTGCCTGGAACACCTCCCTAGGGAGGCGGCCAGGTGGCATCCTTACTAGATGCCCGAACCACCTCAACTGGCTCCTTTCTACGCAAAGAAGCAGCGGCTCTACTCCGAGTCCCTCACGAATGGCTGAACTTCTCACCCTATCCCTAAGGGAGATGCCAGCCACCCTCCGGAGGAAACTCATTATATTGTATATATATATATATATATATATATATATATATATATATATATATATACCTGTAGATTGAGAGCTTTGCCTTCTGGCTCAGCTCTCTCTTACAACGGTGCGATAATGCCACTGCAACACCGCACCCGCTGCTCCAATTCTCCGGCCCATCTCTCGTTCCATTTTCCCCTCACTCGAGAACAAGACCCCGAGATACTTGAACTCCTTCACTTGGGGTAAAGACTCATTCCCTACTTGGAGTAGACAATCCATCGGTTTCCTGCTGAGAACCATGGCCTCAGATTTGGAGGTGCTGATCCTCATCCCAGCCGCTTCACACTCGGCTGCGAACCGATCCAATGAGTGCTGCAGGTCGCAGACTGATGATGCCATCAGGACCACATCATCTGCAAAAAGCAGTGATGCAATCCTCTGCCCACCAACCCGCAGCCCCCTCCCCTGCGGCTACGCCGTGAGATCCTGTCCATGAATACCACAAATAGGATAGGTGACAAAGCGCAGCCTTGGAGGAGGCCAACCCTCACCGGAAACGAGTCCGACTTACTGCCGAAGACCCGGACACAGCTCTCGCTTTGGGAGTACAGAGATTGGATGGCCCTGAGTAGAGACCCCTTCACCCCATACTCTCGCAGCACCTCCCACAGTATCTCCCGGGGAACCCGATCATACGCCTTCTCCAAATCCACAAAACACGTGTAGACCAGATTGGCACACTCCCAGGCCCCCTCAAAGATCCTCGCGAGGGTAAAAAGCTGGTCCGTTGTTACACGGCCAGGCCGGAAACCGCATTGTTCCTCCTCGATCCGAGGTTCGACTATCGGTCGAACCCTCCTTTCCAGCACCCTGGAGTATACTTTCCCGGGGAGGCTGAGTAATGTGATGCCTCTGTAGTTGGCACACACTCTCCGGTCCCCCTTTTTGAACAGGGGAACCACCACCCCGGTCTGCCACTCCTTAGGTACTGTCCCCGACTTCCACGCAATGTTGATGAGACGTGTCATCCATGACAGTCCCTCAACACCCAAAGCCTTCAGCATTTCTGGGCGGATCTCATCAACCCCTGGGGCTTTGCCACTGTGGAGTTGTTTGACTACCTCAGTGACCTCCGCCAGGGAGATTGATGCTGATCCCCCATCATCCTCCAGCCCTGTCTCTACTATGTAGGGTGGGTTTGTCGGGTTCAGGAGTTCCTCAAAGTGTTCCTTCCACCTCCCAATCACCTTGTCAGTTGAGGTCAACAACGTCCCATCCTTACTGTATACAGCTTGGATGGTTCCCTGCTTTCCCCGCCTGAGGTGTCGGATAGTCTTCCAGAATCGCTTTGGTGCCAGCCGAAAGTCCTTCTCCATGGTTTCTCCGAACTCCTCCCACACCCGCTGCTTTGCTTCTGCCACGGCCGAGGCTGCAGTCCTTCGGGCCTGTCGGTACCTTGCAACTGCCTCCGGAGTCGCCCGGGATAGCATGTCCCGGAAGGCCTCCTTCTTCAATCGGACGGCTCCCCTGACCACCGGTGTCCACCAGGATGTTCGAGGGTTACTGCCCCTTGAAGCACCTAAGACCTTGCGACCACAAACTCTCAGACACAGCTTTAGCAATGGAGGCTTTGAACATCGCCCACTCCGGTTCAATGCCCCCAGCCTCCACAGGGATGCCAGAGAAGCCCCGCCGGAGGTGTGAGTTGAAGGCCTCCCGGACCGGGGACTCCTCCAGACGTTCCCAGTTCACCCGCACTACACGCTTGGGCTTACCAGGTCTGTCCAGAGGCTTCCCCCGCCACCTAACACAACTCACCACCAGATGGTGATCGGTTGACAGCTCTGCCCCCCTCTTCACCCGAGTGTCCAAAACATATGGCCTCAGGTCCGATGATACGATAACAAAATCGATCATCGACCTTCTGCCTAGGGTGCTCTGGTACCAGGTACACTTATGAGCATCCTTATGTTCGAACATGGTGTTTGTTATGGCCATTCCATGACTAGCACAGAAGTCCAATAACAAGCCACCACTCGGGTTCAGATCGGGAGGCCGTTCCTCCCAATCACGCCTCTCCAAGTGTCTCCATCATTGCCCACATGTGCGTTGAAGTCCCCCAGCATGACTACAGAGTCCCCCTCAGGAGCCCCATACAAGGCTCCATCCAGGGTCTCCAAAAATGCCGTTTTATACTCCGAACTGCTGTTCGGTGCATAGGCACAGACAACAGGTCAATGTTTTGAGGATTTACCCGCAGGCGTAGGGAGGCGACCCTCTCGTCCACTGGGGTGAACTCCAACATAGAGGCACTTAGCCGGGGACTCGTGGGTATCCCCACACCAGCCTTACGCCTCTCACCCTGGGGAGCTCCGGAGAAGAATAGAGTCCAACCCCTAATCTAAGTATAATCTCCGCATATTGTGTTAGCAGAGGGTCTAAGGTAAACAAAAACATATGGTTTTACTGAGACAACTTCTATATTTCACATAGATAAAGCAGGTTTAATGTCATGAGGCCTTTACAGAGAATAAACGCCTTGCTATAGACTTTGAGACATATGCGACCTTTCAACCTGTACCACACATGCTATTGCGCAAATCTAAGTATATTCTCTGCATATATTGTTAGCTGAGGGTCTAAGGTAAACAGAAACATATGGTTTTACTGAGACAACTTCTATATTTCACATAGATAAAGCAGGTTTAATGTTACGAGGCCTTTACAGAGAAAAAATGCCTTGCTATAGACTTTGAGACATATGTGACCTTTAAACCTATACCACACATGGAATTGCGCAAATCTAAGTACAATCTCTGCATATTGTGTTAGCAGAGGGTCTAAGGTAAACAAAAACATATGGTTTTACTGAGACAACTTCTATATTTCACATAGATAAAGCAGGTTTAATGTAATGAGGCCTTTACAGAGAATAAAGGACCATGGCTTTAAGGACCATGTAAAGAAGGCTGGGGCCTTTAGAGATGAGGTTACAATAGAGCAGGCAAAGTATTGCGGGGGATGTTCTGATTAGAGAACCGACAATTCTTATTCGAACAGGTTCATTGGTTGATTTAAGGTTAAAGTTGCATTCTTGAGTGGGCTGTGGTTTCTATGTAGAATCAAACACAAAGGATGAATAATATTATGAGGTGAAGAACACAAATACATTTATTATCTGACCTTTTAAGTCAAACCTTTGGAGCTAAATTAGGGGCATGTGTCTCTTTATTTCATCAAACTACATGCAATTACTTAGACAAAGTATAGTTTTCCTTATTGTTTTGGTTAACCTATTTGCTTTATATTTTTAATATTTCATAAAATACTTACATACTTACTTACTACATAATTATTTTTAATACCTTTTTTTTTACAATACAAACATTTTAGAATTAAACTTTTTTAATTTTGAAGTTTTTTGGCCAATTGCAGTGGAACGTGCTCAATTTCTGATAAAAAATGATATATAACACTTTATTTGTCATTTGTAATTAGTATTTTGGTTGCACTACTTTAATCAAAGACGAGCTCTTATTTTGAAGGCAGAACTGAGATTTCAGCGCCTTGTTTGCATACGTCACGCCACTAATGTGACTAATGTCGCTGCCTTCACGCTACTGGAAAAAATATATACTACATATTACAGGTTTCACGTCATCCGTGTTGCTCGCCTTGCTTCGAGCCGGCAGGGGTCTCACTAAAAACCCGGTGATTCGAGTCTGTCGTCAAAATTGCAATATTAAGCCGTGGTAACAAGAAGAAGAAAAAAACGAAAAATTAAGCAAGGTCACCGAACATGCGCAGTTGCACACAGAATGTATTTCAAATCTAAATAAAGGGCTATGGTCGAATTCTCTATTTTGCTTAGGAAGGTTCCTAACTGGGTGAAATGACCCGGAAGTATCTAAGTGGCAGCCATGATAAGTACCGGTCGAATTCTCTTTAAGTGCTAAGGAAAGGTGCTTCAATGCTTCCTAACTTGTGTACTTTAGTATAGGATACACTTGACCATCCTTTACAGGAAAGAAGCAAATGCCGCCCCACAATTCCTTGTGGCAGCGATATTTAAAGCGACACCATTCAGCCGTTGATCGACATGACCAACAAGGGATGCAGATCGTATAGCCTAGTTGTTTATTAAACATTTTCCATTTTATGTTATGCCCTATCTTGCTAATATGCTTATATGTTTTCAAATGTGCCATGTTAACAAACTTAAGAATCATAACATGTAACTATAGTAGCAGATTTGTATGCCTAACATAAATGCATAACTTGCATACATTTGACGATTAGGCTTCATACAATCATTTTATGCGTGGTGATCAATATGAATTGACGGGGATGAGGACGTGAGCAACTGTTACGGACGGTGGTTTAGTTGCGATCGTCCGTATGTATTGTGGTTTGTCTGTTCTCTCCCTTTGTTCCTCCCCTCCAAATCTTTCCATATACAGGTGGCCGTTCTCCAATTGGCCGTCTTCCTCCAATCAGCAGCGATGCCAGCTGCTGACCCAATCCCGCGTCGGTCCATCCCTATTTAAAGTCTGCCGCCATGAGAAAAGAGAGGCTGGAGCAGGAAACGGATTGAGAAAGAGATTGGAGAGACTGTTCGATTGTTTAACGGGGATATTGGTGTTGAGAGTTTGTGAGAGTTTGACTGATACGTGTGGTGATTGAAAGTAGTACGTGGTCTATGTTCGGTTGGTTGGTGTATCAGTTCTGTGTTGTATTGTGTGTTCAGGGAACCCTGTAACATAGGAGCATTTTCCTCGTTCTTAACGAGTAGTTTTCTGTTTCACCATTATAACCACCTGGTGGTCAGTTTCTGTGAACCTCCCTGTTTGTAGTTCTGTACCCGGTACAGCAATTTTGTTCTCACCCCCGTTTTACCTCACTCTGGAGCAGGAGGATAGGTAAGACGCCCGTGGGCATACACCTTTGCAGCACGTAGTATTGATATTGTGTATTAGATCATTAGTTTAGGGGCGGTGCCGCCAAATGTATTTCTGTTTGTAAGACCTGGGTAGGCAGTTAGTTGTGTTTGCTCTTTTCATTCCTTTGGCACCGTTCGTGTCCTCCTGACTCCGCAGTGTGTGTTGTGTTGTGGCCAAATTTGGGCATCCTAGCGGATGTTCCGGCCTGGGATGTGGTTCAGGGGTGAGGGGACGGTCAGAGCGAAGGCCAGGTCACCAAAGAGATAATATGTGCCTTTTGGAGACACTGAGACTAGAAGTTTTGTGTTTAAGTCATAACATTAAGTCATGTCTTAAGTTTCCTGCGAACGTGTCTTTAGATATGCTGATTATGAACATGTGATCCATCTTGTCCAATGAAATGATTGTTTATCTTATAGACCCATATACTCATTAGAACCTTGTCAACTAATCAGAACTTACTATGTTGTTAGACTGATCTGACTGTAGTATTTTCTCTGTGTACAGACTCTGACTCAGACTCTGTAGTCATCAATAAAATTGTACTTGATCTTTTCATGGTTTCTCCCACATTAATTGGTTATTTTCTGTCATAGATTGAAATTATCCATTACAATTGGCGACGAGGATGGGATGGATTTCTCCTTGGCGTGGTTCCACAGGGCTGGCTAGCCACAGGCTGACTCCAGGAAGGAAAAAGACGCCCGCGGAGCCTGTGGGGAGATGACTGGATACTCCATAAAACGAACTTAGAGGTGAGATTCCAAAAACAAAAGAATCATGTACTAAATTATCTAGATAACAAGTGGGAATACTTCACCCCATGGGAGCTTGTCTCTTTAGGCCAGAGCCTAGAAGTAGCCGGAGAACTAACTAATCTCTGGGGACCGTAGTGGTCCAGTTGTGGTGGTTAACTGCAACATATGAGTAGCTGGGGAATTAACCAATCTCCGGGGGCTGTGGTAGTCCGTGGCCCAGTGCCAACTAGTGGTATGCTAGAGGATACTGGGAAAAGTAATTAATCTCTGTCGTGGGGTTTCACCGCCGAGAAACGTAGTTAAGTAGAGGCTTAACTAAAATAGAGCTTAACTATAAATAGGCTAAAAGGTAAAAGTAGATGCGTGACTACATAGATGTCTTTATAGGTTCAATTTGGATAAAATTGGATTTGTGGATTTGTCTGCATACTGAATCAACACAGAGTTAGAATTCTTGGGGGAAACCGTGTGTGTGTGTGTGTGTGTGTGTGTGTGTGTGTGTGTGTGTGTGTGTGTGTGTGTGTGTGTGTGTGTGTGTGTGTGTGTGTGTGTGTGTGTATAGGCGAACTAGGCAGCTGCCTAGAGCAGCACTCCCAAAAGGCGGCAAATCTGCATCCATGGAATTTTTCTGAAGCCTGCTCAAGCATGAAGAGTGGTTGATTGATTTGAATTGAAACAAGCACAGTAGCCCTAGCACACACAAACCGAATGAAATTCTGATATGGTCAATCATATTACAGTGTATTTGTCAGGGCCCGCAGGTGCCTGATGGCGCTTTTCAGCACCTGGCTATGGACAGCGCTCTGCAAGTCTTGGAAGGCAGTTCTCCGCTGTGGACAGCTGAGCCTCATGACTCGTTATTGCTTTGATTATTATTTGTTTCACCTGTGTTGCCTGTCCCCTATTTAAGTTCCTCCCTGCTTTTGTTTTTTGCTCGGTCATTTTGATTTTGTTTTGGATGTGGCTACCACGTATTCTTTATTTTGAGTAAACTACCCAAGACTCCTTTGGGAGCACTTTTCTTTGCATCCTGGTCTCAGTGTTTTATTTCCTGTTTTGGCTTGGGACATTCTCCACGTTAGCAGTTAGTTTAGCCTGCACCTGAGCCTCCACTTCCTGTTCCCAGCACCTTAACAGAATGACCGAGCCAAACGAAGGCTAAGCAGGCTTCATGGATCTGCAGCGGGCTGTGCACCACCAGGGGGTTACCCTGGGTCAACATGGGAAAGACATGGTAGCTATTGCAAACCAGCTCCAAGCTGTCTCCCTTGCTGGGGTAGGCACAAGTACTCCCTGTCTGCTTTCATTGAGTCAGGGGCTGCAGGGGACTTCATTGATGGAGACTGGGCACGACAACATAGCATTCCTTTGTGGAAATTGGATCAACCCCTTCCCATTACTGCACTGGATGGACGGGCCCTGGGTTCGGGATCAGTTAAGCTCATCACAGCACCTCTACAGCTCTGTACTGTCCAGAATCATCAAGAGACCATCCAGTTGCATGTGGTTGCATCACCTAACCTATCCATTATTCTTGGATATCCGTGGCTCGCCCGCCACAACCCACACCTCTGCTGGACCACCGATACCCTGCTGTCCTGGGGGGAACACTGTCAGACAGCGTGTCTCCTGGACCAGGGCCCTGCTGATGTTCCAGAACGGGTTCCTCCGTCAAACCTGTCCTTGGTGCCTTCAGTATACCATGACCTGGAGGCGGTGTTCAGCAAGGCACGCAGTTTATTACTGCCTCCTCATCGGGAGTTTGACTGCGCTATCGAGCTCCTTCCTGGAACTGTGCCACCCCGTGGGCGTACCTTTGCCTTCTCCGCTCCTGTGCATCAACCCATGGAGCAGTACATCGACGATAGGGTTGGCAGCTGGCTTTATTCGCCCCTATACCACTCCGCCTGGAGTAGGTTTCTTCTTTGTAGACAAGAACACCGGGGGGCTCCGGCCGTGTGTGGACTACAGAGGACTGAATAAAATCACTGTCAAGAATAGGTACCCCTGCCACTCATGTCCACAGCATTCGAGAGACTCCAGGGGGCGGCATGGTTTACTAAGTTGGACTTGAGGAGCGCCTACAATCTTGTCCGCATCAAAGAGGGGGATGAATGGAAGACGGCCTTCAACACACCTAACGGGGACTTTGAGTATCTTTGGATGCCCTTCGGCCTCACCAATGCACCAGCAGTCATCCAGGCGCTCATAAACCACGTACTTCGGGAGTTTCTGGAACGATTTGTCCACGTATACCTGGACGACATCTTGATATTCTTAGCTTCTGAGGACGAACATATGCGCACCGTGCTCCAGCGTCTTCTTCAGCACAGGTTATTTGTCAAACCTGAGAAATGTGCCTTTCACTCCAACAGGGTGTCGTTTCTGGGTTACATCATCTCTGAAAGAAGACTCTCTATGAACAACTCCAAGGTACCTGCCATCCAGGACAGGCCGGCACCATCTTCCATCAAAGAAGTCCAGAGATTCTTGGGTTTCTTCTATCGGCGGTTTATTCGGGACTTTGGTTCCCTGGACCTTCCTCTGACAGAGCTGACCCGGAGGTCCACACTTAAGTTCATTCTGTCTGCCCCGGTCCTCCACGCCTTCAAAGAACTCAAGCACCGTTTCACCACTGATCCCATCCTATGACTCCCTGATCCTACTGCCGTTTGTGGTGGAAGTGGATGCCTCCGAGTCAGGAGTGGGGGCAGTTCTGTCCCAACGCTGCCCTCCTCACGGGAAACTCCACCCCTGTGCCTCTCGTCGTCTCACACCTGCAGAACGTAATTATAGCATTGGAGACAGGGAGCTGCTGGCAGTTTAAAGTGCCTTGGAGGAGTGGAGACATTGGCTAGAGGGCGCAGGTCAGCCTGTGGTGGTCTGGACCGACCATAAGAATCTAGAGTTCGTCCGGACTTCCAAACGGCTGAACGATAGGCAGGCACGCTGGGCTCTCTTCTTTGAAAGGTTTGACTTGCTTATCACCTTCCATCCGGGCTCTAAGAATGGGAAACCCGATGCCCTGTCTCGCCTACCTAGTCCTGCCGAATTGCCTCCTAAGAGGGATGTCATCATTCCCTCCTCCAAGATTGTGGCTCCTGTCCAGTGGGGCATTGTGGAGGAGGTTTGCCAGGCTATTCAAGGCCTTCAAGTTCCTCCTGGGGGGCCACCTGGGAAACTGTATGTTCGACCATGCCTGCGCTCCAAGGTGCTTACCTGGGCTCATACCTCCCACCTAACCTGCCACCCAGGCCGAAGTCGGACGCTGGACTTCTACAGCGACGCTTCTGGTGGCCCAACCTCAGACAGAGTGTGGAGGAGTATGTGGGGGCATGCGCCGTGCGCGCCTGCAACAAGTGAACCACTTCCAGACCGGCCGGTCTGCTTTTGCCCTTATCTATTCCCCAGAGGCCCTGGTCCCATATCTCCTTGGATTTTGTTACTGGCTTACCTGTGTCCCATGACATACCGTGATCCTGGTTCTAGTGGACCGCTTCTCTAAGGCGGCCCATTTTATGCCCCTCTCCAAACTCCCGTCTGCTCCAGAAACAGCCCGACTGGTCCTCAACCATGTGTTCCGGCTCCATGGTATGCCTACGGATGTGGTGAGTGATCGAAGTCCACAATTCGTGTCCAGGTTCTGGAAGGCCTTTTGCCGTCTGCTTGGTGCCACCGTTAGCCTGACATCAGGCTTTCACCCCCAGTCCAACGGGCAGACGGAGAGGGTCAACCAGAACCTGGAGACCAGTCTCCGCTGCATGGCTTCCCGGAATCCCTCCACTTGGAGTCACCAGTTGTTATGGGCCAAGTTTGCCCACAACACTCTTCAACACTCCGCACTGGGCATGTCCCCTTTCGAGTGTCAATTCGGGTACCCCGCCCCTGTGTTTCCTGAGGAGGAGGAGGAGGAGGAGGAGGAGGAGGAGGTGGGCGTGCCCTCAGCAGAGGCGTTTGTGAGGAGATGTCATCTCACCTGGAGGCGTGCTCGCCAAAACCTCTTACGCACCTGGCGGAGGACAGAGGAACAAGCCAAGCGCGAGGGCCCTTCCTTCCGTGTAGGTCAGTGGGTTTGGCTGGATACTAAGAACTTGCGTCTGAGGGGGGGGCTCTGCCAATCTGAACCAGCGGTACATCGGGCCGTTTATCATCGTGATTAACCATCAGGATTAACCGGGTGGCCTTCAAGCTAAGACTCCCATGCTCTCTGAAGATCCACCCAGTTTTCCATATTTTCTTGCCTTAAGCCCGTTGTCAATAGCTCCTTGTGTCCCCCTCCAGATCCTGCTCCGGCGCCCGGGTCATTGATGGGGATCTTGCCTACACCGTCAGGCGGATCCTGGACACCCGTCTGGTCCGGGGTCGCCGGCAGTATCTGGTGGACTGGGAAGGTTATGGTCCGGAGGAGCGTTCTTGGGAGCCGGCTGCCCTGATCTTGGATAAATCTCTGATTTCTGACTTTCTTCTCAGGTCTGGGCAGCTTGGGGGTCGCGTCCGGAGCCGCGCCTCGGGGAGGGGGTACTGTCAGGGCCCGCAGGTGCCTGATGGCACTTCAGCACCTGGCTATGGACAGCGCTCCGCAAGTCTTGGAAGGCAGTTCTCCACTGTGGACAGCTGAGCCTCATGACTTGTTATTGCTTTGATTATTATTTGTTTCACCTGTGTTGCCTGTCCCCTATTTAAGTTCCTCTCTGCTTTTATTCTTTGCTCGGTCATTTTGATTTTGTTTTGGATGTGGCTACCATGTATTCTTTATTTTGAGTAAACTACCGAAGACTCCTTTGGGAGCACTTTTCTTTGCATCCTGGTCTCATTGTTTTATTTTATGTTTTGGCTTGGGACATTCTCCACGTTAGCGGTTAGTTTAGCCTGCACCTGAGCCTCCACTTCTTGTTCCCAGCACCTTAACAGTATTTGTTTTGTTGTTTTTGGTTTTGTTTGCTGGTGAAGGTGAAAAGGGGAAAAAAGTTGACCAGCAAAGCCTTGATTGACTGTAGGTCCATTGTAATGCAACGTTTCTCTCTCTCTTGATAAAAAATGTTAAAGGGAGGGTTCAAACAACACTATAGCTAAAAAAGGTTTAAACAGTTCAGTTATTCAGTTAACGAGATTAAAAGACAGTAACCTCCCCTTTAAATTCTCAAGTTTGGTCTACTTTTTCCCGTCTACTTATTATCCGCCACAACGGCCTACTTCTGTATGTTTACTAGTACAGACGTTTGTGACAAGTTAGCGAGTCATCGGTAATAAAACAAAAAGTTTTATTAAAGCTGGCCGAGTTGTGGTAGTCTTTTCCTGTATGTGTATTTATAGGACACCAAATGTATTATATATGGTGCGTTTGTTTTGCTCACTTGATATAATATTGTGCAAGATCCATATTTGTAGATTTATTAGATTGTGTGGTAAGCTGTAGCCTAGTAGTACATGTAAATGTAATAAAGGACATATTGAGTGTTTCCGTGTAATTTTGCGCCATTCTGAGACATTACGCTTTTATGGGCAGCAGGCAACTTTGCAATTATAACAAAGGGGTTGGTGTGTTTTACAGACATGACATGGTAAAGTTGGGCTCCAGTTGCTGTTGTCAATACATGGTTGCAATCATCCCTGACATAAAAGCTCAGCTTAATGTACTGCTTTCTATTTGAATTGTATTCCCTCTTATTTTAAGTCCAACATTGTGGAACATTAACATGTTTTGTAGGCTACATGCGTATGTGTGCGCACGCTTGCCATTTAATTTGTTCGGTGTGAACCAAACAAGTAGCCTACCACAGCGAAGCAACATTCGTAGGTGGGGCGGCAAAATTATGTCTTGCCTAGAGCGGCATATTGTCTAGGGACGGCTCTGGGTGTTCAGCCCCTATTGATAATGTGACATGCAATGGATAGTGCCTTGCAAAAGTGTTCAACCCCTCTGCTAAATCACTAATTGACTGGATATCAATTAATACATTTATAAATTATATCATAATTACACAATAAATGTATTAATTATTTTTGCACAGTATTGTGCAATATATTGAATAAATGGACCTAACTACTAGGTCATCGTTAAAACATAATGAGGTGTGAACTTTCAATTAATAAATGAATAAAGTTTGTTTTAACTTTGGCTCAACTCCAGTAACGAACTGTGAAGCCTAGAACCGGTCCACATGGGAATATATTACAATTTAATAGATTAGTATACATTTCCTGATTTTTTTCTTCAGGGTCTGTTTGCAATATTTGTCGCTTTATAGAAATAAAGTCGCTAGGAGGGGTCTGAAAAGTCACTAAATCTAGCGACAAAGTCGCTAAATTGGAAACACTGGACCTTGGTTTAAGCCCTTTTTCCCCACGGTTGGCAGGTTACGCCCCTCTGGCGAGTTACGCCCAAGAAGTGGTAGTCAGATCCTTCTCCATCCGGCTAATATTAGGCTAGACAACCGTAACAGCTCCAATGTAACCAACGTTCACGCAGCGGTGTAGAAAATCGCCCTGTATAGCGTTTTGAAACTGTTTGAATCGACACAAATATAACTTTTTTGTTGGTCTGAGTCTTTTAAGTCATTCCAGAGAAGAACTTAGTTTCACAACATATGTGTTAATATCTATACAGCTCTTGCTAATTCACAGTTAGCTTCCAAATAGCGTAGGTTTTGTTCTTACTCGAAAAAATCCTTAACTTTAAGCAGTTCAATACAAAAATATGTTTTATTTAATATCAAACGATTGATGAATTAGTTTAAGCACATATCCTTAAGCCACTGATATTCAATATTTACATATTTCTACCGCTATAACATCAGTTGTCATTTTAAAACTCACCACCGCGCGGTGGTAGACGCTGAACTTATTTAGAATCTGTCCTTTTTAGATCAAAACGGCCAGTCAAAAATGGTGCGCCCCTAGCGTTTAAGCCAAATTTCCGGTCCCTTCCCATAATATTAAACGGTCAAACTTCCGACTCATTTTCAAGACAACCCCTCTCGGGACATGACCTTGAGCGACGGCTCTGATCGGTCATATATAAATGACCTAAAATGTGTTTTAAATACTTTGAAAACAATATGAAGAGACATAATCTCAGTGTATGTGTTCATTGGTTTTTCAGAATTTTGTTATGACCTAACAGGATGTCCGGGACAATATTAACTGTTGATTATTTCAGTAGAAATTGAAATGATGCGTCTGTGCCTGTAGCAAACATTACTGTACTGGCTTGCTAGCTAGTTTGTTTTGGTTTATAATTCAGTCGCGTTGATTGAAATTCATAAAGCAAGACATATTTTTTATGTTCCATGTATGGTTATGTCAGTCAGTTTGGCTACGATTACATAGGCCTATAACCTAACACATTAAATTTAAACTTTAGCTGTAGATTGGATGTGAATGTAAGTGATTCATTGGGAACATTATATGTGCCAAACTAGTTGTTACATTAATGTTGCGGGGTCATTTTATGTATCAAGGTAATTAATTTGTTAAGGCTATATTAATGTACCTAGCGGATTTGAGCTACAGTTTAATTATTCCATATCTAACTTAAAGTTAACTTGAGCATTAAAATATATGTCTACAAAGGGTAGGCTACATTAAACGTTTCTATAATCTACCATGTTACAGCGTTAATAACACTGCGTCACTAACGTTAGCTTGCTTCAGACATGGACATCATTTAAAATAAACTGAACACTCAGTGAGTTTCCCTTTCAAGTACATATCATATATTGCTTATACCAATAGCACAACATAACTGTATACCACAGTAACTTCGCAAAATAGATTTTTAACCCACACGATCACAATTCTAAATGCAAACATCTTTGCTAGTTAGTCAAACTGCATGTTATCTTACCGCAGTTAGAAAGTAGTGAATCGGACGCATAGACGTTTTAAGGGTGCGCTTCTCCATTTTCCTTGGATGGATTTTTTTTTTTTTTGCGGTTTGTTAAGGACGCTTTTGTCTTGTCAGTGTTCAAAGTGTTCGTGCGAACCTACTCATTTAGGGTAGCGCGTAGTCCAACAAAGTGTATGAAATTGATTTTAAATAAGTTTTATTTGACTGATTGACGGGTTTGCTCAAGTAGCAAAGGGGGTTGTTAATCAGTTTACGCTGCTTTGGTGTTAATGAAATTAACAACAGGTGCACTAGAGGGGCAACAATGAGAAGACCCCCAAAACAGGAATGGTTTTCCAGGTGGAGGCCACTGACATTTTTTCCCTCATCTTTTCTGACTGTTTTTCACTAGTTTTGCATTTGGCTAGGGTCAGTGTCACTACTGGTAGCTTGAGGCGATACCTGGACCCTACAGAGGTTGCACAGGCAGTCCAACTCCTCCAGGACGGCACATCAATACGTGTCATTGCCAGAAGGTTTGCTGTGTCTCCCAGCACAGTCTCAAGAGCATGGAGGAGATTCCAGGAGACAGGCAGTTAATCTAGGAGAGCTGGACAGGGCTGTTGAAGGTCCTTAACCCATCAGCAGGACCGGTATCTGCTGCTTAGTGCAAGGAGGAACAGGATGAGCACTGCCAGAGCCCTACAAAATGACCTCCAGCTGGCCACTGGTGTGAATGTCTGACCAAACAATCCGAAACAGACTTCATGAGGGTGGCCTGAGGGCCCGACGTCCTGGGTCCATGGGTGGGGGCAGAAAAGTTACAAGCAAAAAAGCAAAAAATATTAGAGATGCAGCAAAATGCGCTAAATTGACGGACCTTTTTCGTGATGGTGCTAAGGCTGCTATGGCCTCTGTTAGCCAGGCCAGTGAAGAGGCAGGACCCAACGGCCGGGACAGGACAGGTAGGGTGTTAGCCTGGGTTGAACGCTCTAAAGTTGATGCTACCCGAAAGAACAAAGAAATATCTTATAGGGAAAGTTTCAATACTACGGAAGCCCTAAGAGGAACTTACATTGCAACTTATTTTTTATTCGTTTTCCTAAGATTTACATTTTTTAATAATCGTTTTCCCGAAATCCCGAGCTAATTATGTCGTTATAATGAGAAAACTTTTGTTTTCCCGAAATCCCGAGATAATTAAGTCGTTATAACGAGAAAACAACTTCTGTTTTCCCAAAATCCCGAGATAATTATCCCCTCGCTCATTGTTGGCATGGATGCGCAGGAGACAGAGCTCATTGATCACCGCGTCACATTTCTGTTCAACCAAGGACTAACACAAGCTGAAATAGCATTGTGCTTGGCTATACAGTGCATCCGGAAAGTATACATACCCCTTCACTTTTTCCACATTTTATTATGTTACAGCCTAATTCCAAAATGGTTTAAATAAAAAAAAATTCTCAACATTCTACATACAATACCGCATAATGACCAAGTGAAAACGTTTTATTTTTATTTTTTGCAAATGTATTAAAGATAAAAAAATTAAATATCACATGTACATAAGTATTCACACCCTTTGCTGTGACACTCAAAATTGAGCTCAGGTGCATCCCGTTTCCACTGATCATCCTTGAGATGTTTCTACAACTTGATTGGAGTCCACCTGTGGTAAATTAAATTGATTGGACATGATTTGGAAAGGCACACACCTGTTTATATAAGGTCCCACAGTTGACAGTGCATGTCAGAGCACAAACCAAGTTATGAAGTCCAAGGAATTGTCTGTAGACCTCCGAGACAGGATTGTATCGAGGCACAGATCTGGGGAAGGGTACAAAAAAATGTCTGCAGCATTGAAGGTCTCAACGAGCACAGTGGTCTCCATCATTCGCAAATGGAAGATGTTTGGAACCACCAGGACTCTTCCTAGAGCTGGTCGCCCGGCCAAACTGAGCAATCAGGGGAGAAGGGCCTTGTTCAGGGAGGTGACCAAGAACCCGATGGTCACTCTGACAGAGCTCCAGTGTTCCTCTGTGGAGATGGGAGAACCTTCCAGAAGGACAACCATCTCTGCAGCACTCCACCAATCAGGCCTTTATGGTAGAGTGGCCAGACAGAAGCCACTCCTCAGTAAAAGGCACATGACAGCCCGCATGGAGTTTTCCAAAAGGCACCTAAAGGACTCTCAGACCATGAGAAACAAAATTATTAATCATAACTAGAAATACATTTCCACGAGAAAATGCGGATGTGATTGCGTTTCCGCCATCAGCGACCCGGCAATCATATAATAAAGTAGAAAAATAAGACTTAGCAATAATAGTGTATGATTGTCATACGATGCAATCACATAATGAAACTTTACGATAACAGTATATTATAGCGTCATGCTGATGCAATCACATAATAAATACTTTTCTTGACAATGCACAACAAACAGCGCTGTCCATGGATTTTTTTTTTCTTTTTTTTGCTAGAGCTATCTAACATTCAGGGAGAGCGAGTAGGGGGAGGCTGCAGACCTGGAGCCAAGACACTCTCAGTCCCCTTAGCCATTCTCAGTCCCCTTAGACACTCTCAGTCCCCTGCCAGTTTATACGTATCGTCCAGTTGGTGGCGGTAATTCACATTAAACTGGTTTGCGAAATAAAGAACAAAAAAAAGTCGAGGACGAAGAAGAAGAATCCACACACAAGTTAGAAGTATGCTAATTCCTATAAAATGTATTTTCTAAGTTGTTAAGCAGTCCCGTAATGTTATTATGGGTTATTTAAAGAAACTCGCAAAGGGATTATATCAATTTATTACGATATATCTCGTGATTTCAACGTTTTTAAGTTGCACCATGCATTATCTCCAACGCAGTACTACCCGAGTAGTACGTTAGCTACTATAATTAGCGGGCATGAAAGTTTATTTTAGCTGAACTCATCGTTATTGTTCTGAATAAGTTCAATTGTTCTTTGTTTATTTGGGGTGCGATCTATCTGAATTATTTCTCTGGTGATCCATCATATGTGCCCTTGCTGTCACCGGTAATGTGTCCATCCTGGATGCTGAGAACACATTTGTTAGAGGACCAGTCATTGACATAAGGGTCATAAAGGAAATAATGATCAAACGTTGACAACCTGCCATTATTTACAAATAACCATTTTCTTTCCAACTTTTTTTTCCTGTAGTGAACAAGAGGAATTTGATTAAAAAAAATTACAAATCTTGAAGAAGAGAGGCGAGGGCCAGGAGTAGATTCCCAAGTTTTAAAAAACAGTTTATGGCTCACAAAAAAATTCTCTTTTTTCCTTTTAATTTCAGAAAGGGGTGAATTGTTTGTCTTCGTTAAATGCTATGTAGAATTCTGTTCTGTAGATGTATGACAAACAATAGTGAGTTGTACAGTAGACATTTAATCAATGGTGCATATCATTACACTGTATGTCTTGAGGGGTTATATATTTGAATTGAATGTTTATATATCAATTCTGAACAACTGAATGGATCACTCAATTGCACTTGGCTCCTGTGTATGAAAAAAACATAAGTGGATATAACTATATGCTAAAACCCTAATGCAGCCTTTTTAATCAATAGCAAAGTGCTTTTCATTACATTGTACAATCAGTGCAGCATATCTCATATTGGTCAGTCTACAGCGGGTTAATATCAATGTATACATATCGACTGCTGCAGCATACTTCATCTCATATCTTAATATGTTTATATTTTAATTCACTAAACAGTCGCAAAGTAAAGCTAAATAACTTTAAATCCGGTTTTCTGTCAGTGTTCTAAACGGCATGGTGCCTGTAGCTGTCTAAAGTGACTGGATGTCTAGGTCATTTTTGGCATTACCTAGGAATTAGCATACCTCTAACTTGTGTAGCGTGTGTATCTTCTTCTTCGACTTCTTTTTTGTTCTTTATTTCGCAAACCAGTTTAAGGTGAATTACCGCCACCAACTGGACGATGCGTATATGGCAGGGGACTAAGAGTGTCTAAGGGGACTGAGAGTGTCTAGGGGACAGAGTGTCTAGGTTCCAGGTCTGCAGCCTCCTCCTGTTTTTAACTAACTTACAAATGGAGCACTTTGAGGAACTCCTGAACCCGACAAACCCACCCTACATAGTAGAGACAGGGCTGGAGGATGATGGGGGATCAGCATCAATCTCCCTGGCGGAGGTCACTGAGGTAGTCAAACAACTCCACAGTGGCAAAGCCCCAGGGGTTGATGAGATCCGCCCAGAAATGCTGAAGGCTTTGGGTGTTGAGGGACTGTCATGGATGACACGTCTTATCAACATTGCGTGGAAGTCGGGGACAGTACCTAAGGAGTGGCAGACCGGGGTGGTGGTTCCCCTGTTCAAAAAGGGGGACCGGAGAGTGTGTGCCAACTACAGAGGCATCACATTACTCAGCCTCCCGGGAAAGTATACTCCAGGGTGCTGGAAAGGAGGGTTCGACCGATAGTCGAACCTCGGATTGAGGAGGAACAATGCGGTTTCCGGCCTGGTCGTGGAACAACGGACCAGCTTTTTACCCTCGCGAGGATCTTTGAGGGGGCCTGGGAGTATGCCAATCCGGTCTACACGTGTTTTGTGGATTTGGAGAAGGCGTATGATCGGGTTCCCCGGGAGATACTGTGGGAGGTGCTGCGAGAGTATGGGGTGAGGGGGTCTCTACTCAGAGCCATCCAATCTCTGTACTCCCAAAGCGAGAGCTGTGTCCGGGTCTGCGGCAGTAAGTCAGACTCGTTTCCGGTGAGGGTTGGCCTCCTCCAAGGCTGCGCTTTGTCACCTATCCTGTTTGTGGTATTCAAGGACAGGATCTCACGGCGTAGCCGCGGGGAGGGCGGCTGCGGGTTGGTGGGCAGAGGATTGCATCACTGCTTTTTGCAGATGATGTGGTCCTGATGGCATCATCAGTCTGCGACCTGCAGCACTCATTGGATCGGTTCGCAGCCGAGTGTGAAGCGGCTGGGATGAGGATCAGCACCTCCAAATCTGAGGCCATGGTTCTCAGCAGGAAACCGATGGATTGTCTACTCCAGGTAGAGAATGAGTCTTTACCCCAAGTGAAGGAGTTCAAGTATCTTGGGGTCTTGTTCTCGAGTGAGGGTAAAATGGAACGAGAGATGGGCCGGAGAATTGGAGCAGCGGGTGCGGTGTTGCAGTCGCTCTATCGCACCGTTGTGACGAAGAGAGAGCTGAGCCAGAAGGCAAAGCTCTCAATCTACCGGTCTATCTTCGTTCCTACTCTCACCTATGGTCATGAAGGGTGGGTCATGACCGAAAGAACGAGATCGCGGATACAAGCGGCGGAAATGAGTTTCCTCCGGAGGGTGGCTGGCATCTCCCTTAGGGATAGGGTGAGAAGTTCGGCCATTCGTGAGGGACTCGGAGTAGAGCCGCTGCTTCTTTGCGTAGAAAGGAGCCAGTTGAGGTGGTTCGGGCATCTAGTAAGGATGCCACCTGGCCGCCTCCCTAGGGAGGTGTTCCAGGCACGTCCAGCTGGGCGGAGGCCGCGGGGCAGACCTAGGACCAGGTGGAGGGATTATATCTCCACACTGGCCTGGGAACGCCTTGGAATCCCCCAGTCAGAGCTGGTTAATGTGGCCCGGGAAAGGGAAGTTTGGGATGCCCTGCTTGAACTGCTACCTCCGCGACCCGACCCCGGACAAAGCGGATGACGATGATGATGATGATGATGATGACAAATGGTATATTTTGATAGCCATTGTTTGAGGGTGAACCGTTTCATTCACTGGTCTCTGTCGCCATCTAGTGGACATTTACACTATTGCCACCAAATTTGCAGTATTGCAACAAACAATAATACTTCTACAACTTCTAATACTACTACTTCAACTACTACTTCTACTTCTATTTGTACTACCACTACTTCTACTACAACTACTTTTACTACTACATTCCACTTTTTCCAGCTTTTTCAGACAGATTTCTGCCAATGCAATCACTTGCAAAATCTAGTTTTATGTTGATTGGTAATCAATTTGATCTTTTACAGGATGAGTTGGACACCGTTGTCAAAATGTGGAACACTCATCGTATAACGGCTCGGAGGCAATGGCTGTGATTTGTACCATGGAAAACCTTTCCTCATGTATCGTGCACCAGAGCTTTACCGGGCTCGGGACTATCTGCATTCAGTGGACTATGAAAAGTTGGACATTATTGTTGAGCAGAATGTTTGCCATTGGAAAACGGGCATAACATGTGACCCTGACCTGTATGACCTATGTGTTTTATTAAAGGAGGAACATAACCTTGAAAAAGGTCAAAATGCTGATAATGCTACTAGACTGTACAGGCAGCTGCGGCCCTTGGTAAGGGCACACTTTTTTTTGTTCATTAGTTTTGTTATAGGTTATGTCAGTTTTGGCTGTATAAACTATATTGTTTAGGCTGGTCTGATCCTGATATGACTCATGTACAGTATTTCAAGCCTATTATATCTGTTTTACAACCCCCCAAATGTCTTAAAATGAATCTTAGGGATGGTGTATTATCTTAAAAAGGTCGATTATACTTTGCTCATTCTACAAATTATTTTGCACTATAAGTCATTTTACTATATTTCTTGTTCTGACCCTATCTATTAACAACATTATGCTTCAAGACTTTAAAATAAGATACATATGTGCCAACGCAGTAAGACATTTTAGTAAAACATTTTTCTTTAAACAGTGACTTTTTCACTTTAATCAATTTTGATATAACAGCAAGAACCAAGCCACATAAATTTGATGTCTAAAACATCTTTTCTATTTGAGATGAACATGTAATTTGGTAAAAACAACTCTGTAAAAACACTAAATCCATTAAGTAGTATTATGACTGTTACACAAATGTTTTACTCACATTGGATATTTTTGTCAGCTTGCATCAAAAACGCACAGCATGTGCAATAATAACATAAAAAGCACAATATGTGCATTAATAACAATAAAAAATTGTGACACATGAACATGGGAACACAAAGTGTGTAAGATAAACAATAAGTCAAGTCATTTTATAATAACAATAACAAAGGCACATGTGCAAAAGCACAAAAAGCACAACATGTGCAATCCAAACTTGCCTAAAACGTTTTGAAAATGTAAACATAATAGTCAACATTCAAGTGGTCTGTTTATTCCTTTTGTGTAATCTCATCAGATAAAAGTAAAAGACATCCTAGCATGTGCAAAAATAGCTTCTAGACACAAATAGGTCACTTTAACAGTGATACAATTTACCTAGGAACTTGGTTTTAAATCTTGAATATTCTCTAAAAATAAAATAAACCCCTATCTGTAAAATCCAATAAAAAGACTCTCTACATTTTACATGCTTAATGCATATCCATAATCCACACTCCACTTTGCAAACCAGACAAAAACTCAGACCTAAATTCTGAGTAATTGCTGTAATTACTTGAAAGTTCTAGGTTTTTAGCCGCAATGGAGAAGGGTGGTTCTCCGTGTGCAATTTCTCCAGGTAACCTTTCCGAATTCGTTGATGGCAAGGAAGATCACTCAGACACAAAATGGGATATAAAAACAATGATTACTTTATTATGTTAATTACCAATAATTAATCAACATTTGTCTAATGCTATGATATATTAGTAAACACACACAGAAGCTGAATAATTACCTTATTTTGCAGATATGAAACCCTAATGGTAAATATCTGGGAATGTATCAGAGCGGCCGCTGCAGAATAGATTCTAAAGTTCTTACTCTCTCTCTCCCTCTCTTGTACTCTATTCGCCCCCCCAGCTGCATTTCGTGTGACGTATGGTATGTCTCACTCCCCTGTAGGACCTGCTCTTCAGTTACAATGGCTTGAGTGTTCTCTTCTAGATAACGACCAATCATGTTCTCCTATGTGACAATTAGTACAGGACTCAAGGCTATTCAAACAGCACCTAGCACCTTATTGTTGCAACCTTATCACTAGCTGTCACATTCTTGCTAACTTGAGGATATTTATTTCCACAATTCCCCCTTTTGATCTCATAAACATGAGATCACCACTTAGCCTCATCTTCGCTGGAATCGAGGTCCTGTTGGTTCAACAGGGGCATCTGGTACACTGGGGGTGAGGGAGGTTTCTCTAACGTAGCAGTAATAAGGCACGCTATTAAATACTCTGATAAAAGGTATACAAATACAAACACACGTGACTAGAATGGCTATGAATACGCCAATAGAAATAAGCATAGATAATATGAGACCCTTCCACCGACCAAATATCATGCCCATCCCATCTGAGGAGGGACTGTCAATACCCGAATGTTTATTGGCTCGTTTTACACAATTGACCTCAACCCCCTTTACTGGCTTAGGCACAGATCAATGGTCGGAGGAGGAGCCTGTGCACAAGAAATAAGATAGAAATTTATGCATAAGAAAACACACTATAATATTGTGCATAAGCAAACACACTATTTATGACAGTTTCTCTTTTTTTTTTTTTATATCATGATATATGAATGTGTGTCTATGTGTGTGGGTGTATGTGTGCGTGAGGTGTGTTAGTGTTTTGGAGAACGTCCTTGGGCTGCTTCCTGTCCTGTGGAGTGAGATGGGAACCTCCCGTCTCACGGACGGATTGAAACCTGGCAGCCTCCTTTCCTGCAGGGGGTAGGGGAATGTGTGTGTGGTGTGTGTGGTGCGGTGTATCTTCACTCTCTGGGGTAGACTGCCCTTTGAGCGGAGCGGTGGACCGGGGGATTATTCTGCCCCCTTTTTCAGGTCTGACCGTGTTTCCTCAAGGGTGCGCTCTGGCTCTTGGGCCTCAGCACACTGTGTCCAGTGGTACCAGGAGTCACCTTTCCCTTTCAGCCGGACTGCGTGGTCGGTTCTTTCCACCACCTCGTAGGGACCTGTCCACCTGGGCTCCGACCACTTTCGTTTGATGACACGCAGGAGGATCCACTTGGCCGCTGGTAAGGGTTGACCTTTTGGAATGCCCCACTCTCGGATCTCCAGCACCTATTTTGAGAAACTTAACACAAGAGCTCGAAGCTGGTTATAATATGATTCAGGTGATAAGTCTCTTTTTTGGATGTTGTTTGCAGTGGCTGGCTTACCGGGCTCATCTAGATTGGCATGATATCCTTCCATGTTGGTCCCTAACTGTGGACCCGGAAATTGTCTCCCCATCATTAGCTCGTATGGGGTGAATCCAGTGTTTTGATTCACCGCACATCGAACCGACATTAGGGCTAGAGGCAAGGCATCGACCCAATTTATCCCAGTTTCGGCTGTAATTTTTCCCAATTTTTGTTTTAGATTGGCGTTCATGCGCTCCACTCTCCCCTGGGATTGGGATTGGTAGACCGAGCCGAATTTGTTTTTTAGCCCCAACATCCCCTCGACCTGATTTAAATCTTTAATTTCTTTTTAAATGGCTCCCATTGTCTGATCGAATTTTGCTTGGGAAACCGTGTCGGGGAATGTAATGATTGATGAGGCATTTAATGACAGTTTTAGCGTCTTCTTTTTTTTACTGGCCATGCCTCAGGCCATCCTGTGAATGAGTCAACACATACGAGCAAGTATCTAAAACCTCGTGCGCACTCTATCATATCTGTGTAGTCTATGACTACTTCTCGCCCTGGCACAGGGTCGAGGGGAAAACTTCCCATCTGTGGCTTGACTGTGGGACGCGGATTGTAATGCATACACAACTTACAGTCTTTCACATATTGTTTTTGTCATTTCTATCTAAATACGGGTGCCACCAGTGGCACAGGCTGCGATTCATTTGGACCGGACCAATATGACCTAAAATTTTTGTTAGTCTGTTCTGTCTGAGCGAGGTGAGAGTGAACAGAGCTGAATTCACATACGCAATCACTGTGTGGTTTTTTAAATGTATAGTGGATGTCCTTGTACAAGGTGGGCTGTTTTACTGATCAGTTTGGCTACCCCAGCTACATGTTGTGTGCATGGTGGGTGTCTTTTTCCATGGTGTCTAATGTGATGCTGGCGTACATCAACACCTTCCTTTCTCCCCCTTTTTCTGGAACAGGATTCCGTTGACCACGGAGCCTGTTTCAGAAACATCAAGATGGAATGGGGAGGTGTAATCGGGCAAAGCCAGATCCGTGGATTGGGTGAGGAGTTGTTTCAAGCGAATGAATGACTCTTCAGCCGCCTGAGTCCAGGTCAGAGTGGCTTTTAGTTGGCGCATGCCGTGCTCTTTCATCATAGCCCTTAAAGGGGCCGTAAGTCCAGCGTAGTTGGGAACATAATTCCGGCTGTAGCCTGTCAGCCCCAGGAAGGAGAGCATATCTCGTATTGTGAAGGGCTGAGGATAGTTCAGCAATGTGAGGGTGTCCTCAGCCTGAATTTCAATGCGGTATGATTTGCAGGAGGGGGAGAATGAAACGTCAGACAATTGCAGACAATTTGCGTTCTTTGCCAATCAAAGGCCAATAGGGCAGCTTTAACCATAGGCCCCAGCTCTTTTGCCTGGTGTGCTGGGTGCAGGGTCAAAGAAATGTGGGGAATGGACTCTTGGGACATTTTTAAACCGTTCCATCATGGAGGGGCTAAGCTCAGTGTGTGCGGCGACACCTTGTGGGCCCTCAATTAAGATTTTTGATGAGACTGGACAGGTGGTGCCTTCCAAAGACGTCTCAAAGCGGGCTTCATAAGCGGTGTTGTTATTTAAGTCATAATATAGGGTGAGGTGAAGGGGGTCAAGGGGTGGAACGTAAGGCTCCAACAGCATGATCCAGGGCTTCCAGGCCAAGAAAGAGGAAAGCAGCCCTCCACCTGCTGGAGGCTCAGGCTCCACTAGTCCTCTACCTCTACCTCCCCCAGCGGAGCACGGCAATACTTGTCCATCAGGCAGGGTGACACGCAGACCTGTAGGACCACACAGTATGGAAGTGGTGCTATAGCCATGTGATGGAGAAGGGTCTGATCGCCTACCCTGACAGGCAGTGGCTTAGTTAGCAGCAGTGTTTGTCCAACCCCAGAGAAACCCACTACATCTATCCGGCGGGTTGACCTATATCGGGCCGGAGGAGACGCAGTCATGGTGGAATAGGTGCCCCCCATATCAACCAAGAAAGGCCATTCCTCGTTCAACACCGTGATGTTAAGGAGAGGCTCTGCCGTGACCTCTCCGGGGTGACTCTGTGGGGTGTGTCATGCGTGGTGCTCCCGATCCCAACCACCCACCCGGTCCCAGCCCTCTTGTGGGTACTGGCCGGCGGGGGCCGCTTCGGGATGTGGGGCAGACACCCTGCTGCCGGCACAAGGAGCCTCTGCAGAACCGGCATGGGAGCAGTCTCTGGCCCAGTGACCCTGCTCTCCACAGATGAAGCAGCCTCCCCATCTCATGCCTCCTCCCCTTCCCCTGCTGTTCCCTCTAGCCCTGCCTCCCCTGTAGGGTCGGGAGTAATATCTGGGCTTTGGTTGTGTTAGGGGTTGGGGGTGTTTTCTCCTGATTAGGGGCTTGTAGTGGCATTTGTTTGGCCTTTTGTTTATTTTGGGTTGTCTTCAGTCTGTGTTCCCCCAGCTGCAATCTCCGTAATTGCTTCCGTAGTGCCTTTGTCTCGGCCTTACTTAAGACTGATTTCTGAAGTTCCTTATCAAGACGATGCATCAAATGATGCTCCCACATATGGGAGTCAGCTCCATGCATGTTAGGATCGTCTTCCATGGCGGTGCGGACATGTGCTGGGAGACCAGCTAAGATGGCTGCGCGGAACCATTTTTGATTGGAACCCTGTTGACCGGGGTTCTGACCAGTGGCGGCAAGCCACTGTTCTTTGGTCTCGGATAGATATTTCCGGGGCTTAGTGCCTGGGGCCCAAGGGAAACTTAAAATGGGGGCCCGGAGAGGATCTGGAAACAGAGTCCTTAAAGCTTGAATAACTCGGGGCAGATGTCTAGTGAGTGGTTCAGTATGAAGGAGTGTGGAAGTGAAAGCGGTGTTTTCCAATGTGGTGAGTTCAATGGCTGACATACAGCGGGCGGCTATGGCTCTTAAATCACCGAGCCCCAGAATCACTCCTTTTGTTAATGCATTGAACTTGGTCAACCACTGGGTGGAGCCCTCGCATAGAGGGGGAAGCTGGCCACATATGGCAGTAATATCGGCTAGACCATATGGTTCGTAATGAGGTAGATGACCTGGTTGACCGGCACGGAGGGGATATTGACTCCCGGTAGCATTGTTTGCTAAGTGGTCTGTCTGGTCCATCATTTGCCATTGGGGCAGTGTTGGATTAATGGATTCTTCTGGACCTGGATGGGGACAGGGGGTGCTGGTCACAAAACCAGTCCACTCAAGCATGACACCCACAGGCTGGGCCTGGGGCTGAAAATGAACAGAAGAATTAACACTACAGGATAAATTTGGGTAATTGCTGGGAACATGGGATGTGTTCTGAGATTGACCTGTGAGAGAGGGTGAATGGAACAGCCCTCTGTCAGCGGCTTCCAGAATGAGTTTTTCTGTGAGTTCCTGTGGGCTTACTAGAGGGGTGGGGGTGGGGAGTAGTTCTTGTGGGGAGGGTGACCTGGCCTGTTGCCAATCCACTCCCTCCTGTCTGGCCCAGATCTTAGCTTCCTGTTGAGCGCTCATCACCTGCTGATCAGGTGGAATGGTAGAGAAACCATGAGCGGAAGCCTGTGGTGCCAATGTTAAAGACGCAGACGTGAGATCTACGCTGAGGCCTCTAGGGCCCTGTGGTAAGACAGTATACATAGAAGAAGTGTGTGTATACGGTGGTGGGACAGAAGGAGTGGCAGAGGGAGCTGAGACGGGGGCGGACTGAGACGATGGAATGGGTGGAGTGGAAGCTTTCTCTGCCTGGGGGAGGGCCATTGGGGGCGCTGTTGTTACTGCACTGAATATTGGTCCTTTCTTTTCTCCCTCCCTGCACCTATGATCTATGCTCTGACACAGCAGAGCCAATTTTCTCCACCTTCTCCTGTCTTTTTCATGAATAAGGACTGCATCCCCCCACTTTATTTTCTGCCATACACTACATGTCTTCTTCCTTTCTTCTGCATCCTCCTTACGTTTATTACTCTGCTTCTCTTTCTCCCACAAGAGGGAGACCAGTGGCTCTCTCTTGTGCTCATTTCCCTCATGGACCACGCTGTCCATATATTCAGTCAACTTCCTCACTCTTTTCTCTGTCTCACCTGTCGTTTTCATAGTCCCCAATACCTTCTCTTTCTGAACCATAAGGGTTAAGTATGGAATGCGGTCACACCCACCGTCATTCCATTCTCGGTCGATTGCCCCTTCCATTTTCTACACGTACTCTCATTCACACAAACACTCTCAACACTTAAGACGCAAGACAACGCACAGGGCGTCATACACACAAGTCAACACTTCAAATACAAGTCAGCATACAGAGCGTCATACACACAAAACAACAATCAATGCACAACACAACAATCAATGCAATTATTAACACCGTTTAGCGAGCTGTGGCCACCGTTCACTGGACAGTCTACTTTACCAGCTACCTCCAATAGATGGACACTTTTAGTTTAAAAGACCAAAACCAATGTAGACACGCGTTAGGGGGATCTGATGGCCCCAGGTGCGTTAAACCTAGCTATTTCCTTGATTCGTCAACCAAGGAGGGGGCATGCCAACTCCCAGATTCTAATTACCGTTGACTGTACAGATCCGCTGCCAGCTACCTCATAGATAATTAGACTTCTGAATTATCTCCATTGGTCCAACAGGAACACTCATAGATAAACAGGAACACTAGAGGCTCATGCCATACAAGTCGTGCACGGATTCATTCCGCTAACCACATCAGCTGTAGTTATTATATCCCCTCTGAATTGTTTCGTGAAACGGCGTTCACTTCACAATCACAGGTGTAGGGGAACACGTCCTGCATGTCATGCACAGACATATAGTCCGTCAATAACACCCGAGTCGGACCCCGTCCGTCTATTTACAAACACAATAATACTTTTATGTACAACTAAATCATACAGATGCTACGGCCCTACCTGATTTATTGAGCGTTAAGTGAGACAGTAACCCCACCACAGTCAATCTCCAGGTCAGAGGCACATACCCATACAAGTCGCGCACGGATTCATTCCGCTAACCACATCAGCTGTAGTTATTATCACCCCCTCTGAATTGTCTCTGTGAAACGGCGTTCACTTCACAATCGCAGGTGTGGGGGAACACGTCTTGCATGTCATGTACAGACATATAGTCCGTCAGTAACATCCACGCACAGTCATACAATGCAATAGCATTACCGTCAATAATTTCACTGTCATACTATTTTTAGGACGCACATTTCCCCACAACAGCGGTATTCTTAATTTGGTTTATGCCCAATATGCAGATTAGTTTTAACAGGCTCTGCTTACCTTTTAAGTTTTTCGAGAGCTCTCTTTGAATACCACAGCTGTAGTTCTATATGGTCTTTTATCCGGATTACCTGAATCTTCCTTTAATCCATCCCAGCGGGGCCTCCAAATTGTTAAGGTTTTTAGCCGCAATGGAGAAGGGTGGTTCTCCGCAGGTAACCTTTCCGAATTCGTTGATGGCAAGGAAGATCACTCAGACACAAAATGGGATATAAAAACAATGATTACTTTATTATGTTAATTACCAATAATTAATCAACATTTGTCTAATGCTATGATATATTAGTAAACACACACAGAAGCTGAATAATTACCTTATTTTGCAGATATGAAACCCTAATGGTAAATATCTGGGAATGTATCAGAGCGGCCGTTGCAGAATAGATTCTAAAGTTCTTACTCTCTCTCTCCCTCTCTTGTACTCTATTCGCCCCCCCAGCTGCATTTCGTGTGACGTATGGTATGTCTCACTCCCCTGTAGGACCTGCTCTTCAGTTACAATGGCTTGAGTGTTCTCTTCTAGATAACGACCAATCATGTTCTCCCATGTGACAATTAGTACAGGACTCAAGGCTATTCAAACAGCACCTAGCACCTTATTGTTGCAACCTTATCACTAGCTGTCACATTCTTGCTAACTTGAGGATATTTATTTCCACACCAACTGAATGGGTAAGTATTTAAATCTCTGCCATCCAAAAGCAAAAATTAGAGCCACAGCCTTCCATTCGCGCTCCGGGAAAGAATGATGTAAATCTGGTATTTTGTAGGTTGTTCCCGATGTTTTTGTTTCATAAAACTTATTCCAAAAATCAGTCACACAGTCCATAGCAATCCCACTTCCCACTCCATTCTCCAGCTCACCATTTTCAAGTACACGTCTAAAGCCAACGTTGGCATGTAGAATGTTTTCTTCAGCAAATGCCTCAACCATGTCAGAAATGCAGTGTATTTTGCGAATAATGATAATTGTCTTCTCAACAATGTTCTCAAGATTTTCTAAAAAAGAACAGGTTGGGCTATTTGACAAAGCTTCTTGGATTAGGACTTGTTCTGACTGACTGCAAGAGAAAGTGTCTGTGTCCGAGTTACTGTTGGTGTGAATGATTTGGGTGCTAGTAACAGGACGGGAATTCAAGGCATCATCACTAACATCCTGGTTAGCATGGAGAGGTGGATAAACCAGTGTATCACAAAACCCATCTACATAGATGTTTCCATCTTCACCGAGAAAGATTATTTCATCATCATGGGACACACTCATCCTCTGTTGAGATCCACATGTGTGTGGAGAAGTTGTAGTGGAGGTGTTCAGTATCTCAGGGCTGGAGCTACACAAAGGTTCTGGTGTCGATGGAGAAGGAAATGAACGATAAGGTGACATGGTATGTGAGGGACTTGGCAACATTGGGACCTCTGTTGTTTGGGATTTTTCCTCTAATTGGTCATTGTCAGATAAGTCACTTAGATCTGAATAACTAGTTTTTTTTCTTTGAGCATATGTACAATCTAAGTAATTTGTGATGAGTACTGTCATATATTTCCCCAACTGTTAATTTGCCATCCATCATTCATCTGAGCCTGTTGAGCATACACTAAAGGTGAAGTCCTCAATTTGTCCTTTAGATGATTTTCCATTGGGAAAGCATTGGCTTTTTGCAGATGATGTGGTCCTGATGGCATCATCGGTCTGCGACCTGCAGCACTCATTGGATCGGTTCGCAGCCGAGTGTGAAGCGGCTGGGATGAGGAGCGGGTGCGGTGTTGCAGTCGCTTTATCGCACCGTTGTGACGAAGAGAGAGCTGAGCCAGAAGGCAAAGCTCTCAATCTACCGGTCTATCTTCGTTCCTACTTTCACCTATGGTCATGAAGGGTGGGTCATGACCGAAAGAACGAGATCGCGGATACAAGCAGCGGAAATGAGTTTCCTCCGTAGGGTGGCTGGCATCTCCCTTAGGGATAGGGTGAGAAGTTCAGCCATTCCTGAGGGACTCGGAGTAGAGCCGCTGCTTCTTTGCGTAGAGGTGAGGTGGTTCGGGCATCTAGTAAGGATGCCACCTGGCCGCCTCCCTAGGGAGGTGTTCCAGGCACGTCCAGCTGGGCGGAGGCTGCGGGGCAGACCTAGGACCAGGTGGAGGGATTATATCTCCACACTGGCCTGGGAACGCCTTGGAATCCCCCAGTCAGAGCTGGTTAATGTGGCCCGGGAAAGGGAAGTTTGGGATGCCCTGCTGGAACTGCTACCTCCGCGACCCGACCCCGGACAAAGCGGATGATGATGATGATGATGATGATGATGATGATGATGATGAAATGGAAAGAAAATTTTCTTCCATCTGTAAGAATTTTGTCAACAGTGTCATTTTTTTTTTTTACAATTATGTCTCTTGTGCCTCCGCCAGTTACCCGCCTGATCTGCCTAAAACAACCTGTATTTTACTGCAAGGAAGCTTCATCTTTGCTTGTAAGCGGTTTATCAGTTTTTTTTCTTTCCTCATTTCTTGCAGCCTCTGCAGTTGCCGGGCCTGTATAATTTTTGGCAAAGATGCGGTCACCAAAGTGAGGAATATATTATTCTAAGGTTTCCTCATCCATGATTTTAATCACTTCTTGGTCCACCTGAAAAAACATACAAACCATAAAACTATTAATGTTATGAAAGCCAACATGAAAATCATATTTGTAAATGACCAAGTATGTTTTTTGACTGTACTTTATGTTTTAGAATTTTGCGACTAAACGACTAAACATCTAAAAAGTGATTATCATTCGGAGGACATGCTGCAACATTATTACATTTCTTTGGTTAAATAATCCAGGTAATACTTACCTATGTCAACTTGTAAGCTTAACATTAAAAGCGTTTTTAAATTGTTTTGGAATATATTTAAATTGGTTGTTTAAATTGCTTGATATTGATAATAAAAACAAGGACGCTTAATTGAGACAGATTATTTATTTACCTTGTCATTTATAATTTTTTGGAGGTTTTCCTCTGGTATCCCTCGGTCCCTTCGGGCCATTAGAAAAGCCTCATCCATCGTAGTATCCCTGAATAAGCCAATAAAAATATAAATGTAAGCACTGGGGATCGTGATGATATTTTAGAACCACCCTTACCAAAAAGAAGTATACTTCAAGTAAATTTTATCAAGTAAACTTAAGTGAACTTCAAGTATATTTCTCAAGTATACTTTATGTAGTAAGTATACTAACATCAATACACAAAGTAGTGTACTTGCAGTGTACTGTTTTAGTACTTCTTTGGACTAAATTGGCCCAATTTTAAGTATACTTCTAGTGTAACAGTAGTAAGCTTTAAAGTATACTACAAGTGAACTTATAGGTATACTGTAAGCTTATTAGTTATATACTTCTAGTCCACTTTAGGTTTATGGAAGTGCACTTTTAAGTATACTCTCAGTAAACTATAAGTCTACTAGTTTGTATACTAGTACATACTTTGACTTTTCTGTATACTAAGCCAAGTATACTTAAGTATAATTTGGTAAGAATGAACTCCGATAAGTATATAAAAGTAAACTGAAAGCATACTCTCTTATTTTTAGTTTAGATTAAGTTTACTAATATCACACTTGAGTAAACTTCTTTTTGGTAAGGGCAGTCTTGCCTTATCTTATCCTTGTGTGTTTGCGTTAGCGTTGTATTTGCTAGCTGACTTCAAAACTTAACGTGGGGGTTTCCCTAATTGTAGAAAAATAGGTGATAAATCAATTAATCAAAACGATACATGGAAACTATGCATAAAGTTTATTACGTACACAATAAGACGTTTTGTCAGTTTCCTTTTTTCACAGTTTAATATATTGTACTACAATGACTTTGTCAAAATGAAACTTAATTTAAAGCAAAAAATTCAACAAAAAAAAGGTTTTGCGTTTTGATTATTTATTGTACTTGTTTTTACTTAACTTGCAAAGTGGACTCGCTTGTGTGGAGCATCAGAGGTCTATGAGAGCGTTGCCATGAGAGCGAGACCAGTGACGAAATCAAGGAAGTCCGCACAATAATAATAATAATAATAATAAAAAATCTTGGGAAAACAAAAGTTGTTTTCTCGTTATAACGATTTAATTATCTCGGGATTTCGGGAAAACAATAGTTGTTTTCTCGTTATAACGAGTAATTATCTCAGGATTTCGGGAAAACGATTTGTAAAAAATAAAAATCTTAGGAAAACGAATAAAAAAATAAATTGCAATGTAAGTCCTCTTTGGGCTTCCGTACAATACTGTAGTGTTGAAAGTGTGATTCTTCTTGGGATTGAAAAAACATGTATGTTGGTATTATGTAAAAAAAAATTAAAAAATAAAAACAGTCCCAGTTTTATCCTTCATACCCCGAACTATTCCCGATCTATGAATCTAATTGTCACCGCCTGTGCAACTCACTCAAAACGGTTACTCCAACCACTTTCATAAAATGCGCTGGCTAGCTGCGAGAAGGGCGATAATTTAGTGCTAATTTCTAAAGTAATCTATCGTAGCAAAATGTTTGGTGTTTGGAACGCGGCAACATTAGGCTAACATAAAATAATATTAGGCTACAATGTATTCAACAATGTGTTAAGCGTGTAGTTATAGCCAGTAGCCATCAACGTTATGAACACATCCATTAAACAATATGATTTTTGAATAGGTTAGATTTCATGAAAACCGTTGGCCACGAAATTGTCCTCACTTCCAATTTTGAAACAAAAAGCCTCGGTCGGGTTAAAGTTACAGATTATCCCATTGATTGGTTTTAATCCTGACACCCTCGCGCTTTGCGTTTGCTGTGTTTTTCGATTGGTTTTACGACTGATTTGTCCGGGTGCTCAACAATGTCCTCAAAAAACTGATATCAAATCCTATACAGGCCTTTTTTTATTTGAGGTCAAGTATGGATATGGTGTGTGTCTAGATTGCATGTCACGCCTTAACACTGTCTACGCAACCATTTCATTCCTAAATTATTTACCTCTTAGACTGATTCAGTGTCTTTTTTTCAGGTTGAAGAGCAGGCTAGAGAAAAGACCAGAGCGGCTAGTGCAAAAAAAGTCCAAGAGATGAGACAACTAATAATTTATATTTGTAGAAATGTAAATGGCAATTTACTGTGTGTGTATGTGTGTGTGTTCCAGAGTGCCTGTACTTTGTCCACAGGTAAAAATGTCACCATACTAAACATCATTCTGCATAAGTGTATTTAGTTGTTTATTGTATGGGTAAAGTTTCCCCACCTTTAATAAATTCTTTAACTTTAACAATGCCTTAGATTGAGTGATTTCCTTGGTCTCTCACCAAGTAATTGAGAGTTCATTATGTAAAAAGAGTGAGGACAGGTAGTTTGAAGAATGCCAAGTGCACGTATCAAAACACAAGTAACTATATAAATTGCTATGATTGTTGTGTAGCTTAGAAAGATCTACATTACATTCATGTCTTGTACGTATTATGTACCACTTCATTAGCATATTAAGTCCTACATTTCTACATTAATTTCTACATTTCTATGAATTACAAGCATACGTTAAAGAATAAACTTTAAATGCAGTAATCTGTTTTACTATTTTGCTGACGTTTTTAATATAACTACCTCTGTAGTCTATAGCATGGTATGTTAACTGTGACTGTAGCATATTCCCTTTAATTTAACCCCTAACACCCTACAACAGGTGCACCATTGGGCACCATTGCCAATATTGTGTGCATTAAGTAGAGAGCAGGTTCAAGAGGTC
Organism: Galaxias olidus; assembly: GCA_026901105.3. Taxonomy (NCBI): domain Eukaryota; kingdom Metazoa; phylum Chordata; class Actinopteri; order Galaxiiformes; family Galaxiidae; genus Galaxias; species Galaxias olidus. Next base: position 36,891 of record JAPMUY010000389.1, on the reverse strand, counting down.
TAGCTACTAGGCCTAGTTAATGATTTTTTTCATGATGCACTAAAATAATTGTGTTGTGTTATAACACAATTGTTACATAAATAAAGCTTATTATTATTATTGGCTGTTGAGGCCAGTGTCTGTAGCGGAGGTGATGCTGAGGGACAGGGTGACCCAAGTCATGGTGGTGATGATGAGGAAGAGGAGAATGGAGCAGAAGCAGGAAACGGTAAAATAACAGTGACAGGTGCAGGTGCAGTGTGTAGTGTGCAGGGCTTGGGCACCATTGGCCACCATTGTGTGCATTAAGTAGAGAGCAGGTTCAGGAGGTATAGCTACTAGGCCTAGTTAATTGTTTTATTTATGATACACTAAGATAATTGCGTTGTGTTATAACAATTGTTATTTAAATAAAGCTTATTATTATTAGCTGTTGAGGCTAGTATCTGTAGCGGAGGTGATGCTGAGGGACAGGGTGACCCAAGTCATTGTGGTGATGATGAGGAAGAGGAGAATGGAGAAGAAGCAGGAAACAGCAAGAAAACAGTGACAAGTACAGGTGCAGTGTGCAGGGCTGGTAGGCAATCGTGTTATGCATATAATTAGATGTATTAGGATATAGTTATATGTTTATGTTCCAAGTTCAATCACACAGAAATTCGGAGCTTATCCACCATTGCCTTTATTGAATGGCCTGCTGGCCTGCCATATGATCCATTCCAATTATAAAATTAGTTATTGGTAATCTTATTGATTATAGATGTTCTCCTCATGCAGATGTAGCAGTACAATCAGCACAGGCAGAGGCTGGGTCAAGCGCAGGGGAAGCGGAGCCAGGGATAGACACAGATGAAGATGAGGGCTTTAATTTTTTGTGCACGTCCGGCCTCCAAAGATTTCAATCTATTTTTATCTTACCATCCCCAACAACCCCCCAGAAAAGGAACAAGTATCTATCAAACGAAAGACGGTATTAAGAGAAAGTGGCTCACATACTATAAGAAAGAAAATTCACTGTACTGCACAGTATGTTTGGCATATGCAAAGCCATCTGCAAATGAAAATGCATTTATTAAGGGAGGAATGACAGCCTGGAAGCACGTACATCAGAGAATCGAAGAGCACGAAAGAAACCAAGCCCACAGAGATAGTGCAGAGGCCTATTTTATGAAGGCCAGTCAAGCAGACATAGCAAGCCTACTCGGTGGAAAATAAATCTCTCTTCACCGTGACCAGGTCAGAAAGAAACGCCAAGTCATGGACCGTGTCATAGAAGTGATTAAAGTGATTGGAAAGTGTGGTCTTAGCTATAGAGGCACTAAATTTGAAGCTGCTTACACCTGGGAGAACATAGCTGTTGATCATGGAAACTTCTTGGAAATCATAATCCTGCTGAGCAAATCTCTCTACAAGAGCATGTTAATGAATGTGTACAAAACAGCAAAGGCCTGCTTAAAACTGCGATGAAAGGCAGAGGATCCTATGTTACAATGCTCTCTAAAACAACCGTCAACAAAGTAATCGATGTAATCAGCCACTTAATCAAAGAAAGCATTTCTAGGGAAGTAAGGGAGGCAGGAATGTTTTCTGTGCAAATTGACACCACACAAGATGTTACCTCCACAGACCAGTGTGCTGTTGTCCTCAGGTATGTGACTGATGTGGTCCATGAGAAGCTCATAGGTGTGTTGGAGTGTGAGTCAACTGGAGAGTATTTTGTGGAGCTACTTAAAGAAACTCTGGCAAAGGTGGGCACCAATCTTAGGAATTGTGTTGGCAACTCAACAGATGGTGCCGCAAACATGCAAGGCCAATACAAGGGGTTTTCTACTTTACTGTCATCAGAGTCTCCTAACCAAGTGCACATCTGGTGCTATGCACATGTGCTGAATCTCGTTCTGGGAGACACCACAGGGGTGGTGATAGAAAGTGCATCCCTTTTCTCCATTGTGAATGATGCTGCTGTTTCTATTAAGGACTCATACAAGCGTAGGAATATGTGGGAGAAAGTGAGTGATGACAGGCGACACAGACGGCTGTCTCCAATCGGGAGGACTAGGTGGTGGGCCAAGGATCAGGCTTTAAGCAAGATATTTGGCTGTTTTGGTAACCCAGACAATGCCTTGTTTGTTGATTTAAGCACAACACTGACAATTATAGTGGAAGATATGTCAATGAAAGCATATGTCAGAGCAAGAGCTTGGCGGGTACATTGAGTCCCTACTGAAGCACGAGACAGTGCTGACAGCACAGATATTCTTGAGGATCTTTGAGATCACCTCACCACTCTCCAGATACCTCCAGACTAGTGGCATGGACTTAATCACTGCTCATCGGCTTATAATTGGGGCCCAAGACAGCTTAAAAACATGCATCCGGGACATGGATGGTGTCACAAAAGCTGCTAGCTGTCTATGTGGAGTGGGCTAACAATAAGTTGGAAGAGAACGGATCCGAAGAGGTGGTTCAGGCAGCTCTGCCTGAAAAAAAAATCTGAAAGAAGAAGACCTACCAGACGAGGTCATAGAGGAAGCACATTCGTTGAGTGCAGAGGATCAATACAGGTTCAAGGTACACAATGTCATTTTGGACCGTCACTCAGAGCATTCAGACTCGCTATTCAGCAAATGTAGCTCTCTATGATGATTTTGCGTTTCTCGATCCAAGAAACTTTGGGAAACTGAGAGATAGGGGGCTTCCATCTGAATGGCTCGAACAACTCAGCAAATGCCTCCTTAGGTTTGATGAGAGAGCCACGCTTGGAAGGCTCAAGACCGAGCTCTGTAGTCTGACCAACCAGTGGGAGAGACTTAAGTTGCCCCATCTTGAGTCTTACAGTGTCAGAACTGTAGAAGAGACACAGGACGGAGGAGACATGGAGCTGACTAACACTAGCTGCACCTCCTGTAAAGACTGTGCAATTTGTGTTTATCACATCCTCTCCAAATACAACCTACTGACTGATGCCTATCATGTCATTGGATTGGCCTACAAGTTCCTGCTGACACTCTCTTTCAGTCAAGTGGCCTGTGAGAGGACCATCTCTACACTCAAGTTTGTAAAGAACAGACTGAGAACCACCCTGACACAGGAGCGTCTTGAGGCATTCTTGTTAATGAGCACAGACAAAGAAATCCTGATGACTTTAGACAACGATGGAGTCATAGACAGAGTTGCAGAGACCAGTGAACTGCTCCGACGCTTGCTGGTGATGTGAGTTAGGACAGTCTCCATTTGTTTTTTGGGTTTTGGGAACCTATAGGTCTGTATACCTTTTTTTCTGCTGCTGAAACTGCAATACCCCCCCCCCCCCCCCCATCATCATCATCTAGTTAATTAAAATATTACCTTTCACATAGGCTATTATATATACATTATTGACTAGAGTGCACACACAAAATAAACTCAAAAGCATGACTTAGGATAATAAATAGCCTACAAACGGATGTGTTGTGTTATGATTGTGTGATTTGTTTTAGTAACATAACTCCTCAAATATGTTGTACAGTTTAATCGGGAAGCATATTTAATAGGATCTGAATTAATTAAACTGTAGCCTCATTGCATGTTCTGAAATTAAATATTCTCATAAATAGTAAGGTAAGCATTAAGACAAACTACGTTTAAACTAATTCCGGTTTCTATGCCTCAGTCGGGCAGATATGAGCGCACGGTTTCATTGTTATCACATGTTCGTTGCGCAGAACTGTCAATCGGGAAAATGACCACACCGAAGGTGTAAGCAATTGGGTAGCCAGTATAAATGAATATTAATTACGGGCGTTGGACTGACTATTTATAGGCAACTGGGCGTTAAAAGGGTGAGACAAGACGCACGCTCACCTACGCCAAATTTAGAGGTGATTTACATAGGGAAATCGGCGTGCGTGCGCACTGTTTTATATATCTGAATATTTTTGAGCGCATGCAATTCCTGAATTTGTCCGTACACAACCTTTTGAAGTGAATCCTCACAGGTTTATATAAATGAGGTCCCTGGTCTTGTTTTGTTTCAGTGCAGTGGAGACGTGCATATACAAACTGAGGTGACAGGTGTCAGCAATACATTGGAAAGTGTCTTGAAGGTCATCAGATTCTCTTAACACCACAAAACAGAAAATTCACTTCTCGCGCACGTTTGGCCGCTCGCAAAAAAAGGCCAATCCATCTCAAAGTCCCGGGCCGAATTTCTGTCCCAGTACGTCCCTGCCTCTGGGACATTATTTTTCGGTCTATCTGACGCCGCCAGGTTGCACCTCAGACTGTCCAGGAGCTCAGTGATGCCCTGGTCCAGATCTGGGAGGAGATACCCCAGGACACCATCCGTCGTCTCATTAGGAGCATGCCCCGACGTTGTCAGGCATGCATACAAGCACGTGGGGGCAATACACAGTACTGAGCACCATTTTGAGTAAAAATGGACTAGCCTGCCGCATCATTTTTCTCTTTGATTTTTGGGGTGTCTTTGAATTCAGCCCTCTGTAGGTTGATAATTTTCATTTCCATCAAACGATGTGGCATCCTTTCGTTCCTAACATATTACCCAGTCCATATCAGTATAGATATCCAGCATGATTTTTTTTCCCATTGAGATCTGATGTGTTTTCAAAGTGCTCCTTTCATTTTTTTGAGCAGTGTAAATAGGTAAATATTGCATATTTCACTGATTTAAGAATATGTACCAGTTCATCAGTCCATCATCATCGTCATCCGCTTGGTCCGGGGTCGGGTCGCGGAGGTAGCAGTTCAAGCAGGGCATCCCAAACTTCCCTTTCCCGGGCCACATTAACCAGCTCTGACTGGGGGATTCCAAAGGCGTTCCCAGGCCAGTGTGGAGATATAATCCCTCCACCTGGTCCTAGGTCTGCCCGCGGCCTCCGCCCAGCTGGACGTGCCTGGAACACCTCCCTAGGGAGCGGCCAGGTGGCATCCTTACTAGATGCCCGAACCACCTCAACTGGCTCCTTTCTACGCAAAGAAGCAGCGGCTCTCTACTCCGAGTCCCTCACGAATGGCTGAACTTCTCACCCTATCCCTAAGGGAGATGCCAGCTACCCTCCGGAGGAAACTCATTTCCGCCGCTTGTATCAACGATCTCGTTCTTTCGGTCATGTCCCACCCTTCATGACCATAGGTGAAGTAGGAACGAAGATAGACCGGTAGATTGAGAGCTTTGCCTTCTGGCTCAGCTCTCTCTTCGTCACAACGGTGCGATAGAGCGACTGCAACACCGCACCCGCTGCTCAATTCTCCGGCCCATCTCTCGTTCCATTTTACCCTCACTCGAGAACAAGACCCCAAGATACTTGAACTCCTTCACTTGGGGTAAAGACTCATTCCCTACCTGGACTAGACAATCCATCGGTTTCCTGCTGAGAACCATGGCCTCAGATTTGGAGGTGCTGATCCTCATCCCAGCCGCTTCACACTCGGCTGCGAACCGATCCAATGAGTGCTGCAGGTCGCAGACTGATGATGCCATCAGGACCACATCATCTGCAAAAAGCAGTGATGCAATCCTCTGCCCACCAACCCGCAGCCCCCCTCCCCCGCGGCTACGCCGTGAGATCCTGTCCATGAATACCACAAACAGGATAGGTGACAAAGCGCAGCCTTGGAGGAGGCCAACCGTCACCGGAAACGAGTCCGACTTACTGCCGCAGACCCGGACACAGCTCTCGCTTTGGGAGTACAGAGTCCTTTGATCAGTCCTTTGATATTAAATAAAACGTATATTTTTTATTAAACTACTCAGTTGTTTCATGTAAAAACAAATCCTACGCTCTTTGGAAGCTAACTGTGAATAAGCAAGAGCTGTATAGATACTAACACTTTTATGTTGTGAAACTAAGTTTTACTTTTGTATGACTGAAAGACTCGGACCAACATCCATCCATCCATCCATTAGCTTTACCGCTTATCCTGTACAGGGTCACGGGGGGGGCTGGAGCCTATCCCAGCGGACACAGGGTGAGAGGCGGGGTACACCCTGGACAGGTCGCCAGTCTATCACAGGGCCGACATATAGGGACAGACAACAACTCACATTCACATTCACACCTACGGGCAATTTAGAGTCACCAATTAACCTGCATGTTTTTGGACTGTGGGAGGAAACCGGAGTACCCGGAGGAAACCCACGCAAACACGGGGAGAACATGCAAACTCCACACAGAAACACCCTTAGCAACAGGGCTAACCACCGAGCCACCGTGCTGCCCTCGGACCAACAAAAACGTTATATTTGTGTCGATTCAAACAGTTTCAAAATGCTACACAGCGCCATTTTCTTCACCACTGCGTGAACCTGCTGTCGTTTAAACTACATTGTAGCTGTTGGGGTTGTCCTGGCTAAAAATATGTAGGTTATGGTGCTGCTCGCAATCTCTGAACAGCTAATGTTAGCAAAGTCGCAGCTTGCTAGTAGAAACCATCGTTTCTGACTAAATAGAGTGGCAGTTTCTGTAAAACTAGACAATTTAGGATTAGCTAACAATAATATATTTTCTTTTAGCTACACATATCAATTGTTTTCGTAAACTTCGTCACTTCTAAATTCTAAAATTATCATAATCTGCTTCATGGTAGGCAGGACAAACGCGTTTTCAGTTTTTTTTTTTTAAATCAAGTGATTAAACTGAGAATATTCCGAATTTGTGTTACTTACTAAACGTTTATTAATAAAAACAAAATCATAAATTTTAAGTTTTTCGAAAAGTGACAGTTTGTGTCAAACAAAGATTTTTAATTTTACCGAGTTGATCCTTCTTTTTAGCGCGCCGTTGTCAAAAAGCTCAAACCTCCTATGCGCAACTTTGACATGAGTTTACTTCTTTATCGTGGGACAAATAATGGATATGTTGCTACAAATACTTAAAAAAAACTCACTGCCTTTACTTTAGGTTCGTTTACCTAAATTAAGGCTACAATATTAAAAACGTGTACTCTGAAAACCATGAATATGTCATCATCTTAGCTTTTTCAGGACGCGGTCCTAAACAACAAAAATTACGGCTCCAAATGACAGCCTACTGCTTGCAATTGCATTTGTACACCATAATCAGTGCCAGACTATCACCGTGTCGAAAATACAAATACAGTAAAATATAGATCCCATTGCAAGATCATTGCTCAATATTATTTGTACATAATCTGCTTATTTAGCCTATAAAGCTGCAATTATCAGGCATATTCTCTCGTTGAGGGGATATTATCGTTTTCCTTGCCTCCCCCACAGTTCTCACCCATTCGTGCTTGCAAGTCACCACTCTCTCCCCAACAAACTGGTATATTATAGGCCTAAATTTCATTTATAATGATGATGATCATAAATTTTTAGCTGTCTACGAGTAGCCGATCTGCTCATTTCTGCAGTCTGCTCTGCAAACCTAAACAAGACAATAAACCATCTGACTATTTGTTTTCTTGAGGCACTGATTTTTCATGCACGCATCAGTGGTCAGAAATACTGGACATGCCACTCTAAAGTTAAAATTCAATGTGTTATAGTACATGACACGTATTTTAAATATATATTTGTTTACTGATTGGTTGGTCCCCGTAAGGTCATGTCCGGACAGGGGTGTACTTCAAAATGAAGCAAAGTTTTACCGTCAAAAATTATGGGAACACCGAGGCAAATTCATTTCAAGACAAAGAGTGCTGGACTTTCTTGTGCCCGTTTGAGAAAGAAATCAGAGCATTACGACCAAAGCCAGCGTTGACCACCACGCAGAGGCGTTTTGAAATGACAAAATTATGTTATTAACAGTAGAAATATGGAAAACTGGAATTATCAGTGATTGAAGAATATATTCTTAACCCAGTCCATCAATCGTTGGATATTAAATAAACATATATTTTTTTATTAAACTACTCAAATTTGAGGATTTTTTCAAATAACAACAAAACCTACGTTCTTTGAAAGCTAACTATGAATTAGCAAGAGATCTATAGATATAAACACTTATATTATGTGAAACTAAGTATTACTCTGGAATTACTTAAAAGATTCAGATCAACAAAAACTTTATATTTGTGTAATTTAACCTCTTATGACTCTTGTATAATTTGAATAAAACGCCTATCAAGGCATACCCAAAGTAAATTGAGTGCTGTTCTTGAACCATTTTGAGTATAGGCATGGTGTTGGTCTCATCACAGAAAATTAAACAGTTTAAAAACGGTACACAGCACGGTTTTCCTCACGCTGCGTGAATACAGCTGCCGTTGACTACACTGTAGCTGTTGGGTTTGTCTTGCCTATTCATGGACTGCCTGAAGTGAGTGAAGGAGTGAAATTACTGCAGACTAAAACATACTGCCTCAGCTATTGACGAGTCCTACCTGTAATGTTATAGCTTGAAGACTTCCCCACTTCATGTGATCGATACATGCTTTTAAAATAATTTAAGAAAACTTTAAGCTTGGGAAATCCTCGTAGTAACCCTTTTATACATAAGCGAAGCTATGTAGACCCCCTCTAATGCTAAACATGGGTCAAAAATGACCCAGATTAATTTCCTGTTTTTTCATGCATAGTGTTTCTTTGCTATATCTTTTGAAATCAATTTATTTCATAATTTATTTATTTCATGATACCTTGTATTAAATATATCCTTTAAGATTACCACGAATCATTATTTCAATGTTTCCTTTCTTACTTAATGAACAAAAACAGTTGTACTACTACATCAACACACTTGGGCCAAAAATTACCAAGAGATACCACATAACACCCATCTTTGCAGCCCTTCTTGGGTTACCTGTGAGTTTTAGAATTGATTATAAGATTTTACTGCTAGTGTTCAAAGCCTTGAATGGTTTGGCATCTGTCTATATCTGCAATCTGCTTCATAGGTGCAGTATGTAGTTCTAGAGGGGAACTGGGGAAATTGGAGAAAAAATTGCAAGAATCACAACACTCAAAAAAGCCAACCTCCTGAGTCTTTGGTCCCTCCTATCCCTCTCAAAGGCCCATCCCACACATGCCCGTGCGCGCTCTGACTTGTGTTGTGCACATTTTTGGTTCTCACAAACAACGCATAGAGCGATGTCTGATTCAGAGGTGAGAAACAAAAGAATCCCGAACGTCTGATCGTAAACTATCTAAAACTGAGTGGTTCACACCAAAGCAAAGAGCAGAGACACAAATGACTGTTTCCATAGTGACGACATAGTCAGCTAACATTTACAAAACAATTTCATAATTGTATTCCCCTGTTATTATGAGCAAGTGCATGACAATCGTTTTTATTTAGCTGCGGTTGGCACCATAGCTACTATACGTTGTCGAGTATATCTGTTGTGTATTTTGTTCCTTATTAAAATAACACTTACCCCGATGTTTGCAGGAATTCAGAGGCAATGTTTTTGGCTTGGAAAAGGTGACTTTATTTGACAAGACAACACAGACATGAAAGCCCTGCAGGACCCTCCATTCCCAAAAAATCTCCTCTCTCCTCTCCCAAACAACTTCTCCTCCTCTCCAAAAACAACTCAACTCCCAACCCTTCTGGTCTCTTCCTTTTATCCCCAGAAAACACAGGCAGTCACAAGGTTTCCTCGTGCTACTCATGCTACAGATTCCATATATTGATTTTAGCCATACAGCCTAGTCACATATGGCCTCAAAGGTTACCCGTGCAGTTCCAACCATACAACGTAAACACGTGGTTTCAAAGGTTGCCCGTGCAGTTCCAACTCTACAGCATAAACACATATGGTTTCGAAGGTTGGAACCGCAAACACAAGGCCTCCGTGTGACTCAGATTACATACATTGAAAATTCTACATATCCAACATATGCATGTAAACGAATAATGCCTTTTTGACAAATCTGGCGCGATACTTCCTGACGTTCTAACACTGCACTTGGCGATTTGACAAGTCAGGCAAGTTTTTTGCAACGACATTCAGCCTCCTTGCAACTAGTTCACACTGCTGCTACTTTTGTCTGCGACGCGAATCGTAACAACAAGCTTGTTTGGAGGGTGACGCTGTAAGCAGATCTGTATTTTACCTAGGAGTGTGCACGCGAGGTGATTGACAGGCAGGTAGCCCTTACTCCTTGCAAAAAACTCCCGATTGGTTAGGGAGGGGCGGGCGTCCCTAGATTTTTTAAATGCTGAATACAGGGCCCAGGGCGCTCATACATAGCGCACCTTCTCACTGAGCGTTTGGTTTAATGATATCCTAATGATATCAGGCAAGCCACCGCAGTTTCCTCTTTTAAATAATTTCTTAAAACTCACTTTTATCTTAAAGCTTTCTCTTAACCACCACCTTTGATTTTGTTATTTTAGTTTATTTGTATTACCTGATTTTAGTGTGTCTTAATTATTCAATTTTTTACTGTTATTTTTATTGTAAAGCACCTTGTAGCCCTGTTTTGAAAGGCGTTATATAAATAGTTATTGCTTGTTTAAACGTCATATCTAACATAATCAGTGTGGTTTTAGATAATATCTAATCTGTCATTTCTGAGCTTCTATTACTGCAAACTACTTACACATTACATCAATGGATGGTCAAGATTTTCAAAATAAAAATTAATAAGCAATGAAATCTTCTATTCTGTCCAGATGGTGGTTGAAGAACAACTAGATACCGTTTGAGACTTCATTTAATTCAGCCTGGACACCATTTATAAGAAACATAAACAATGACTAAAACTTCACACAACAAAGTAATATAATGTTCTAGGTTAAACTACACAACTTTAAACTAAAGGGCCAATTGGTTGGTCAGTTGACACAAAGCACTGGATAACAAAACAAATAGGTTTAATGCCAAAGACCAACAACCAAAAAAAACAACCTATTTGCTCTCACTATCAAAAATTATACATTTTACAATAACAAAAATGTATCCGTCACACTATTTCAATTAAACACTATTTTAATGAATCACTTTTCTTAAGTTACTAATTGTAGACCATAAAGGTTGCATTATTTTAATGAGGCCATACACTTATTCCGTAAGGTAGTCAACACCTCGTTTGACGAGTAAGATGTACAGTATCAAGACATACCAAAACTGCCAACTCGATTTGTTCCAACTCCAAAACGATAGGGATTTTGAACTTCAAGCTCCATACAATAACAAATCCAAAAGTAAAAAATTAACAAAAAGGTTATTATTACATCTTCTAATTAACATTCTTCATCCTATTTTTTGTGCAAAACTTCAAGTATTACGATCAAAATGAATAACAATTATTTGGCAAATGATATGGAATTAAAAGTACATTAAGTGATTTTCTTTGATTATTCCTGACATCTGAATACAACTGTTTTTAACTTCACGTATGAACAGAACAAGAATGTAAACAAATGCATGGTACAGTAGACTAAGACCATTTGAACAATCCAACACCGTCTTATTCATAACATAAAGAGTTAAGACAAACAGAGCTTAAAATGTATCTTGAGTATACGGTTTATCAAAAGGTAAAGAAAATAAATACTTAGCAAAAGTTGGCAGTTCAGGCAGTCATTGTTTTCATAGCTGGTCTAACACCAACTTTTACAGTAATCTCGCCATCAATAAACAAGTTCAATAACAACGGACTGATTGCAATACAGAAAAATACCCACAGGTTGGGTAGGTCACATTTCAAGAGCTAAAAGAAATTAGAGGACTTTGAGTTAACAAACAGTGAGCATCCACCACATAGCCAACACAAGTCCAGTTCCTTCTGACATGCAACAGCTAAAAACGGGTAGAGGGGCAAAGTTTGGGGGATGGGAAAAGACGTCTAAAGGGAGCCCAGTCAGAGATCGATGATGACTTCTCATATTAGGCACTTTCTGTCACTTCCAGCTGGCTGAAGGAGGTGATAACGTTGTAGCGGGCCTTCTCATCCTCAGTCAATTCTGTGTTTCCCGGCCGTATCACCACCACAGTGTTTACCCCTGCATCCGCAGCAGCCTTGGCCTCTGCATGAAAGACGCAGATCATTCAAATAACTGACAACTTTACAACCACCAAACGACTATTTAGACGTAAAATAAGAAATGATATCTTAAAATAAAATAAATAAAACACAAGATGAGTATTTGAAAATCCCCCCAAAATATTTGCCTTTAACTCAAAATTCTGTAAAAACATGGAATATGTTCTCCCTAATGCTTATCATGGATTGTGGCAAAGTATATATTTTAATTTTCAGTAAGAAAGTGATGATGAACTTAAATATCAAGTTGAAGTAGATTGTTAGTTGTAGACTGTTGTGGTAACAATTATACAACAAAAAATCTACTACTCTGGTTTTACTATTTATAGTTGTTCAGTTGTTCTCTTTGGCCTCCCTAACTCCGTTAACTTAATTACTAGGAATTAAGGTAATCTTTCCACCTATTTAAAACCCCACTCCAAGAACCTTGGAGTGATTTTTGACTCTGCTTTTAAATTTGACAAGCAGATAAATGCAGTGGTAAAATCCAGTTTCTTTCAATTACGGACCCTGGAAAAAAAAAAAAACCTTTCCTGTCACTGAAGGATTTGGAAAAGGTCACCCATGCTCTAATTCTTTCCCGTCTTGACTACTGCAACTCCCTGTTCACTGGAATCAGCCAGTCATCTTTGTCCCGCTTGCAGCTGATCCAAAACGCTGCGGCCAGGCTTTTGACTGGATCCAAAAAGAGGGACCATATTTCCCCTATCTTGGCCTCTCTTCACTGGCTTCCAGTTCGCTTTAAAATTGATTTCAAGATCCTGCTATTTGTCTACAAAGCATTGAACCAACTTGCCCCCTCCTACATCCCAGATCTAACGAGACCATCCACCACTCCCAGGCCTCTTAGGTCTTCTGAATTGGGACTCCTGGCCATCCCACACTCCAAACTAAAGCTCAGAGGTGACCGCGCATTTGCTGTCACAGCCCCTAAATTATGGAACAGCCTTCCCTCTCATCAGATTTGCTCCTTCTGTCGATTCGTTCAAGTCTCAGCTCAAAACTAATTTCTTCTCATTAGCCTTTGCATCTTAGTGGTTTTCTATGCACTTAGCTGGTATATAGTATGTATATCACATATATACATGTCACAACTATTTTTTGTTGGTATGTTTGATATACTGTATCTGAATGTGTTGTACAGCACTTTGGTCAGCTCTGCCTGTTTTAAACGTGCTCTATAAATAAACATGATTTGATAGGTATTTGAGTACAACAAACATTTTATACAGTACATACTGAAAACATCTCCCAAATTCAAAAAAACATTACATACATAATTTAGAGCATTTATTTGCAAAAAATGCAATCACAGCTTTCATGCGTCTTGACATGCTCTCCACCAGTCTTTCATATTGCTGTTGAGTGAATTTAAGCCACTCCTGGCGCAAAAATTAAAGCACCTCAGCTTTGTTTGATGGCTTGTGACCATCCACCTTCCTGTTGATTACATTTCAGATATCTTCAATAAAAGGGGTTGCTTGAGCCAGTTAATGGCACGATACACATGCCAGTGATCAGGATCGTACCATGTAAGTGTTGCGTTTTTCGAGCACGGGTCAGGACGCTCTGCACGGGCTTCAGCGCGTTATTGGGGCATCAAAAACAGTGCGTGGTGATGAAGGGGCAATGAGGGGTACTCACGCTTCAGTTGTTAGTGGGATGTCATATGAAGGCGTTGAGTCCGGGGATAGTACAGCATGGGTGTGGAATGATGAATGTGTTTGTACTGAAGGCTAAAGCGATATAGCATCTGTCCCATTCAACTGAAGAGCGCAAACGTAACGCAAATTCTGAATACATTAACTCAAAAGACAGCGCTAATCCTACCTACAACAAACACAAAATGTCGCTGTTCTAATCCTTCTTAAACAAACAGGCTTGAAAACGTATTTGCACCGCGTCCTCAGCCATATCCGATCCGTTGTGATCGGCAAACAAAAACACACAGACCGTATGGCGGCGGCCATCTGTATTTCCCATCAAACCTAACCTGTGTACGGGCACAGATAAGCACCACAACTCGAAATGAACTGGGAACGGCCAAAATCATATATTATATAAAAATAATCATAAATTCATATAGAGCCCACAGGGCAATTAACTAGAAAATGTTTTATATTAATCAGACTTATTCTTAATTATTAATAAGAATATTATTAATTCAAATTATTCCTTATTTTCCATAAATGGCTCCAACAGTAACCACCTCCGCCTAATTTCTAGCCAGGAAAAACACTGTTATATTGGCCAAAAACAAACATTCAAAAAAGCTTATTTACCAAAATGTGTTCTGAAACGATTTGTTTTATCTTTTTTCTCAAGAAAAACCACTATAAAACACATAAGCAGGTTTGGAATTTTAGTACAGACATTGCAGACATTTTTAGAGATTTTTTAAATCTTACACAGACAATATACTTAACTGTATGTCCTAAAAGTTTGTTCTTAAACTTTCAGAACAAGTTGCAACTCCAACTCAACCAAGTAGCCCGTTCAATGTGCATTTAAGAGCACCACAAAAAACGACTCTCAACAGAACAATTCTTATTAGTTTTTAGGTTATACAGAAAACATTTAGTGACAAAGACAAAAAGAGAGACTAAGGAGGTGTTTCTGCAAGGGCAGTGCGTAGGCTACAATATGTAGTTGTTTGTGGTGCAATTTGATGAACAATTTAGTTTAATACATTGACAAGAAAACTTTGCAGCTAATAACCCACTAAAACTACAGTGGTTAGTGGTTAACCCACTAAAACTACATTAGCGACTAGTTGCAGTAGTGCCCCCCAAAAAACTACAAAATCAACACATGGGATAAATATTTCTACAACATTACACATGATGAAAGTCTTGACTTATGGATGTTCTACATTCATTTGCAGAACTAAGTTTGTTAGTTTACCATAGTAGTACCCACCTCGAGTGACATCTGTCAAAAATATAATATTTTCAGGTGGACAACCAATCCTCTCTGCAATTCTCTCGTAGCTCCTGTCCTCGACCTTGAGCCCAATGTTGGTGTCAAAGTGTCCATCAAACAGCTGAAACAACAGAGCATGGTGCCATTACTCAAATAATTAAAAATTAATTTGAAATTAAAGTTTGTACTGTCCAACAACTATAGTAATGAACCTGGACATTAAAGAATGAATGGCCGTTTCTTACATCTAAAACGTCTCCTTCAACTGAATATCCAAACAGCAGTTTCTGTGCCTCCACACTTCCTGAAGAGTAGATGTAGATTTTAAGGCCTTGTCTTCTCCATCTTCTAATAGAAGGGACTACATCCTGGTAAACCCTGTTCCCAACAAAAGATGCAAGTGTTTTTTATGCTTGTTAAGTAAAATAGGATTGTTCACCAGTACTGGAAAATTCTAAGGGTGCCCCTAATAAATGTTAGAATTTAGAACTGGCGCTTTTATGAAGAAAGTCTTAGTTCTCTACATTTCATAGCTCAAACTCCAGAGTGTGACAGCGCAAGCAGTACATAAATCTACTCTTATACTCAAGTCTTCTCTTCTCTCATAGCTTATGGTATGTAATAGGGATGTGCGCGACTAGTCGACTAGTCGGTTAAACGTTGCTGCCATTGCTAGTCGGCACCAAAAATACTAGTCGGTTAAACGTATTATTATATTTTTGTATATAAATTACATATTGACATAACTTGCACTGAAACGTGTGTCTTCCTAGTCAAATGTTGCTATTTCAAAAACGAACATCAGTTACTAACGTTAACAGCGCTGGACAAAAAAAATTTGGGAAAAAAACTTAACACATTGAACAGTACCAGTACCAGCAAGTTAACCAGCAAGGAGGAAAGTGGGACAACCAATGACGTCACGTAAAACCAGCGTAGTTTGGCAGTGCGCTGATAGAGTAGCGTGAAGGCAGCGACATAAGTCACATTAGTGGCGTGACGTATGCAAACATGGCGCCGAAATCTCAGTTCTGCCTTCAAAATAAGAGCTCGTCTTTGATTAAAGTAGTGCAACCAAAATACTAATTACAAATGACCAATAAAGTGTTATGTCATTTTTAATCAGAAATTGAGTACGTTCCACTGCAATTGGCCAAAAAACTTTTAAATTTAAAAAGTTTTATTCTGAAATGTTTGTGTTGTAAAAAAAAAAAAGTCTTAAAAATAAAGTATTTTAGGAAATATTAAAAATATAAAGCAATAAGTTTAACCAAAACAATAAGGTTGCTTCAGGAAAACTATTATTTGTCTAAGTAATTGCATATAGTTTGATGAAATAAAGAGACACATGCCCCTAATTTAGCTCCAAAGGTTTGACTTAAAAGGTCAGATAATAAATGTATTTGTGTTCTTCACCTCATAATATTATTCATCCTTTGTGTTTGATTCTTCATAGAAACCACAGCCCACTCAAGAATGCAACTTTAACCTGAAATCAACCAATGAACCTGTTCAAATAAGAATTGTCTGTTCTCTAATCAGAACATCCCCCGCCATACTTTCCCTGCTCTATTGTAACCTCATCTCTAAAGGCCCCAGCCTTCTTTACATGGTCCTTAAAGCTGGACACTGTGCCCGCCAACAGGAATTCAAGCCGCTCCTCAACCCATCTTCCTCACACTCAGCTCCGTTGCTGCCATACTATCTGCCTACACCAGCGTTCAGCTATCCAGCTCAGGCAGCATCACAACCCACTCCAGTCTGGATGAGGCATAACCCAGAGCCCATAAAAACACCTACTATGCTACGATCAATGTTAATCTGAACAGGTCTTGTGTTGTTTTTTAATAGTCTTTGTTTGTAGTCTCTAACAGTATGTAAAAGGTTTTAAACTTTTCAACTCACTAATCATAAAGGCAACAGGTGTAGTAACATGTAGGGTTGATTGTGTTGAAACAACTATTTCACTGTAAAAGATTTGTTTATTATTATTAATTATTCAGTTTAGATTTTACTAATCCAACCATGGCATCCCAGAAAGCTGTGTTGTTTTTAGTCATTTTATGAAAAATGCAAATTCCACATTCAGTAAAACAAATTACTTTCAAGGTGAACATTTTTAAATATCCTTTTGTTTTATTGTTCTTTGTGTCTTCCTTCTATTGTTTTACTGTTAAAAACAGTGAAGACTTTAACTCATCGATATTAAAGTCAGATTGCAAGTTTGGTTCAGAATTGGTTTTCCTCAGAAGAGATGTGCATGTGTCAATTCCACTTTTGTGTTTACAAGCAAAAGATTTTAACTAAATACCCTTGGAAAATGTATGTGAATATTTAACTTTCACTCATTCATGCTTTATAGCAAGGTTTTTTTTTTTCTCTGTAAAGGCGTCATTACATTAAACCTGCTTTGTCTATGTGAAATGTAGAACATGTCTCATCATCATCATCATCATCTTCATCCGCTTTGTCCGGGGTCGGGTCGCGGAGGTAGCAGTTCCAGCAGGGCATCCCAAACTTCCCTTTCCCGGGCCACATTAACCAGCTCTGACTGGGGGATTCCAAGGCGTTCCCAGGCCAGTGTGGAGATATAATCCCTCCACCTGGTCCTAGGTCTGCCCCGCGGCCTCCGCCCAGCTGGACTTGCCTGGAACACCTCCCTAGGGAGGCGGCCAGGTGGCATCCTTACTAGATGCCCGAACCACCTCAACTGGCTCCTTTCTACGCAAAGAAGCAGCGGCTCTACTCCGAGTCCCTCACGAATGGCTGAACTTCTCACCCTATCCCTAAGGGAGATGCCAGCCACCCTCCGGAGGAAAGTCATTTCCGCCGCTTGTATCCGCGATCTCGTTCTTTCGGTCATGACCCACCCTCCATGACCATAGGTGAGAGTAGGAACGAAGATAGACCGGTAGATTGAGAGCGTTGTCTTCTGGCTCAGCTCTCTCTTCGTCACAACGGTGCGATAGAGCGACTGCAACACCGCACCCGCTGCTCCAATTCTCCGGCCCATCTCTCGTTCCATTTTACCCTCACTCGAGAACAAGACCCCGAGATACTTGAACTCCTTCACTTGGGGTAAAGACTCATTCCCTACTTGGAGTAGACAATCCATCGGTTTCCTGCTGAGAACCATGGCCTCAGATTTGGAGGTGCTGATCCTCATCCCAGCCGCTTCACACTCGGCTGCGAACCGATCCAATGAGTGCTGCAGGTCGCAGACTGATGATGCCATCAAGACCACATCATCTGCAAAAAGCAGTGATGCGATGCCTACCAACCCGCAGCCCCCCCTCCCCCGCCGTGAGATCCTGTCCATGAATACCACAAACAGGATAGGTGACAAAGCACAGCCTTGGAGGAGGCCAACCCTCACCGGAAACGAGTCCGACTTACTGCCGAAGACCCGGACACAGCTCTCGCTTTGGGAGTACAGAGATTGGATGGCCCTGAGTAGAGACCCCCTCACCCCATACTCTCGCAGCACCTCCCACAGTATCTCCCGGGGAACCCGATCATACGCCTTCTCCAAATCCACAAAACACGTGTAGACCGGATTGGCATACTCCCAGGCCCCCTCAAAGATCCTCGCGAGGGTAAAAGCTGGTCCGTTGTTCCACGACCAGGCCGGAAACCGCATTGTTCCTCCTCAATCCGAGGTTCGACTATCGGTCGAACCCTCCTTTCCAGCACCCTGGAGTATACTTTCCCGGGAGGCTGAGTAATGTGATGCCTCTGTAGTTGGCACACACTCTCCGGTCCCCCTTTTTGAACAGGGGAACCACCACCCCGGTCTGCCACTCCTTAGGTACTGTCCCCGACTTCCACGCAATGTTGATGAGACGTGTCATCCATGACAGTCCCTCAACACCCAGAGCCTGGGGCTTTGCCACTGTGGAGTTGTTTGACTACCTCAGTGACCTCCGCCAGGGAAATTGATGCTGATCCCCCATCATCCTCCAGCCCTGTCTCTACTATGTAGGGTGGGATTGTCGGGTTCAGGAGTTCCTCAAAGTGTTCCTTCCACCTCCCAATCACCTTGTCAGTTGAGGTCAACAACGTCCCATCCTTACTGTATACAGCTTGGATGGTTCCCTGCTTTCCCCTCCTGAGGTGTTGGATGGTCTTCCAGAACCGCTTTGGTGCCAGCCGAAAGTCCTTCTCCATGGTTTCTCCGAACTCCTCCCACACCCGCTGCTTTGCTTCTGCCACGGCCGAGGCTGCAGTCCTTCGGGCCTGTCGGTACCTTGCAACTGCCTCCGGAGTCGCCCGGGAAAGCATGTCCCGGGAGGCCTCCTTCTTCAATCGGACGGCTCCCCTGACCACCGGTGTCCACCAGGATGTTCGAGGGTTACCGCCCCTTGAGGCACCTAAGACTTTGAGACCACAACTCTCAGACGCAGCTTTAGCAATGGAGGCTTTGAACATCGCCCACTCCGGTTCAATGCCCCCAGCCTCCACAGGGATGCCAAAGAAGCCCCGCCGGAGGTGTGAGTTGAAGGCCTCCCGGACCGGGGACTCCTCCAGACGTTCCCAGTTCACCCGCACTACACGTTTGGGCTTACCAGGTCTGTCCAGAGGCTTCCCCCGCCACCTGACCCAACTCACCATCAGATGGTGATCAGTTGACAGCTCTGCCCCCCTCTTCACCCGAGTGTCCAAAACATATGGCCTCAGGTCCGATGATACGATAACAAAATCGATCATCGACCTTCTGCCTAGGGTGCTCTGGTACCAGGTACACTTATGAGCATCCTTATGTTCGAACATGGTGTTCGTTATGGCCATTCCATGACTAGCACAGAAGTCCAATAACAAGCCACCGCTCGGGTTCAGATCGGGAGGCCGTTCCTCCCAATCACGCCTCTCCAAGTGTCTCCATCATTGCCCACATGTGCGTTGAAGTCCCCCAACAAGACTACAGAGTCCCCCTCAGGAGCCCCATACAAGGCTCCATCCAGGGTCTCCAAAAAGGCCGAATACTCCAAACTGCTGATCGGTGCATAGGCACAGACAACAGTCAGAGTTTTCCCCCCCATGACCCGCAAGCGTAGGGAGGCGACCCTCTCGTCCACTGGGGTAAACTCCAACATAGAGGCACTTAGCCGGGGACTCGTGAGTATCCCCACACCAGCCTTGCGCCTCTCACCCTGGGGAGCTCCGGAGAAGAATAGAGTCCAACCCCTATCCAGAAGTGAGGTTCCAGAGCCGAGGCTGTGCGTAGAGGTAAGCCCCACCAGATCCAGCTGGTAGCGCTCCACCTCCCGCACAAGCTCTGGCTCCTTCCCTCCCAGAGAGGTGACGTTCCACGTCCCCAAAGCCAGCCTCTGCCACCCGGGTCCGATCCGTCGAAAACCTCTGCCTTCAGTGCCACCTTTCTGGCAGCGCACCCGACCCCCTTGGTTTTTCCCGCGGGTGGTGAGCCCACGGGACGGAGAAGGCGAGATGTTGGTGTTGTCCACGTTGCTTTTTCGGGCTATGCCCGGCCGGGCTCCGTGGCAAGCCCGGCCACCAGGCGCTCGCTGACGGGTCCTCCTCCTGGGCCTGGCTCCAGAAGGGGACCCCGGGCTTCCTCCGGGCCGGGTATCATCCTCTCTTATAGTTTTTTTCATGAGGGTTTTTGAACCATTCTTAGTCCGGCCCCTCGTCCGAGACCAATTTGCCATGGGAGACCCTACCAGGAACACAAGGTTCCAGACAACACAGCCCCCAGGTTCATAGGGACACACAAACCTCTCCACTACGATAAGGTGATGGTTCCCGGAGAGGAGAACATGTCTCAGTAAAACCATATCTTTTTGTTTAGCTTAGACCCTCTACTAACAACATATGCAGAGATTATACTTAGATTTGCGCAATTTCAGGTGCGGTACAGGTTCAAAGGTAACAAATGTCTCAAAGTCTATAGAAAGGCGTTGGTTCACTATTGTAGCGTCTTTACATTGAACCTGCTTTATCTATGTGAAATATAGAATATGTCTCAGTAAAACCACATATTTTCCTCTACCTCAGACCCTCTGCTAACAAAATATGCAGAGATTGCAGTTAGATTTGCGCAATTCCATGTGCGGTATAGGTTCAATGGTCACATATGTCTCAAAGTCTATAGAAAGACGTTGGTTCACTATTGTAGCGTCTTTACATTAAACCTGCTTTATCTATATGAAATATAGAAGATGTCTTAGTAAAACCACATATTGTCCTCAACCTTAGACCCTCTGCTAACACAATATGCAGAGATTATACTTAGATTTGTGCAATTCCATGTGTGGTATAGGTTCAAAGGTCACATGTCTCAAAATCTATAGAAAGGCGTTTTTTCTTCTGTAAAGGCCTCATCACATTGAAACTGCTTTATCTATGTGAAATAAAGAAGATGTCTCAGTAAAACCACATATGTTCCTGTACCTTAGACCCTCTGCTAACAATGTTTGCAGATATTATACTTAGATTTGCGCAATTTCATGTGCGGTACAGGTTGAAAGGTCACATATTTCTCAAAGTCTATAGCAAGGCGTTTTTTCTCTGTAAAGGCCTAATTACATTAAACCCCGTTCATCTATATAAAATAGATATGATATATATATATAAAACCATATATTTTTTTTCCACCTATGTATATATGAATACGTTTTTTTTTTTTGGTTTGTTTGTCATTGGTTTGTTTGCCAAATCTTTTCGATATAAGGAAGGATATGTATTTCACCAACTGTCTATACAGTATCAAAAGAATGTCAGTTTTGTTTTGGTTTAAATCCCCCACCCCCCCCCCCCCCCACCCCCGATAACTTGTCCTTTACATGGGCATAAATATATTCAATATTATACTCAGATTAAACCTGCTTAATCTATATGAAATATAGAAGATGTCTCCGTAAACCATATAATTTTCTCCACCTATGCATGTATAAATATCTTTTTTTTTTTGTTTTTGTTTGTCACTGGTTTGTTTGCCAAATATTGCTATAGACTTTTGGACATATGCGACCTTTCAACCTGTACCACACATGCTATTGCGCAAATCGAAGTATAAACTCTGCATCTATTGTTAGCAGAGGGTCTAAATTAAAGAAAAATATATGGTTTTACTGAGACGTCTTCTATATTTCATATAGATAAAGCAGGTTTAATTTACTGAGGCTATAATAGTGAACCAACACCATTTCACAGACTTTAAGACATATGTGACCTTCGAACCTGTACCACACATGCAATTGCGCAGATCTAAGTATAATCTCTGCAAATACTTTAAGCAGAGGGTCTAAGGTAGAAGAAAATATGTGGTTTTACTGAGACATCTTCTATACTTCACATAGATAAAGCAGCTTTAATGTAATGTGGCCTTTACAGAGAAAAAACTCCTTGCTATAGACTTTGAGACTTGAACCTCTACCACACGTGCAATTGCGTAATTATAAGTATTATCTCTGCATATATTGTTAGCAGAGGGTCTAAAGTAAGGAAAAATATTCGTTTTACTGAGACATCTTCTTTTGTTCATGTAGATAAAACAGGTTTAATGCAATGAGGCCTTTACAGAGAAGAAACACCTTTCTATATACTTTTAGATATATGTGACCTTTCAACCTGTACCGCACATGTAATTGCGCGAATCTAAGAATATTCTCTACATAGATTGTTAGCAGAGAGTCTAACCTAAAAAAATAAAATAAAAAATGTTTTAATGAGACATCTATATTTCATATAGATAAAATAGGTATAATGGAATGAGACTATAATAGGGAACCAACGCCTTGCTATAGATTTTGAGACATCTGTGACCTTTGAACACATGCAACTGTGCAAATCTAAGTATAATCTCTGCATATATAATTAACATAATAAAAAATAACATAATTGTTAGCAGAGGGTCTAAAGTAAAGACAAATATATGGTTTTACTGAGACATCTTCATTTACTATAGATAAAACTGGTTAAATCTAAAGAAGTTTTAAACTGATAATTTATGACACTTTTAGATTTATGTGGGGGGGGGGGGGGTCATGAAACTGTATGCAATTATTTTAACAAATTATAGTTTTTCAGAAGCAACTTTATTGCTTTATATAAAAAAAATTTCAAACAAAAATTATGAGAATTCGATTTTCTTAATTATAAAGTTTTTAGGCCAGTTGCAGTGGGAACGTGCTAGTTTTTCTGATTAAAATGAGATAGAACACTTTTTTGGTACTACATTCATCTCAATGACGAACTCTTA
Organism: Galaxias olidus; assembly: GCA_026901105.3. NCBI lineage: Eukaryota > Metazoa > Chordata > Actinopteri > Galaxiiformes > Galaxiidae > Galaxias > Galaxias olidus. The sequence continues at coordinate 13,816 of JAPMUY010000389.1, read as the reverse complement.
TTTTGAAGACAGAACCGCGATTTCGGCGCATTGTTTGACTATGTCAGACCACTAAGGTGACTAATGTCGCTGATTTCACGCAACCCTCTGATCGTCTAGATAATTGGAATGAGGGAATAAGGTTGTATTGTGGGCTGTGTCAGAATTAACTGGCATGTATGGTCACAAGACCGGAGCAATCCGTAACCAGATTCAGCATGTTGACGTTAACCTGCAAATAAAGAAGGCTGCTAGTTCTAGCCAAACTCTGCACACACATCATAACATCGTTTACCGCCCCAACCTACAGACGCTATGATTACGCTAGCCTAACTACTCATTCAATGTTGACAGCCACATATTGGAATATGCTGCTGATCTATATAAAAATGTATTCACATTTCAAACGTCAGATATTATTTTCCACCGAAATAATGTCTTCGGTGTAGGGTTGTTTTCAAAACAATATCAAAACAACGTATTGCGCTGTCTTTCAGCTTGTCACATTACCTTTTCGTCCACTCCCTCGAGCTAGGTTAGATTGAGCGTTCAAAATAGGCTACTGATGGGAGCGTAAATTGAAGAATCTCATGGAGGGGTTAACTTGGTATCACCAAAGAGGCACAGCTGAGTCTGCTCAGTTTGTCAATCAGCTTTATAATACATAACTTGTGGGCAGAGATTTCATGCGAAAGAGGGAGTGTATTAAAGTAAAAGCTGTCTGTCCTTCCCGTAAACATCTGTACCTTCAGAATCTGTTGGCCATATTCGTCCAACTTTGCAGTTATCTACAAGCCAAACCATAACTAATTATGTGATGGGTCAGTGAGTCACACATTTAAATCGCAAAGTCATATTCTTCTTCTACTTATTATTAGGTCGACTTTTGTCCGCCCGCAGTTTTGAATCTATTGATTCCATTCTTGTGCCAACATGTCAGACAAAATACGTTATAGTAGTGTTTGTGTATATATAACTAAGTGATCGGTTCACGTTTTAATTATTATTTTTAATCGGTTTTTGCCCCTTTTGAACTATGACAGGGTTATGTGGAATGCATTGTTGGTGAAAGCCTGACCTTGTTAAAAATGAAACCAAACGGTAGTATATGATCATCGTATGTGTCCACCATTAAATTATGATGAAGCGGCACTGCCAATCTAGCAGCAATAAGCGCCCCCTGTTAACAAACAGGGTCTGGACCGCAGTCCACTTGTGCTGCAGGGGCAGGTTCTGCGCGCTAAGGCGGTCAGTCCAATAACTGCGACGCGTCACATCGCATTTGCGCAGGGAAATGCATTTTCTAGTTTGTAGGTAAGCTCTGATAATTGTAGTGAATACTTATAGACATAGCACAAAATGTTGATTGACTATTTTAATAATTTTACCTCCAGTTCATAGTTCTACTCAGAATCAGATTTTTGGGAATATAAAACATACAGTTTTAAAGCAACTAAAGCTCGACAAACTTGAAAGTTTTAAATACTAGGGATGTTCCTAGCGACTAATTTCCTTGACGTTTAAACGGAAGTTTAAATTTAGACTAGTCGACTAGTCTAAAATGAGGAAAACAGTCAGAAAAGTCCCCAAAATTCTTTGGGATATTCACCAACAAACGCTAAACCATGAAGAACAAACATTTAATTAAATATAGAAAATCTCTTTATTGTATAATGCCAATGAACTGCAATACATAAACAAACAAAAATATATCTTATGTTCGCCGCCGAAACACAACCTTGAAAAAGGAAAACTAACAACTCAAGATCCTTAGATCTTAGATCCTCAAGATCCTTAGACAAGAATGTAGGAACGGTACAATGACCTGAAATGATGAATTGTCTCGCTGAACTGTAAAGGAAAATTAACTGAAACTTAGGTACGCGGACCATACTATAACAAACGTTCCGTTTAATTACTTATAATGTAACATAGGTCAAGTTTAGCAAAATGTCTACACAGTTTAACCTATCTCATGTTCCAAACCAATCCAAAACGCAAATTATTTAATTATGTCGTGGTTATGACATTAATGCATGCTTTCATCTCAAGTCGTTTAGACTACTGCAATGCTTTGTTCTCAGGTTTACCAAGCAAATCAATTCAAAAACTTCAAATGGTTCAGAATGCGGCAGCTAGAGTTCTTACTGGGACTAAAAAGAGAGAGCACATCTCCCCGTTCTCTATGGCCTCCACTGGCTACCTGTATCCCATAGAATAGATTTTAAGGTCATTTTAATGGCCTTTAAAGCACTAAAGGGGTTGGCACCAACCTATATTAGAGACTGCCTCGTTGATTATGTACCTGGCAGGGCCCTTAGATCCTCCAATGCTTCTTTGTTGGTAATCCCAAGGTGAACTATAAGAGGAGCGGAGAAGCATCTTTCAGCTATTTGGTCCCAGAACTGTGGAATTCCATTCCGAGCCATATTCGTGAGGCTGAATCAGTCATTGCTTTTAAAAGGGATCTTAAAACACACCTTTTCAATAAGGCTTTTAATTAAACATTAAGTATAAATATGCTAAAAGTTAAAGGTAGATGTGTGACAATTAAGCTGTGTTCTATTAAATTAAATTTTATTTTATATTATTTAAATAATTATTGTTTTCTAAATACTTTGTAATTTTATGCTGTTTTACAATCATAGTTCTACTATTTTCAATCATATTTTTGTATTTTTTTTAAATGAGATTTTTTTTGTATTCTCTGTTATGTGAAGCACATTGAGCTGCACTTGTTGTATGAAATGCGCTATACAAATAAAGATTATTATTATTATTATTGCCTTGCTAATTATTATCTTAGCATGAAGAAAATGAAACTTTGGCTGTTAATCATCGGCAAAATGGCAATATAGTCCAACTGCACACAAAAACATGGCGGAACGTACGGCCAAGCCTCCGGACATACGGCCAAGCCTCCGGGTGTATAGCCACTTTATTTCCTTTACATCACTCGTCCGGTGACCTATGTTGCTCATTCTTTAGCATTAGAAAAATGTAGTTAGTATTATCGTTAGCATAATTTGCAAATAGCTAAGTATGATTGGTGTAATATTGCTGTTTAAATGAGCTAAAAGCTATGGAGTATTTATATGGTTGTAATGTTACCAAAACACCATATTAGGCCTATTAACCTATAATTTTCAGTTTACGGCGATATGCATGAGTCACAGCACTCACGTTTATTGCTGATACATGTGAATTCCTGTTAGTCAGAAAATAGCCTTGTTTTTCTTTCCTTTTACTGTTTCTTCTTCACTAAGACAACATTTCTATCTAAGACTAACTATCCAAACCATTAAGCTTAGAGAAAAGTACAGCTTCAATTCATTTCCACAAGCCTAATGGCAACATTATCACATTGCTTTTGTTGTGCTGCATTATATCATACTATCATATCATATTCTTGAGGCTTTATTTGTGTAGGAAACCTTGATTTATATGTATTCCGAATTAAAAAATAAGGAATCCCATTAAATTGCTGAGACTTTTTCTTTTTTTAAACAGAGCCCATCATCAATAGCCTACATCAGCCACCCATATCTTCTTAGCAATAGTGGATAGGCAGTAGCAATGAGTAACTAGACTATCATGTGTAAAGGGACCTGTGACACCCCAATGTAAAGCAGTTCAATAAGTAATGCATTATTTATTGTACATAAAGTATTTGACATCCTCATCCTTGATTTAGTCATGATTCATACCTTTCCTTTCTATTATTGACCCAAGGCAAAAACATTTCATGAACCACCTTTTTGTTGTGTTGCCTTCTGAGAAGGTAAGTTTTCACATTGTAACTAAACAATGTAGATAAATTCTGCAGTTCAGATGCATAGTTGTCCCTGGCACCTACTTCTGGATTAGTGTAGAGCTCCAACATCCACAGCCCTGTACTAAATTAGAGTTCAACACTGGTGAATTTTGGTGTGGACAGCAAAGCACTATCCCACCTTAATGTTCACTGACCCTCATTCATGTTTCCTGTTCAATATGCCTCATTCGTGCTTCATAAAACAATCTTTATAGATATTACATTTATTATACATTTAAAAAATTAACAGAGGTATCATTCAGGCCTTCAAACAAAACACTACCTGCAACATAAATGTGAGGGGCATCACAAAATAAAAAGAAGGCCAAACTAAAAACGTAATATGGGTGCTGGCAGTCATGGCACTGTCCCAGGAATTCAACATTCTAGTAATATCTCGGTTTGTGTCCGCTAACAGAAAATGGCACCCTGCGTTCAAGCCTTATACTGGCTGGCAACCCTTCCAGTCGATCATGCCTGTTAAAAAAGGACAGAGTTAAAAACATTAATGAGATGGTACAATTATATGTAAAGTACTAAAAAGCTAATTGTCTGAAAATGTAGTCTTTGCAGGCCCTGGGATGATCCTCTCATACACAGCTGATAAACCAAAAAGAAACATTGTAGTCTGAACAGAATTATTTCAGTGAATGTGGTCGTGTGTGGGAACATGACCGCCAGATTATACAAAACCCATGCAACTTAACAATATGGGCAGGTCAAACAGCCAAGCTGGAGTCAAATGGAGATTCAACAATGTAATGCTCTTTCCCTGTGTGGTGTCAAAAACTCAAATTAACTGTTCAGATGCAATTAACAAGACAACGCTACGCAACTGAATTCATACCTTATCTCTGCAATGTCCTTGACCATGTGCAAGCATTAATTTTCAGCCTGTAAATATGAAATGTATATCAGAATACCGTTGCGAAAAACTTAAAGCCTACTTTCTTTATTGTATAACATATACAAATAAGACTTAAGGAAATTATGCAATACATATTCTACTTTACACATCTACAAATGACATTGGTTGATTTCAGAATGGCACACTTTTACTACACTTAGGGTTTGCTTTAAAATGTACCCTCTACGCATGTTTCACTTTCATCACTGCTATCGCATGCACTAAGTTTTTTTAAATTGAGCACACCTGTTGGGCCTTCCTTGGGCTAGTATGAAGTAGAAGTGTGCCATTCTTAAAACTGTCATTGTTTTTTATTCACCAGTTTTTATTTACCACTCAGTGTCGACCACTCCTCACATTGCTCTCCACAACCTTAAAACAGAACTGTCCAGGTCCACATACCGCTGCAATAAACATAGCTTTAACCATATCAAAATGATGTAGTATATTTTTGAAAAAGGCATATTAGTCATCTTGCAAAGGTAAATATAAATAACTTTGCTTTACAACTGGTTTTCTACCAACTTTTCTCCTGTCTTGGATTGTTGCCTGTGCTGTTGCACACACCACCAGTTTGCCTTCATTACAAGGCAGCTGTCAATGTTCTCAGCTATAGGCTAGTGAAACTTTACCGTCGATAACCTTCCTTCTCGATACTGCAATGAAGGAGCTGGACGTGCATTCACAGAATAAAACAAGTCTTAATGTGGTGGTAAACCTAAATACATACAGCTCCAGTAAAAAGTTTGGACACACTTTCCCATTCACTTAGCATCCTAATGTTTCTGGCTACATCAGTGTGGTGAACACTGAATAAGCCAAAACATTAGCATGCTACGTTAGCATTCTGACTACCAAGTTAAAAGGTGACTCTGGTCGGATAATAATTTAAGTAAGGCAAACTATTCAAAATACAAATAAACAAATGGATGCCATAAAAACATTCTTGTTACTTTACCTTTACCATGGTGGAAACTGCGAACAGTGTAGGCTATATGGTGGAAACTGAACAGTAGGCTATATTATAATAATAATAGCTCTGGAGTCCCATTGTGAAGGAGAAGTGGAGGGCAGCGAAGTCTAACTGAATCCAGAACGACGAGAAGGACAGTTAGTGACGTAGAGGGGGTGTGCGAAGTAAAGCTCCAAGATTCTGCATCTGGGGGCTGACCCGTACACTCGGGGGCTGACCCGTATGTCCGGGGGCTCGCCCGTACGCCCGGTTGCGCCGCCATGTTTTTGTCTGCAGTTGGACCCTTCTCCAAAATGGTAACGTTCGCAACGTTATCTAGATGAGGAGCCTAGTCCCGTCAGTACTTTTTTTTTTTTTTTTTTTTTTTTTTAATGTATTTATTGAAAATATCAATATCAAACAATCAAAATGGCATTACAAATGACTGTATAAATTTAAAGGTCTAAACAGCAGAAACAGCATCTGAATAAACAGAAATAAATAAAATAGAAAACAATCAAATAAGTAAATCATAATACTAAATAAAGAAAGAAGAGGGGCCTCAATCCAGATACAGAGACATTTGATCCATTAGTTTTAAGGCACTTCTACATTCCAATTTTTTAAGAGATTTGCAAAAGGAGAACAGTTCATTTTTAAATGCAATAAAGTTCGGGTTGACTTTAAAGAATCTACATTTGTGAATATAGTATTTACACATAATCAACATGTTATTACACATGTATTGCACACTTTTGTTTTCTGCAAAGACACCGACTTTAATACTATTATAGTCAAACATTGGAATTCTATTTTTAGTTGCAAGCCATCTATGCAAATCATCCCAACAATTTTTTACAACGGTACAATTATAAAACAGGTGTTCTTGTGTCTCAGTTTCTCGTTGACAGAATGTACATAGATTATTTTCCAATTTAAATCTAATTCTCAAAAATTCTAGGCATGGATAAATATCGTTGAGCGTTTTAAAATGGACTTCTTTCATTTTTGGTAATAAGGGAAAAGATAAATACCTACATCTTATTATAGCACATTCTTTCTTTGACATATTTGAACAAAATACCTTTCTTCTCACAGGAAGAGGGAAACATTCAGTTGTTAGAGTTGATCTAAAGTTGAAGTTATTACACTTAATATCTAAAATGTTATAGTTACCTATAAATAAAGTTGGCAATGCAGGTATTACAGAGGAATATTGTAGACTTGCTTTTACCATATTTATCATAGTTGTAGGAATGGCTTTAGTTACTATAGAATATGTTTTGAGATTACAATCCAAGTTAAATTTGCTTTTAAAACATTTATATTCTAAAATTGTACCATTTGAGTCCATTAAATGTACAATAGCCCACACTCCTTTATCCATCCAATCTTTATAAAATAAAGATTTCTTTTTGTGTAGGATATATCTATTATTCCAGATTGTCGCACTGTGTGGACTGAAATTATGTTTATGAAGCATTTTCCAATAAAGTAATACTTGTTTATGATAATTAGATAATTTGAGAGGCAATTTAGGAGGGTCAAAATCACATTTTAGTAGAAAGTCTATACCTCCAACCATTTCAAATAGATAAGAGGGAATACTAAACCACATTGAATGTTTGTGTTTTATAAAATTTTGCAACCATCTAAGTTTAATAGCGCCATTCATAACCTCAAAATCAATTACATTTAGGCCTCCTTCTTCAACAGGTTTTACAATGTCATTTTTCCGAATAAGATGTTGTTTATTATTCCAAATAAAGTTATATTGAATTTGATTTATATTTTTTATGCATTTGGCTGGGACAGCTAAGGAGTATGCTGGATATATCAATCTTGAAATACCTTCCATCTTTGTTAAGAGAATTCTACCGAATATTGATATATTTCTTTGTAACCAACTATTTAAAATCTTTTTGTTCTTTTCCACAATAATTTGAATGTTAGCATTTTCCCTATTAATTAGATCTTTACTGATAGTTATTCCTAAATATTTAATTTCATTTTTAACAGGAATATTATGGATCAGAGTTGCTGTATTATTATGAATTGTTAGTATCTCACATTTATTTAGGTTTAAAGAAAGCCCTGAAGCATGAGAAAAAGAAGACACAGCTTTCAATGCATTAGGTATTTCATCAGAGTTTTTTAACAGTAAGACTGTATCATCAGCTAATTGTGTTATTTTTAATGATTTGTCAGCAAAATTTAGGGGTCTAATTGTATCATTATTTGTCCCGTCAGTACTGTACAAGTGGAATTTGGAATAACAAGCATGCTAGCTAACATTAGACTCCATGGAAATAACGTTAACTCCATATCCAAATTATGATGGTTAGCGTTCAAAACGAAAACAAAAATTTTAACAGTGGCGCTTATCATTCAGCAGCAATGCTGCGCCGCTCTTGAATGCATAGCAGGATGGGGAACACTGTGTTAGCAAACGCTAGCCAGCTCATGGCCGCCGCCGTCAGTATTGCCAGTGTTACCGTGGCAATACTACTTTTTCGCAGACCATACAGCGTTTATTTCATGTAGAAGACCTCAGCAACCTGTAAAAAAAATCCTGATTTTATGTAGTGAATAATCCGAATAAACCAACTGTATGTGGCCTAATAAAGGCATATACTCGTGAACAATCGCGTCCATCTAATTGTAAAGACCAATTATGTTGCGCCGTAGCTACCATTGAGGTCATGTCCTCGATGTTTTTTCAAGTAGGACTATTTTTTTTCTTTTCTCCCCATACAACTTGCGCTCTTACACGCGAGCTCTGGCGGGTTCATTTAAGCTCGGTACTATGTATTGGCATCGTATGAAACTGCGCAACCAGAGAAATCCATTGGTATCGGGCTTGTGAGACTAGCTTGTCGGGAAGTGGGCTAAATATTGCTCTGAAGTTAGGTTACATTTTGGCGAGAGAAAATTTACGTTAGAGTAAGCTAGCTAACACTAGTGTGTTCTTTCTTCACTGGGATAGCGGTTGCAAGACATGAGACAGAAAAAGTGAATGAGAAGGCGAGTGAGATGATGAATAGAGAAAAAGAGAAGGTAGCTTATTTGTAACACTGTTTCTTCTTTGGTAGTACCTGCTCATTAAAATATGTTATTCTTGCTCAAATATTATAATGAATGCATTCGTATGTAAATTTAGGATTTGCTGAGCCTATACAGGGTGGATAAACTATTGGAAACACCAGTTTTCCATAAAACATCAATCATGCTATTTATTATTGAATCAAAATGCTGCTATTGTGTCCGATGTTGATGATGACACGGTTCTAACTTTTACAATCTCCATATGTGTAACTGAATTTTTTTTTTATAATTTAAAGAAATTCTGCAGGAGAGATGGAAGGAAATAGAGAGATGACAATGGCAGCAGGTGCAGAGTGAAAAAAGAAGAGAGAAGAGCGAGAGAGCAGGTTCTTCCAAGAGAGAGACAAGAGAAGATAGCAAGATAAAGGGGAATATTATCTAGTGAAGGAAGAGACTAAACTAGAGTAATGAGTTTTTGAACACTTGTCAGGCCAGCCCTGAAAGATAGCCATACCTGAAAGATACTCTGCTCAATTTGTTAAACGGTGAAAGGGATTTCAATGCAATGAGAAACTGAACAGAAGAGTAATTTCAATATTGGCTGTATTTGTGACTTATTTTGTGTTAAATGAAAATTAGACTAGTAGAATTAATGTGTCAGCACTGACAAAGTCTGACATGATTTCCTTAGTGATTTGTGTTACTCAAGTGCATTAAAATACATAGATTTATACTATAGTCTTAATGAAATTCTCAACCAAGGACTCATGACCTCAGCATTTCCAAAATCCTGGCTATGGCCTATGTTACATGCATGTTGATGAATTTCAACATTGTAATGAATACATTTGTACATGGAGTTTGTATGTGTTCAGACAAGTACATGACTGTAGCTGTCAGCTGTTGATGAGACTTAGTTCATGATTTATACGGATAGATATTATAATTGTCTTAATGGGGGTTCATGCTTCTTGGCCACCGCCCAGTGATCTTATTCATAATTACATTCATACATTGTTAGTTATTCAGAAATGTTTCACATTTAAACATACAACAGCACAGTACAAAATAGGTAGCTTTATGAGTTCTTTATCTAATGCATACACCATATCAAGGTGATTGGCGAGAAAGTTTGGCAATACTACTTTTACACTGGTGATGGCACCTCTGAGCCATCACCATAATACCGACTCTTCGTTTGTGAAAACAAACAAAACACAAACAAGTGAACTGGCCTGTTTACCTTAAACAAACTAAATTTGCTGTATTGTGTATATTGATAAGTTTCTAACTTAGTGTGTTAGCTAACCCACGTGTAGTCTTTACGTTTCATTCACATTAGCCCCTTAGCCCTGTTACACGAAAACGAAAACATTTGATTTGCGAGTAGGCCACTTACAATTACTGCTGTTATACAGCGTACTCGTAGTAAATCCAATCCCGTTGAGAGTAAGCCACTTACAATTCCTGCTGTTATTACTAAGTACAACATTCTGTGGTAAGTGAAGTCCCGTTGCCACTACTACTATGACTAATGTGCGCAGCTGATGAATTGTTTTCCTCACGACACGGGGGGCGTGGTTTTCTATACCCATTAATTTCAATAGGGGAAAAAAACTATTAAAAATCATTCAAAATAGAACACGTGAACTGATCACCAATCTACATGCAAGCGCAAAGCATACCAAGACCTGTCTGCATGGGAATGGAATCGATAGCGTCAAAAATGCGGGCGTAGTTAGGGCACCACAAATCTGCCTAATAATAAGAAGAATATGACTTCCCTATAACAATATGTGTGTGTCATCACTGACGCATCACACAAAAATGTATTGTCCTTTAAATTCTCCTCTTTGCCACCAGGTAGCGCAAAATTCTAAGTGAAAGCTTGTTGAAACACAATATGTGCTATGTAGGAGTACACTGTTACTGTTAGAAAGGCCCCATAAAAGGACTGCACTGATTAAGTGCACCAGCGAACGACACCGTTCGGGTTAGTTGATTGACAGGTCGCCAGTAGTTCCGCTTTAGCGGTGCAGGACATTATGGGGTGACTCTTTCGAAGATAGCAAAATATACCAAGCCATGTTTTTAAATAAGCATTAGACAATCAATTCTGCTTAATGTCCTCTTCGACCTTACAAGAGCGTCATACGATATATTAGAGAATTACACTTTGTTTTATCCATACATTTTACCCTCAATAATGTTTTTTGGCTCATTTTCTCAAAACTCTAAACACAAAACCACAAACACAAAATGCAAAACTCTACAAATCTCTAGCAAAAGCAAACAATGCATTCAAAACTGTTTTATCTCTTTCCCAAAAAAATATTTGCATCAAAATGACACACACACACGCCATCATATGAATAGATCTTTCATTTTTCTTTTATAATATTAAGTGGAAAAACTATTATTGTCTATCAATAATGAGAAATCACCTGGTACCGATAACCTGGATAGAAAGCTATTGAGGATGCTAGTGGAGAATATTGCCACTCCCAGATGCATATATCCTAATCTGCTAATTGTCATGGTAATTTGTCAGACATAGCGAAACCAAAATCAAGCAGAGGTTTCTTATGTTTGAGCAAAGTTAAAGGTGAGCAAGTTTGCGCAGCGGCAAAGGAGGGGGGCGGGGGCTGGGCAGGTGTTCGAATAGAGGGGGGCGGGGCGACTCAGATTCAGGAATTTTTAATGAAGCAGAAGGAGAAGATTACATTTTTAGGATTTTAACAAGGTAATTGAACATATTTTGCACAAAAAACACAAAACGTGATATATACATTTAAGCACAATATTTTAAATGTTTTATAAAATGACTGAAGGGGGACTTGAAACACATTACAATTTCAAATGTGAGATTTAAGCTTTTAACATTTTCCCTCACATATACAATAACCGCTTGGGGGCAGCAACAACCCTATATGATGTTCCGGTTCTCGTTGTCTACTAACAACTACTTGCACAAGAGTTCGTTTTACTAACAATGGCTCCCACAATAGGCATTTCATGGGTTATGTTTCCTACAAGGAATCTTTTTTACTTTATCTTAATGAAGGAACACTTCTGGCTACTTACTCGCCTTTGATTCTCCCTGTAGAATAGGCTGCCCTCCACATGTGACCCTGTAGTTGTTTCAGTGCTGTTGTCTTCCTGTCTGCTGCCATCTGCCAAAGAACATTCTCAACCACTTCCTTGATGGCCTTCTCCTCATCTGTGTGCACCGTCTGGTCCAGTGTGTGGACAGCACAAGCTCGATTCTGCTTAATGTCCTCTTCGACCTTACAAGAGAGTCATACGATATATTAGAGAATTACACTTTAATTCTATCCATGCATTTTACCCCCAATAATGTTTTATTTTTCATAATATTAAGTGGAAAAACTGTTATTGTCTATCAATAATGAGAAACCACCTGGTACCGATAACCTGGATAGAAAGCTATTGAGGATGGTAGTGGAAAATATAGCCACTCCCAAATGCATATCCTAATCTTAGTCTTGACAGTAATATGTGTCCACAAACCTGGAAAGAGGCTAACCGGTAATCCCTCTACCTAAAAATGCTTGTGCTGCCTTTACTGACTCTAACAGCCGACCAATCAATCAACTGTTGGGGAAAATATTTGACTAGATACAAGGTTATTGCTCTACAAACAACTGAACAAGTAACTACCAGCACTCTTATAGGGAAGGGCACTCAACCTGCACAGCGCTCACACGAATGACAGATGAATGTCTAAAGATATTGATCAACAGTAGGGATAGTGGTGGCCTAGTGGGTAGAACTGCTATAGGTGACCAAAAACGTCATGAGTTCAACCCCACATGGGAACACCACTAGTGTGCCTTTGAGCAAAGCACTTAACCCTAAATTGCTCCAGGGGGACTGCCCCTGTAATCTCATTGTAAATCACTTTGGAGAAATGCGTCTGCTAAATGACCGTAATGTAACAGTAGTGATGCCTTTGATAGCTTGCTATTAGGGAAACTTAAATGTTATGTCTTAGAATGGACAGAAAGCTACTAAACTCTAGTTAAGCTTGAAACCCCAGCTGAATCTCGTACTGAAGTACAGGAAACAACAAACAAAGCTTCTTGGTGCAACTTTAGACTGCTAATTGACATGATAATTTGTCAGACATAGGTTTACTGGTGCAAGACCTGGAGAAAAATATATCTGTAGCCCAGAGATGGTCTTTTTTTTAAACACCACATCTGACCAATAGGGTTGGGTACCCAACTCGGTACTTTTATGGGTACCAACCGAATTATGTCAGTTGGATTCACTGTGCATTATAACGCTAGCGCGACCACATTTGACGTGAATTGAAGAGAATTGTGGTCCAGTTTGTTCAATGCTAGAGTGAAGCTTGCGTTAAAATCAAATCAATAGTAAGACAACAGCAAGATAAAACCTCATCGTAAGAGTCTCCCGATTCCACTGCATACATTTGTTTTTTGTAAGAGTGAGGCACATCAGGCAACACTACTAGCTAGTGCAGTGGGAGTGCTTGTTATGATTTTGTCTTGCAATAATAAATCTAAACAACTGGAGTATAGATGGAAATGTCCCTATTTAATTTCACGGGAGTAATTGATACCCTCGTAATCAATATATTCTTAGCTTTAAAACTAGGCCCATCTCGAAGTAATCGGACTGATATTGGCAGTTGCCCTCCTAGATATTCGGTTAGTGCTGTCTTCTTTTTTTCCAACTATAGCTAGCTAGTATCGATGCTATCACGATCAATGATATACTTTGGTTGGTGACACAACTATCCATTCATTTTCAACCTCAACTAAACCTTAAACGTTCTTTGGCCAATGTGATACATTTTTGATGGATTGGTAAGTAAAACTTGTGTGCATGATCCTACGAACGACAAGACAGTTGTGCATACTATCAAGGTAAAATTGCGTTTTGGAACAGTTCCAGCTATCTGCCATCCCTTCTAAAAAGCCCTGTAGTTTTCAACCCTTTGCTGTACAAGTTTAACACTTTTTCCGGACATAGACATGTTCCATGAATATCCAAAGTTGACTGACATTAGAAATTAATAATTTATTACATTTTAAAGATAAAACAATGAAGAAAAAAAAAGTATATATAT